>JAVIWB010003163.1:0-428766 GCA_031893035.1 Dermolepida albohirtum
AACGTCGCTTCAATAACGGCTCGCAATGATGCAATGTTAGGATGTCTGGACTTGTTCGTGACCCTTTCAAATACGCTCCATACACAGAAATCCAAAGGATTCAAATTTGGGCTGTTGGGAGGCCAGAATTGTTTCAATCATAACATGCCGACGTCTGACAACCAATTTTGCACCAAGTTGTGTGAGCGGGCGCACCATCCTGCTGGAAAACATACGGCCTTCCACACAACATAATTTCCATCCACGGTTTTACTACATTTGTCAGAACACACAAATAAACTTCTTTTGTGACATTTTCCCCCTTTGTTAAATGTAGTGACATGACATCACCCTTACTGGGCACAACACCTAGCACGCAAATATCGCAGGAAATTTCATTTTTGTGACAATGGGGACATCTTTAGGAACGTGGGCGTGCCAGCGGTCATTCATTCGATTGATTTTCGCATCCACGGTAAAAATTTTCTCGTCAGAAAAAAACTCGTGTCGTCTGGCAGCATTGTTTTTTAAGGAATACAAAAAAAGTTTGCAGCCTTCAACTTGCTTTGTCCTTGCGGCTTTGTTTCACTTCAATTGTGTAAGACCTATAGCGGAGCTCCTCTCACGATTCGACGCATACTTTTCTCGTTCACACCAACAACCGACGACAATTTTCGGATCGACTGTCCTGGATTTTCTAAGATCAGCTTCTGATCTCGTTGAATGATGTCGGGCGTCTTGACAACGCACTCCTTCTAGTCGGTTCTTCTGTGGTGTTGTAAAAGATTTGTTGGACTTCTCTGACTCATTGTACTTTGCGATATTATACACAGTCGATCTCGAGTACTCGAAGAACTAAATGATTTCTGCCGCCACTTGATTTCAACATTATGGCTGTTTTGAGGTTATGATGGTTTAGTATATACGTCAAGCTATTTGAACGCCAATCGCGACATCTACCCGTGCTATATAACGGCAAGAACTTCACCACCCTGTATATATACTATAATAGATAATTTTGAATTTTAAATATACAATAGTGTGCATAAGTAAGTTTCAGTGCAGTAGTTCAGCCCTGAAGATGTCCCATACAAATGGGTACGAAACGTCGGCAGATATACTAGTGACGCGGTTCCAGCCCGGAAACCCAGAAGCAGATAGCAAAGTAAGTAACCATTTGCAAAAAATTCAATTCTTTAACAAGACTGTTTCCATATTTAATTTTATTCTACTTTTCTCTCATAATAAAACTCTAGAATTTAGAGATGTATTGTTACATGAAGAAGGAACTTGTTTCTGCGGAAATAGTTTTTGTTATTCCTACTTTGGTAATCTCTCCGCACCTGCTTAAGGACAGTTTGTGTGTAATCCGGGTTAGTATATTATCGGATTTCGAGGTGTATACTTGATTTATTGTGTTTTCGATCATAAAGCGCTTGTTTACTTTAGCAACAAGCGTCTGTGCATATTTTCCTGATACCCTAAAGTGATACTGTAAGTAACAATTCATTTAATCATGTGTATTCTGATTAGGATTATTTCTCGAAAGGGTGCCTAGAATATCTAACGGAAATCGTCACCAAATAGTGTTTTTTCAAGAGGGCTTAAGTCAGCGACAAATTCCAGAAAGAATTTGATGAAACAATTGTATGGTGATACGTGTTTATCACGTACGAGTGTGTACGGTCATACGGATGTAAATGACGATGAACATCCTGGTGCAAAAATATCTGTGGTTGCAGAAAGTAACATCGAAATATGTCCAAAGATTCAAATCATCAAATTTTTCCACAGCATTTGGCACTGAGAAAGATTTGTGCAAGGTTTGTACCACACAAACTAACTGAATTCAACATTGTACAGACTTGATTAAAGACTCAAAAAAGAACGAAAACTTTAGGTATTCTATTGTAACTGGAAATGGGACGTGATGTTTTCAATATGACCCAGAGACCAAGCATCAACACTCTGAATGGAAGCATCCAAGCAAAGAAATACCGAAAAAAGCCGTTTGGAGAAGTCAAAAGTGAAGACAATATTGATTTGTTTTTATGATTCGAAAGGCACAGTGCGCAAAGAGTTTTTACCAACTAGTAAAACAGTCAATAACAGTCAATTGGTGCTATGAAGCGTCTTTCGACGCGTATTCGTCGTGTGCACCCTTTAATATTGCTAAAATGGCAGTTGGTGTTTGTTACATGACAATGCACCATCTCATCGCTCGACGCTAATTTTTTTTCTAACTAAAAATAGCATTTTAACCATTAACTATTCACCGTATTCACCAGATATGGCCCCCTGTCATTTCTATTTATTCTCCAAACTACATTTGCAGATGAAAGGACAGCCTTATGCCTACGTCGAACCCATTAAAGAGGCGTCGACAGCGATCTTGGACATTTCTAAAGATGATCTTAAGAAATTCATTCGACATGTTAATTGATCATGCAAAACGTTGTATTGAAGCCGAAGGTGACTACTTTGAATAAAATAAATGGAAAGAAAAAGTTCCGTTTTCTCTGCGACAGACTGTAGATTTATTAAAAATTTTGAAAGTACAATGACTGTAAACTTAATAACTGAAAATTTTTCCGAAATGCCAACTAGTCAATAATATTTAATCTTTCTTTATAAAAATAATTTTTAAGATCCAGTTTATTAAAAGTAACTGAGAACAAGAAATCTATTCTATTCAATTACATACCTAAGTCAACTCCCGAAATTAAATATTTACAAAAATACATCATACCTCCATTAAGCAAGAACTAACATGCGTGATACACAAATATACACATGTATCTTAACATATCAAAAGATAATATATTAGAATATATCTTAAAGCAACTAAATTATTCCAAATCCATTGTAGTAGCATGTCGTTCAATGTATTATAAAGAAAACATTGCATACGTATTAGCAAATAATTAATGAGTATTATAAAGGATTAGATAACAAAAGCAAATCTAACAAGTTAAATGGCATAAGATTATCACACAACAAATTACTATTATTATTCTTAGTTACAGTGAGTGAATAAATATTTAATTGTGAAATTGTTATCGAAATTTCGCCAGTTGGAACAGGTCATGTGGTGGGCTAATATTTGCAGATAGACAATTCACTCACCATAATCAGTGTCTTCGACAAAATTGTCTTTTATTTTTTTTTCTAGTTATTTTGCATACGAGGATGGTTTTGTAGAAAATGTGACTCGACTATTAGCGCCATCTTTCGGAAAGATTTAGCAATATATTTTGATTCTGCCATGAGTTGAGAGAAACTTGAAATGATTACTGTTTTTTTAAATATCTTGTTATGAATGTTTATTATATATGGATTCACAAAGAAATAATCAAAAATTATAGCGATAATGGTAATTTAATTATGTTTATTATCACAATATTCTCAAAATTTAGTTTTCGGCTTCACAGTTTTATATTTACTAGCTAATTCTTGCATGCATTTGAATCAATGTGTAAAAATATTGTCACACTTCACTAATAAGACCAACATACATTTTAATGTTCGATATTTACCATAACTTTCATAAAATTGCCATGTACTCCCTGATTTCAAAATGTTTGTTCACGTTTATATTTCTCTTTTTAAATAGCTTGACCAAAATTTGTATACCTTGGCAATACTGTTATATAATTTAAATATGAATGATACATTTTATATTGAATTAAAAATATATTTATTTTATTGTAAATTTTTTTTAGATGGAAACCAGAACTAAATATAGATAAGCTGGTACGGTATGTTATTAATATTGAATATCTATTTAAACTACGATCGATAACTTTTATTCCGTATTTATTTTCGCTAAAAATATTTAAATTCGCGATATTAAGTATCCAGCGACCTCTAGTTTTAGCAAAATTTATTTATAATTATGGAAGAGGATTCTACCATGTCGCTGTACATTGACTAATAACCTAGATGGAGCAAAGCAAGGTTATTAAAATCCAACGAAGTATTCTATTTTGTTTTAAAGTGATACATCCCATACATTTACTTCTTTAGAAGCTTTTTTTACAGAATTTTGCCTATAATACATCTTCAAGATTTTTAAAAATAATTATTAATTCAGTAAGTTGATACAATCTCCTACTTATATGTTGAGAGAAACATAAAGAACTTTATTAGAATGTTTACATTTTAGTAATGGCAGATCCAATTGATCTTCTGGAGAAAAGAATAGCAGCCTTGGAATTACAAATACTTCCACAAGACAAGAGTGAAGAATTAAGTAAAACACAAGCCATCGCGGATTTACTCATTCAAACGCATACAATGATAGCAACTGCATTAAGTTGTAGAGATGTAATCAGTTCTATTCTTGAAAAGCTTCCAATCATTAATGAGTACCTGAACCCCATGTACTCTGAAAATGAATTGGAACTACAAGCTAAAAGACAATATCTGTTAGAATTATATCCAGAATTGAAACAGACTGCTGCTTTGATGAGTGAATTTGATACAGTGAAAGACGTTACAGATTCTAAAGTTATTGGTAGGATATCCGATTTATCTGATAAATTGGAGAATTTAACAATTTCCACGTTAAGTACATATGATGAGTGTAAAGTAATAACAAATAAAGTATTGGAATCTCTACAACAATATAATGATATTACAAAGACGATAAAGATTTTGTTTGCACAACTAGAATATAAAGTTAATGAAATTGAATTAGCAGTTGCCCCTAAGCCTCCAAGTGATGATTAATATGTATTTTTAGATAGTAATCGTAAAATATTTTTGTATTTATTCATTTGTTTTTATATTATTTTTAATATTCAGGTGTGTTATAATCTTATTTAAGTATTATAAAAAATTGTAACTTATTTAATATAATATAAGAAAAAAGCTCTCAAGTATAATGTATTATTAACAGAATAATATCTCTTAATGTAGATACATAAAAAATATATGTACCTATGCATACATTAATTTCTTTTTTAATAAAAGGTTGTTTGTTTAACAGACTAATGTTAAACCAACAGTTTTTGTATAGACAACAGTACTTTTCTATAGTTTACTCTTTGTGAACTGATTATCTGTCCATATCAGAAAAAATATGCATAGCTAAATGGCACTACTTTGAGATTAGAAACGTGAAATATGTTTACTTTTGGCAGAATCTGTGTTGTATCGTTTAAATGATATTTTACTTGGACTGTCTAGACTATTTTAGCCAACAATTGCACCAACTTACAAGATTACAACCGCTTCCTTAGGGCTTCATAAGTGATTTGTAATCAATTTGTTTTATGGTTAAGACTGGTTGGGAACTGTGTATACACTGGGTCGTCGTGGTTTATACAGGTTGATATTTTTGAGGCACTTCCTATCGTCTTTGATACTAGAATATCTACTGATCAGATATCAATTAACGTCGTTTGTAGCAGACTACTTTTCTGAGTTGTAAGAAAGATATTAAGTTATAGTAAATAGTGCTGTTTAAGTTTGTTTTAAACAATTTATAATCAATCTCAAATTGCATAGTTTAATAGTATATTTAAACATTTTATAATTCAGTATTGGTTTATTCATTTGCAATACCTTGCCTTTATATAACATGATGTTAAAAAATTGGTATGTACACAGTACCTACTGGTTTATAGAACACTATGTTTCAACATATACAACTATGCTCAAATGTATTAGACACCTTACGAATTTATGTACATACATACATACATATATAGTTTATATAGTTTAGTCAAAAGAGAGGTGAGGAAAATAAAACTTGTGAAAATTATGTACAAAGTGTTATTTAGTAATATAGAACAATTTATCAAATTTTGTCGCTCCACCCTTGACTTTAATGACAGCTCGCACTCGTCGAGGCATACTTGCTACTAAATTGTAACACTCTGCCGGTGGTATTGCAGCCCATATTTCGCGAATGTTTGTTGATAATTCTGCTTTTGACAGGCATTTATGTTCCGTGATCTTAGTTTCTAAGATACGCCACAAATTTTCAATGGGCGACAAATCGGGACTTTGTGGCGGCCAATCCAATACCTCCACTGTGTTTTCCTCGAACCAACGCATTACAACTCCCGATTTGTGACAGGGCGCATTATCTTGCTGAAAAATGTATTGTGGAATATCCTGGTCGAATAGTTTTAGCACAGACGGTTCTAATACTTCCTCCAACATGGCTAAATAGTGTTGGTTATTCATCCGTCCATCGCACAGGTACACTTCTTCAATACCGTATGCAGACATACAACCCCAAACCATGATACTACCACCTCCAAATTTTACTGTGGGAATGACACATTGTGGGTCATAAGCTTCCCCTTGCCTACGCCGAACGTATAACGTCCCAGGTAGTCCCCAAAACTGCCAGGCAAAAGAAGAAAGTTAGCACTTAGACAGGATTAATTTTGTTTAATGTTACATGTAGACTGAATTGCATACAACGATAAGAATATTAGTCATGAAGATGTACTTACATACCTCGATATTCGATTCATCAGACCAAAGAATCTTCGACCACTTCTCCTCGATTGTCCAATTTTCATGTTGTTTGGCCCATAAATACTGCTTCTTTTTATGAGCGTCAGTTAAAAGCGGTTTACGTCGCGCTTTACACCCTCGTAAACCAGCACGCTGGAGACGCCTTCTCACTGTTTGCGCAAAAACTGTTACGCGATAACGCTGTTTCAGCTCACTGGCGAGCTGTTTCGACGATTTTTTCCTATCACTGAGAGCCAGTCTTTGTAAAATTCTGTCTTCTCTAATCGAGGTACAGGGTTTTCTGCCACTTTTTGGTCTGTTAACAAATGACCCACTCTCCTGATAGCGACTAATGGTTGTACGGACTGCACATCGCGAACATTTTTTTTTTTTGCAATTGCAGCTATTGATAACTTCTAGGAATGCAGTAGCAATATTTGGGCGCGTTCCCCTACCGACAACTCGCGTGTTTTAGGCATTTTTCTTCAACAAATAACTGACACAACGTGAAAAAATAGGATAATCTAATTGATCTCTACCACAAACGCACGATGCTCACACACTGCTAGAATGACACTAAATTTCTAAAATCCACAATTTCCCCTTTCCACCTATTCTTTTCAATAGGGGATTAACTAGGGTATTCAAAAACGCATTTCTGTAAATACCATTAACTATTTTTACGGTTAATTTCCGTCAGACTTGGATAATACCGAGAATAAGGGTTTTTACCTGGGGTGTTTAATACATCTGAGCATGATTGTATTATTCTGCTGGTAGAAGAGTGTTTCTAATTTTCAATTAAGGACAATTTAGATTATATTTTTTTAATTATAAAAGAAAACAGTTCAGTATTCTCAAGAATATATGCAGTACAAACTGTGAGAAAAGGAAAAATTTATACTTAAGGATACCACAAGTGTTTCATTTCCAGTGGCGGCTGGTCAGGTGAGGCAGGTGAGGCAGTGCCTCACCATCTAAATCTTGGAATTATAACAAGAATAATATGTATACTTTTAAAATTCTTTATAAATTAATTATCATCTTTTATTCAGAATTTATCTTATAAACAATAAGAAAATAGTTTTAAATAAACCGGCATTACAAGCAAAGTACAAATTTATCATTTCATTTTAATTCCGTGCGAATGTACGAGCGCGTATACTTGCCCCGACCAACTTCATGCTTGATCTATGTATATCCCTACTAAACACGAATATTTGAGGCCCGGCCACTCATTGCCTCTCATTGAAAATTTATAACGCACTACAGCAGTCAAAAAAATTCTCAATTTCTATGGAAATTACAGTAAAGTATTAGCTACATATTTAAGATAACAAAGAAGAAAAAATATTCAAAAAGTTAATAGATTTTTCTAACTTTATTGTGAGATTTTTGAATTTTTTAATAATATAGAAAGCATTATTAATAGGATAAATTAAATATTTATTTAATGATATAAAGATGTCTAAAGGTTTACATTCTTCTTGTACAGTTTCTCAATATTTCCTCCACGCAAATAATATGTTTTAAGTTTTAACAGGAGTATTTTTATTGTTTCAAGTAGATATTATTTAGTCTGAAGCCAATTTAAACTGAGCCTCTCATCGAATCACAATCGCCGAACTACCGAATATACTCGAGGCTGACATTCTCGGCCCGAATCGCAAATTACAGCTTGGGGGAATAACAAAGTTAGGTTAAATATTTTAATATTTGTTTAGTGATATTTTCAGTGATTTAAAAATTGTGAATATGGATTTAGAAAATGTAAGAAATACACAAGACATTGTAGATTTTTTAATAAGAAATACGTTCGTTGTTCTATCGGTAGAAGATCAATTATATATCAAAAACCTTCCAAGACCAAACCCTGGTTTATCAAAATCTCTTACAATACACGGTAAGTCTAACAGAAATTTCAATAATAATAATAATAATTACGTTTTTTGCTTGATAAGTTTAGAGAATTTCGGGAGTGTGATACATATTTCAGTACTGTATACGAAAATTCGATGTCTGACGAATCTGTTGCACATAAAAGGCGTAGAATTGATGACGTTCCAGATACTAAACAAAATTATAGAAAATTATTTTTCGAAATTCTAGATACGTTTATTAGTCAAATTGAAATTAGATTTATTGATTTAGAAAAACTTGCTTTTTTTGATTTATTAACAGAAAGTAAATTTGAAGAATATTCTAAGGCATTTCCTCAGAGGCTCTTAAATAATTTGTTTGAACAATATAAATTTTTTGATCAAATTCAATTAAAAAATGAATTAGCTGTTATTTATAGTGACATGCAACTCCTTGGTAATTCTAAAACACCATGTGAAATGTTAAGATTTATGCACGAACAAAAGTTAGCCATCTGTATGCCAGAACTTTTTAAATTGCTAAGTATAGTAGTTACCATATCGGTAACTTCCGCGCCCTTTGAGCGAAGTTTTTCCACATTGAAACGTATAAAATCGTATGTTAGAAATACAATTGGACAACAAAGACTTAGTAACTGTGCACTAATTGCAATCGAAAAGGAATTGGTTAAAACGATGACGAGGGATGAACGATTTTATAATGATGTAATTGATTATTTTGCTAACACAAAAAACCGGAGGATACCTTTGCTATACAAGAAGTAAAATCTATTAAATGTAATTCTACGTGCAATGCCAATAAAGGAAATTCTCTGTATTTTAAAATATTTTCATTTTGCATGTAATTTTGAAATTTTGTTATTGGATTGTTGTTGATTTATATATATACATATATATGTATATATTTGTTATATTATTAAATTTTATATTATAATAGGAATGTATTTATTTTTTATTTTTAAATCCTAGAAGATTAAGTTCTTATTTTCGATTAATGTTTTTAGAATTTGTTTAATTTTTTAGAATATTTATTTTCGTTTCACAAGGGTTTGCTTTGAAACTTCGTTTTCCCTTAAAAATCGAATGGGGCGCGATATAGGGCTCAGTTCACGTCTGGCAGCCCTATATATATATAAATATATATAAACTGTTTTTATATGTAGTAGGTATATAGAGTTTATTAATCAATTGTAAACAATTTTGAATATTTATTATTCTATCTGCCTCACCATGTCAAATACTCACGAGCCGCCACTGTTCATTTCACTATTTGGGAATGGAGAAAATTTCGCAAATATGAACTTAACACAAAAAAAACTTAAAAGATACTTTAAATCAAAATGAGAATTGAGGAACATATCAATATAGTAAATGAAAATATTAAGAAATTAGAAAATGCGGAAAAAGGAAAAATATAAAAAGTAAAATAGGAAAAATCCCTGAAAAATAATACTGGCCAAAATTTGAAAATATCTTCATATTTTAAAAAAACCTTTGCTCTGGTCAGCACCAGAAACTAGAAATAAAATAAAAACAAAAGATGTCTTTATTCAACTAGAAAACTGTCGGAATATGAATAGAATTGCTTATGAAATTATTCTTAGTGACTGAATTTTTCGAATTTTCTATTAAAAAAGGAATATTGAAATTGTTACTCATAATTTTCTACACTTCTGTCTCCAAGTATTGCATATATACTTACTTTACGAAATTCAAGCGAAGAAAGACCGAAAAAAAGTTTGGAGAAGTCAATAGTGAAGACATTGTTGATTTGTTCTGTGATTCGAAAAGCATAGTGCATAAAAAGTTTCTGCCAACTAGTCATACAGTCAATGCTGCATATTATCTTGGTTTTATGAAGCGTCTTTTGGCGCGCATTCGTTGTGTACGCCCCAATATCATCGTCGTATTCACCGGATTTGACCCCCTGTGACTTCTATCTATTCGCCAAACTACATTTGCCGAAAAAAGGACAGCATTATGCCGACGTCGAAGCCATTAAAAAGGCGTCGACAGCGATCTTGAAGGACATCTCTAAAGATGAACTTAAAAGTTCATTTGACATGTTAACTGACCGTGCAAAACGTTGTGTTGAAGCCGACGGTGACTACTTTGAATAAAATAAATGACTTTTACCAAAATAGTAAGCTTTTGTTTATAGTTTAAAAAGTTCGGTTTTCTCTGCGATGGACTGCGTATATCACAATTTAATTGAAAATCAAACAAAATGAAACAAACTATGAGGGTAGTTCCATAAGTACCCGGCCAGACCTAGAGATGGTGGTAGTTGCTTGAAAAATATCATTGTATTAGAAAGTACACAATCTATAAAGAATATATTTCAAGTTTGAAGACACCACGTTGTTTGTTTGGTAGCCATCAATAGTGAACGTTTTCAGTGAATTTGTAAAAATGGAGAAAATTGGTCATCGTTAAGTGATACAATACTTTTATTTGAAAGGCCTCAGCCCAACTGATATAAAGCCTGAAGTGGATTCTACTCCGGGTGAGTCTGCTCCTTCGTTTACAACAGTGAAATATTGGGTAGTAGAGTTTAAACGAGGCGGTACGAGCTGCCAAGACGAGCATCGCAGTGGTCGATTAAATGAGGAGGCGACTCCAGAAATGGTGAAGAAAATCCACAAAGCGGTACTGCATGATCGTCAACTGAAAGTGCACGAGCTAGCAGACATAGTAGACATTTCAGAAAGTACGGTACGTCGCATATTATCTGAAAATTTGGACATGAGAAAGCTGTGTGCAAGATGGGTGCCGTGTTTGCTCATAGTTGAGCAAAAACAATGTCGTGGAGATGTTTCAATTGAAAGTTTACCGAAGTTTCACAGCAACAAAGCAGAATTTTTGTGCCGTTTCGTAACCATGGATGAAACATGGGTACATCAGTTCACACCCGAGACAAAAGAACAATCAAAACAATGGACTCAAAAGGGAGAACCGGCTCCAAAGAAGGCGAAGACCGTTTCACCTGCAGGCAAAGTCATGGCATCGATTTTTTGGGATGCGCGTGGAATAATTTTCATTGACTTTCTTGAAAAAGGAAAAGCTATCGACGGCGAGTATTATGCGAACTTATTATAACGTTTAAGCGAAGAAATAAGGCAAAAAATGGCCGCATTTGGCTAAGAAGAAAGTGCGCAATGCACCAGCTCACAAATCCGTTATTGCAATGGCCAAAATTAATGAATTAAAGTTTGCATTGCTACCTCATACACCCTATTCGCCAGATTTAGCCCTCTCGGATTATTTTCTGTTCCTAAACTTGAAAAAATGGCTTGGTGGCCAAAGATTTTCCAACGATGAAGAAGTGATATCGACAGTTAATGTCTATTTTGAGGAGCAAGACAGTTCTTATTATAAAAAGGGTATCGAACTCATTGAACATCGCTGGGAAAAGTGTATAGAGCTGAAAGGAGATTATGTCGAAAAATAAATATATATCTTTCCAAAATTTTTGCGTTTTCTTTGTTAGGTCGGGTACTTCTGGGATCTCCCTCGTATAACTACATTTTTCGGGACTTATTAGGGAAAAAATGATATGTGGAAACACCATATACAATATTTTAAATTTATTTTTATATTATTTTAATATTACAGGTAATAAAAATGTAACAGTAAAAATTTTATTTACATGGTCTTACACCGTCACCTCGGTTATTGGCACAATAACGCTCTTCGTGACTAGCAGTAATACCTACAATAGCGAAAATAGACTTCCCTTCTTTTTTACTACATTTTGAAACGGTTTTTCTTTTTTATTGACTTTCTTTTTATTTTCTATACACATTTAAAAAATTATTTGGACGGAGTCATGACCTTCACACTCGTAAAAATATGGTTACAACAAGACTTCTCAATAAAAATACATTCTGTAAAAAGCACATGTACACTATTTACAATATCTCTATATATAATATTTATAAAATAAACTTAAAATAGTTTTTGCAATTTATCCGTTGATTCTCACCGTTTTTTAACACAAAATTCCTATCGGAATGTTTCGCTGGATCATACTTAGAATGATATTGATTCTTTTGGATGATTGAATCTGCAATACTATTATGAATTTTTATCGTTTATATAATGCACATACTAATTCGCAATTTGTTTCAAATTATCTACAAGAAAAGAAGAGAATATTAGGCGTGATTCATAAATTGCAAAGACTACATTGGATGTAATGGTTTGACACTAACAATAAGGCTAATTATTTAATTATAGATACAATGACAATACATTCTATAACATAGAGGATATAGACATACAATGAATTAAATGGTATCCAATGAAATAATATTTGTATTACACTTTCGCTTTGTGAACGTTGATTGAAATGACTTACTTTAGAAGCATGTTTCGGATTTGATTTTAAATTCGATATAAAACATCTAAAGAAACGTCGCGTTTCTGTGATTCAATTTAATGCAGGATTGTGATTGTGATTTAGTGATTCTAGCAAAGATGAGTGAGCAACAATGATTGATCTGATCTTTTACTTTCCGCACGCCCCATATCGGTACTTACTTCCTTTTTTCTTTTTTTCTATCTGAAGTTAGCAGTTTAGTAATTTCTAATGTTTATGTCTCCAACCTTTCATTGACATGCAGTATACAGAACTTGTTTTGTGATTAATATATATATATATATATATACATATATGTATATATGTGCATATACTTTAATATATACCAAATGTATTTTTATTAATATTACAGTTTAAAGTAATTTTCACAGTAGTATTTGTTGTTTACATAGCAGCTAGAATATTTTTATTATAATTAGAAACACAGGTCTAATTTCACTTTTAAGAGGAAGCAAATATTGAGGCGATATGTATGGAAAGAAGTATAGGATCAGGTCACTCATTGTTGCTCACACTGTATTTGTACTGTATTTCAAAGAGAGAGAGATAAATTTATGAATAGACCCAAAGACAATTAATTCTCATTGGTTGAGAGTAAGCTAAAATCAGTTGTATCTATAACAACGTACTATTTGAACTTTTTTACATTAATAAATAATATTACGTTTTCTAAACAAATGTCTTATCTACACACATAAAAGCAAGAAATTTCGTGTGAGGCTTATGTAAGAATACTACTAATTCATTTACTTTTCTATTCCAATTTTCACGAACTTTATAGGTTGTAGTTTAGGCTTGGTATCTGTTCAGAAATTTGTTTCTCTCTTTTTGAAACACAGTATACTGTGTCTTCAATAAAATTTTTATTTAAAGTTGTCTCTGATTTTATATAAATTGGCAACATTGAAAAATGTTAATGATATTTTGTAAGTTAGAACGTACATACGTGGAAATGCCTTCGGTTATAATTGCTTGCATTTATGTTAATTACTAATTAACATAAATACAGGATTCTGGGCTTTTGGGATAAAAAGAGAGTCTGAACTATGGGCTTGTTAACAATGTGCAAACTCGTGAATAATATTTACATGTAAAGTTTCCGAAAGAACTCTTAGATAATTTCAAAATGATATAAAAAAGAGAAAGATAAAATCTATTGTATATAAAACTAATTAAAATTTCAATGCTGTTAATGTAAAGTGTTCAAAACTGTGTTTGACTATAGATTAAGTCAAGGTATAATTAATAATCATGAATTTATCAAATTGATTGTAGGTGTATATTTATATACAAGAATATATCGTATTACTAAATATATTACTAAAATTACAATTATGAAAAATTTACTAAATTTATATTATTTAAAAATCGATATTTATTAAGTTATTGTTTCATTTGTATTGTATCTCTTCATGTAAGTAATTTGCATACATCAACTACATCAAAATAAAGGATTTTACTTCCAGGATAAGGTAATTTTGCTTCCCACGAATCTAAATTTAATATATTCGAACGTGATGGCTGTATAAAGGTATGGAGAGAGCTAAGAGTAGATTTTGTTGAACTCAAAGAATACTAGGGTTACATGTTCAATTCAGATGTTGGCAACCGTGTTGTACTTGATGAACAATGACAAAGGAGGTGTATCTGAAAGTCTTGCAGGAAACTTTTTTGTGTGAACAAAATGTAACTCTCTGGATAACGAAAAACACGCTATATATATATATATATATATATATATATATATATATATATATATAATTAAAATATGGTAAATACATAAAGAGCTCCACTTGCTGATAACACCTCCACAAATCTCGAACGTATATGCTATAGATGTTATGGTTTGAGGTTGCGTGTCCATCTCAGGTGTTGGCAACCTTGTTATAATTAACGAAACGATGACAAAGAAGGTGGGTCTAAAAATCTTGCTGGCAAATCTGTTGCGTGTGTGCTGAAAAAACGAGACTACATATTTTTCAAATCCAACAGGATAACGATTTCAAACAGCCTGCAATAGTTAAGATGTGTCTAGTATATAAAGTGCCTCATTTACTGATAACAACTCTAGAAAACTCGGACGTAAATCCCATAGATATCGTGGTTTGGGGTTGATAAAATAATGACGAAGGAAATGTATCTGAAAGTCTTGCTAAAAATTGTTTGCAAAGTGCAGGAAATGTAGGATTTTCCAACAGGATAATGACACCAAACACACTGCACATATAGTTAAGATGTGGCTAACCCATAAAGTGACCCATTTACTGATTAACAACTCTAGAAAACTCGGACGTAAGTCCCATACATGTCGTGGTTTGGCATTGTACGTCTACCTTAGCTATTGGCAACCTTGTTGTCGTTGACAAAATAATGACAAAGGAAAGGTATCTGAGTCTTGATAAAATTTTTTGCAAAGTGCGGGAAATGTGGAATATCCTGCAGATTTTTAACTTCCAGCAGGATAATGACACCAAACACACTGCACATATAGTTAAGATGTGGGTAATACATGAAGTGACCCATTTATTGATAACACTTCCATAAAACTCGGAAATAAATTTCATAGATGTCGTGGTTTGGAGTTGTATGTCCACAACCTTTTCATAGTTTATTAATCAATGAACTATTTGAAAATTTGCAGGAAAATCTGTTGTGAATTGCGGAAAAAATAGGACTATCTGCAGATATTCACTTCTAGCAGCATAACGACTCCAAACACACTGCGCATATAGTCAAGATGTAGTTAATCCGGACGTAAATCCCACACAACACTTATGGGATCGATTGGAGAAACATTTTGGTATGTTCTAAGTTTTTTAAGTGAAACTTTGACAGTTGTCTAATTTCATTAATGTTTTTCAATGTTGTCAACCTTATTTTAAAATCATAGCCTACTCTACATAGGAATTTTATTAAAGGAACTGCATAGATAACTTTGCACATTGTTAGTGCTTTAAATGTTTTAAGATATCTGTTTAATTTGGCAATCTACAGCTGTCCTTAATAGGATATACATTACAGTATACCCTTTTTGGTATGATTTAAACGAAACATTTTCATAAAATGAACTAATGTGTTCGGCTTTTGTTTTTTAATGTCCCCGAAGTATAGGCAATTCACTTTATATTATCAGGCCCTTATTAGATATCGAATATTAAATGTCTATTGCTTTTGGTTAGTGACGAAAGTGTTGCCAACACTCCGGATTTATTTTTTTAATTACTTCTAAACTAATCTGCAATTGTATGTTAGAATTTGGTTATAATTTATAAATAACATTGAAGTCACAGTATATCTACATCTTTAGGATGGTATGTAGGTAATTTTAAGATTTCCCTAAAATATTATTCTTTATTAATATATAAAGTTAAATATTAAGCAATATGTTTCCATTTTTTTTTAATTTAACAAAATATTGAGCTTTTTTACACGTTATTGCTTTTTATATATCAGTCGATTTCGGCGTATGTATAACGAATTAAAAACAACCCAAAATTTATGATTAACACCCCTCCCTTCCCGCCCCTTCCTTGCGTTTTCGTATTTGGAAGACTATAACGGACAAACTTTACATAAAATTGAGCGGCAATATTTGTGTCTGTTCACCTCGAACGGTCGTTCGGAAAACGTTGACGTGTTTCTTCCATTTTGTTTTAAATAACCTAGTCTATATGTACGTTGTTAATTATGACCCCTTTTGAAGTGTTTTTCCGCCTATTGTATTTAATATCCATTGTCTAATCTTTGGACTTATAGAAGTGTATATGGACGGGTGCCTACTTTTTCCACAGTTGTTGCGATAGCTTATAACGCCGTGGAGTTGCCAAGTGTTGGTGTTATTGGAGAAACACATTAGCGGAGCTCCTTCGTCGTTCTGTAACAAAAAAGAAATTGGTGTTTCAAAATTTTATTTTGCACCAATACATACACCATTAAATATTTTTTGAAATAGATCCGTTCAGCTATCAAAAAAGACTGTCAAAATTGATTTTACCTGTCAATTAAAAGAGAGCCACCCTCGGGTATCAAGTCAATTTGTAATAAGTCGTTTGTATCTACATATATAAATTTTCGATTGCAAATGGATTTAGTTGGTAATTTTGATGGAGCCTGTGGTTGATTAACTTGATCACTGAAGGTTGATATATAACCCCTTGCCACATTAATTTTCGTATTCTGTATACGTATTTTTTACTGTATATCTTGTGAAATGTCCAGTATTCCTTCGACCCGGAAGTCATCTTGAAGGTAATTTTGATGGAGCCTGTGGTTGATTAACTTGATCACTGAAGGTTGATATATAACCCCTTGCCACATTAATTTTCGTATTCTGTATACGTATTTTTTACTGTATATCTTGTGGAATGTGTTGTACTCCTTCGACCGGGAAGTCATCTTGAAGGTAATTTTGATGGAGCCTGTGGTTGATTAACTTGATCACATACCTTCAAGATGACTTCTCGGTCAAAGGAGTACAACACATTTCACAAGATATACAGTAAAAAATACGTATACAGAATACGAAAATTAATGTGGCATGGGATTATATATCAACCTTCAGTGATCGAATCGATTTAGTTGGTCAAAGAGGGTCTATTTCTAGCAAAAATAATCAATATATTATTAACAAAATCCCCTTATTATTGGTTTCGGGTTAGATGCCTGCTATTTCACCTCTAAGCAACAAATACACAGTCTGTCGCAGAGAAAACTGAACTTTTTTAAAATAAAAACAAAAGATTAGTATTTTGGTAAAATTCATTTATTTTATTCAAAGTCGTCGCCGTCGTCTTCAATATTGTACAACGTTTTGCACGGTCAATTAACATGTCGAATGAATTTTTAAGTTCATCTTTAGAGATGCCTTTCAAGATCGCTGTCGTCGCCTTTTTAATGGCTTCAACGTCGGCATAACGCTGTCTTTTTATCGGCAAATGTAGTTACTTAACACATACATGTCTATATTAAGTTGCATATTTCCAAATAAATGTGCCACGTAAACCATGCTGTTATACTGGATATAAATAGTATGAGTTATAAAATAGTAAGATGGATAAATGTTTGTAAAAACATTCGTTAAAACATAAGAGTATTCATGATAGTCTTTTTCGATCGCATATAAGAAGTCTAAAACTATTTTTCCCAGATCTACTTACATAACAAGATGTCCGATCCATTTCTGTAGGACCTACGCACAATTTGTCTTTAGTTATGTGTCCGTTGAAATGTACTGTGGAGTTGCATTGATCTTGGTCGATAATAGGAACTGTTAGATAGCGAAGATCTCTACGCAGATCCGACTCTGCAAACAAAACGTGATGCATTAGATATTAAAAAGATAATTAATATTGGTAAGTTACCTCCGGGTATCGTAAAGCTCCAACCTGCTGTTACGCATATCTGATTGGGTTCTAGCGCTTCTTCCGGTAAACAGATGGCGCTCACGTTCTTTCCAAAGTTTAACGGGGCACTTAATTTTATTAGAACAATATCGTTGTCAAATTCGAATCTGTTGTATTTGGTCTGGAAAGAAGAAGTGGAAAATATGAAAATATATTAATATGACGGTTTCTGCAATCGATAATTTTGCAAAATGTAATAATAATAATTTATTTATTTCTAAAAAAATATAGTATAATAATAACGAGCCTTCCAATAAGAGGTTTCATTTTGATATGTAAAAAAACGAGTATTTTTAAGCGAAATCATCGGATGTTTATTTAATTAATAATTAATAACAATATCATTGTGGGCCATTGGCATAGACATTATCTTTCATGTAGCCCCAAAGAAAAAAGTCGAAAGGTGTTAAATCACAAGATCTCGGTAGCCAATTGTGATCGCCTCTTCGAGAAATCACACAGTTAGGTAAACTTTTCACGCAAAAGAGCGATGGTATCGTTACTTGTGTGGCACGTAGCGCCGTCTTGTTAAAAATGAACGTCGTCCACATCAATATCATCCAATTCCGGCCATACAAAATCATTAATCATCGTTCGATAGCGCGATCCATTCACTGTAACAGTTACTCCAGCCTCATTTTCGAAAAAGTAAGGTCCAATGACCCCGCCAAACCAAAAACTGCACCAAACAGTCACACTTTGAGGATGGAGGAGCTTTTCAACAATAATTCTTGGGTTTTCCGACTCCCAAATGCGACAATTCTGCTTGTTAACGTAGCCTCCGAGGTGAAAATGGGTCTCATCACTCAAGATGGTTTTTCGATGAAATTCTGGATCAGTTTGATGCATTTCAAGAGCCCAATCAGCAAAGACACGATCCTGTTGATGGTCGGTAGGCGTGAGTTCTTGTATTAATTGAACTTTAAAAGCCTTAAGACAAAAATGTTTTAGTTTCGCGAACTGTGACCGCGAAATTTTCACCATTTTTGTTGTGAATTTTAATAATTTCAGTGCATTGTTGAAGCGTATATCGTTCCACTTTTATTAATGGCGTAGTTTTTACTTGTCATCTGTCAAGTAGTTACAGGTTGAGTCTTGACAACTGTTGAAATGGCGGGCTATTGAAAATTATTATTATTGGATCACCTTTTGTATACATACATACTAGAAATATGTCAGTAACTAAATAAATTAATACATACAGTAGATTATATAGAAAGCCATTAATACTGTAATATTTTAGATATAATATACAAGAATTTCTCCTTTGACGCGGTTAATTGGTTCCATAAATTGAACGCGTAAAAGAAAACCATGTAAACAGAGCCGTTGAAGTCTGTTCCGTATTCGAAAATTCTTTATCCTTTCTAAGGTAAAGAAGTTAGTAGCCTTATGTACTATGCATAGCCAGTGCATAATACATAAGGGAAATTTAACTGCGGAGGATGCTGAGAGGCCGGGAAGGCCACGAATGTCAGTTACGGAGGAAAACGTTACTACTGTGAGGAAAATGCTTAGCGAGGACAGGCGAGTGACCTATCAACAGATAGAGGGTACTTCAGGCCTAAATGCACCAGCAATTTATTCGATTCTGCATGATCATTTGCACGTGAAGAAACTTTGTTCTCTCTGGGTGCCGCATCGACTAACTGAAGAGCAGATGACACGACGCGTGACTTGTTGCCGAGAGATGCTAAAAGAGTTTGATAAGGGACAATCTCCCTACAGTCTAGATCTGGCTCCTTGCGACTTTGCACTGTTCCCGCATGTGAAAATGAAGCTAAAAGGGAGGTGGTTTTCTAGTGATGAGGACCTTCTGCGGGCTTGGGACAACGAGTGTGCTTTACTCCTTAGTGAAACTTGGCAGAACTGGTTTAAAGATTGGTTTCGGAGGATGGAGAGGTGTATTGAGTGTAAAGGAAATTACTTTGAAAAAATTAAATAAACAAAGCTGTATTACAAAACTTTCCTAGTACCCTTTGTACAACGTACCAAGCTATCGAAATTAGATTTTTTCAGCTTAACATTGTAGGAGTGCTATTGGAGTTTATTTAGAAAAGATTTTCCTGTAATGTAGTTTTAAAAACATTTTCTGAACTAAACCATTCTTGTATACTTTGAAACCTTACCTGAGGATGTACTATGATGTCTTTCACGTAACGAACTTGTGTTGAAGAGTTATCTGAGCTGAACAAATGCGACGACCCTGCATACAACATCCAATCTTGTGAATAAACTGTCCTTCCTGTCGACTCCATTATGCATGAATAACTGGAAATAGCCCAAGACGACGCGATTAAAGTGGAACTGCATTGAATGTTGCGTTTCTTGTTGAAAAGCAGGCCCAAGTTAGGCCATCGCACCATCGTTGCATTATCGTCGGTTTTAATACTTTCCACACTTGGCATATCACTGTTTTCGCATGCTGAAACATGATATATGTAAATGACATATAATTTTTATACTTTTGTGTTTGGGTTTGTCGATCAGTAGGGGATAATAAAATACTTAGTTTATATTAACCACGTTTTGGAGGTTTCCCCCCTTTTTCAAGTTATCTAATTGTTTTTTTCCCTTTAATCTATGATTTTATATTAAATATATGTACGTATATTTATTTCATGTTTTTTTATGGTTTTAAAATATATTACATACAAACATACAAACATTAACAAAACTATACCGTGTTTCTGTACGTTTCTACATATGTGTGGAACTGAGGGAGCTGTTATGTACATTTGGTAAAAGTCTAATCTGCAGGAATGTGTTATTTCTTTCCCCTTTCTTCTCGTGTTTATACATAGTGTCAAGTATACCTATGGTTACATGCATTTGTTTTTGTAAATTCAAGTTGATAGACGTATGTATGTATATACAGGGAGATGCAGACAATTTATCTCCTAAGGATCGAGTTATTACAGGCCATTGAGATTGATAATATCTCTTCTATTATTTAATATATTTTGATCTTTATATATCATTTCTTTAATTATGCCTTAGTTAAAATTATATTCTATTTTGAGAATTTCAATGTTGTAGAAGTCGAATTCAATCCTCGACCAAAAGGGGATAATAAAACATTCAGGTTTTATTATTAACGACGTTTCAGTGCGCTTTTCCAAGTTATTTATTTACTTTCTTTTAAAGCTACAATACATTTTATATTTACATATTTTTATTTGATGGATCTTTTTTGAATAACAGTTTTTTTTTTGTATAAATATTTATTTATGTTAGTACTTACATTTTTTTATTTTATTATTTTCTTTTTTGTTTAGTAAGTTTACAATCACACAAATATTTTTAAAATTGACAAACTTATACAGCGTTTTTTGTATGTCACTTGTATAAGGACGCAAATTTTATGCACATTTAGCAAAGGCCTTCTGCACACCTGTTTAGTTCTTTCTTTTTCTTTTACCTCCCCTGTTAAACATGCACGTGTGTTTGTAGTTTTATGTTGATGAATGTTGGTATGTACAGGGAGATGCAGACAATCTATGGCCTAAGAATTGAGTTATTATAAATGTCGTTAAGATTGATAATGTCTGTTCTATCGTTTACTGTGTTTCGGCAATTTTTATGTGTATTATTTCTTTAATTATACGTTTATTGTAATTGTTTCCTATTTCGAGGATTTCAGTGTTGTGGCTTTTGTGTTTATTTTGTTCTCATTTAAACTATATTAGCGATGATAATTCTTTTACGTAGATATTGTTTTGTTTGTAACCGGTCTTCCAGTAGGGACTTCCGAACTTTGACAGTTGATGGCGGCCATATTATTGAATCTACATCTGTCGAATTGATTGTCATTTATTCAGTCTGTTTTGTCAAATCACCATGGATGGATATAGCGTTCAACAATACGTCCAAATGATCAAATTGTTTTATCAAAATTGGTGTTGTGTTCAGACGCGCTCTTCTTCCATTTTGCAGTCGCCATAATCGTCCTACCGAGAGGACTATTCGCAGTGTAGTTGATAAATTTGAGTCCAGTAAACAATGAATCAACACCTGTACGACGACGAAGCGCAAGATTTGCCGAAAACATCGCCGCTGTCCGTGAGAGTGTGCAGGAGAATCCGAGGCAGTCGATTTCGCGTCGCTCATAAGAACTCGGCCTTTCTTTTGGCCTGAATTGGATGATATGGACACCAGCGACATGTGGTTTCAACAAGACGGCGCTACGTGTCACACAGCTCATGGCACATTAGACATTCTGCACGAGCGATTTGTGGGCATGGTCATCTCACGTGGAGGTGATATGAACTAGCCACTGAGATCGTGTGATTTGATCTCGTTAGACTTTTTCTTGTGGGGTTTTCTTAAGCTGCGGATGTGTACGAATAAGCCACAAACCACAGAGATCTCAAAGCTAACATAACCCATGCCATCGATCAAATTCAGCATGATTTATGCACCAGAGTCTTGGAAAATTGGACATTTAGGATGCGCGCCACCTAGCGAAGCCGCGACGGACATTTGCACGATGTTGTGTGATTCCATACATAACGGCATCGATAGGCCTTTCAAATGAATAAAAAATTACGATGATATCTCACACACATTTTGTTTTATTTAAATTTAAAGATAAATGCATTTTTTGGTTTTTGGGCTATTTCAATGTTGTATTTTCCCAAAGAGTTTATTTTCTTTCTGATAGGTGTGGTATGTACTGTAAAGTCATGAATTTTGATTTGCCATTTGTGATATTGTTATCGGCTCTTTCCGTATTTTTAGTTTCTATTTTGTTTCCTCTGTTTTTAAATACGAATAATCTTTTTGATATTTTTTCTATAAAATCCCGAGGATAGTTATTTTTTTGTGTTATTTTAATTTTATCTATGTTTTTTGTAAATTGTCACCTATGTACTAAGGTATGGATTGTATTTTTTTGTATTTAATGGGAATATTTGATAAAAATTATCTGAATTAATAGGTTTGGTGTACCAATCTGAATAAATATTACCATCTTTCTGTGTTACTGTTACATCCAGGAAATTCAAGCAATTATTATTTTCACTTTCTCTTCTAAATTGAAGTTTTTCGCGGAAGGAATGAGCTAAATTGAGTTAAAATTTGTTTACCAGCATGAACTGGTATTGCTAAAATTCAATCATCGACATATTTTTAAAGAAAGTTACGTGGAGGGAGGATTAATTAGCATCCTATCCTCTGATTTCCCCATAACGAGGCTTGCTATTTATTATCCCCTACTGTTTGTAGAACCCAAACGGCAAGGTAAATTTGATGACTGTGGTTGATTAACTTAATCACTTAAGGTTAATATATAACCCCTTTCCACATTTTCGTATTCTGTATACGTATTTCGACAACTAAGTTGTCATCACAAGCAGATAATTATACAGTGTCGCACCTGGAAACCACTTGTTGATGTGATGGGTTCATCATAATTTTATCGAAAAAATGCTTGACAATAAAAAGAAGGTTGTTCTTCTTCATTGCCAGTTCATGAACAATCAGAATGATGCCAAACTATTGGAGCTTGATTAATTTGTTTTACCACAACATGCTTTACTTAATTGACCTTATTTCAAATAGTAAACACTTTTTCAAGCACTACCACATTAAAGGTTTAACGTGGTTAAAAATGCTGAAGAGTGAAGATTAGGTTCAAGAATTTGTTGAAAACGTTTTTGTATTAATATCCGCACGAAACAAATTCCGTACACGATGTGTACCGTCGATAGTCAGACGCACACAGTGTGCGTATTAGCTTTGTTAGAACAGAATGGCCAATGAATTAAAGAAGAAAAGAATAAATACACGTAAATAGAGTCTTCTCGGTGTTCTAATTTACTTACTTAGTTCTTCGCAAGTTATTGATACCAGCGTATCACATCTTTCATTCCTGGTTTCCAGTTGGGAGAGTAGATTTGTATTATAACGTCGATTTGATTTTAAATAGTATAAAGTTGAGTTGTAATCTTCCGGTGACTGTATTTCTTCGCTGCTATTGACGCTAGAATATCCCAAATTACGGCAGGCTATATCCGAATATGTAGAATTCCACGAATCGGAGCAAATTGGGTACCAGGTGTTGTTCTTGTCATGAACCTGTAATAAAAGACGTTTTTAAGCTTTCCAACCAGAAAGGAAGGATAATTATTAAACTTACCAGCAAATAGGCACTACCACTAGTTATATCAGTGTCGTTGCTCTTAATATAGTCGATTTTCATACAGTTCCACTCATCGGAATGGTCAGCGCATTGTTCAATACCGTCGCAAAGATTTTCGGAACTCACGCAACCTCCACCCATGGCACACTTAACTTGACCGATTCCGCAGTCTGAAAACAAAATACGTTCGTAATATTCTCATTAAGTAATACGTTAAAAATGTGCAATTACAAAAGAATTTTCGTGTTTCGTTTTTAGTAGAGCTCTACGGTCTTCCACTAAATTCCCAATTGACTCTATGCAATTTGCGATCGAGTTCTATCAATAAAGTAGTATACCTATAGAGCGTGGAAATTTGGTCTGCGCTTCATTAGGAGTGTGCCGAGAACGTAGAAGAGGTTTCGTCACTGATATGTGTAGTATGTAATGCAGTGTGTATCTTCGTTCCGAGGAGTTTATTTGTATTACAGAGTTTTGTACGTTGTATAGTTTTGCGCGTTGAATGTCGCGGTTACGTAGGTCGAAAAAACGACCATAGTCTTACACAACTTAGTTTACGATAGATCGCTCAAGTGCTGGAAGAAGTATGATTGCAAAACATACGTGGGTAGTGGACGGTCCACAGAAAAAAACCGGCGTTTGTTTATTACATAATTAGATACGAAATTCAGTTCGCGAAAATATTGAAAATAGAATTAATTGGTATAATATTCCAATTGCTATTTTACAAGACACTTGTGATTATAATAAAAGATTTACTGATGATTTTACCGGCATCTCAGGGAACTTCGCGATGCTCGGGAATGGAAGTTTTAAGTCTTTCTCTGCGTATATGTTATATGGAAAACTTACCACATAATTTTTCATCCTCATCGTTGATACAGTCAGATTTGCTGTCGCATCTCCAGCTCAACGGTATACAGGTATCTTGTTGCACGCATTGGAATTCACTGTTCTTACAGAAACTGTGATGGCATGTGTATTCATCATTTCCTTGAGGGCACTGAGTTCTTCCGTCGCACTTCCACGATAACGGTATGCATTTGCCTTTGGGTTCGCATTGAAATTCATCAAAGTTGCACTGCCAAGTGTCTAAGTGAACAAGAAGTTTTAATTAAATTAAAAAAAACTTTGGAAATCTTTTGTTTTTATTACCGCATTCAACTTCGTCACTGCCATCGTTACAATTGGCAATTCCGTCGCATACCAAGTGTCTTTTAATGCATTGACCGCTCTTGCACTGTAAAAGAGGTTGTTGTATTAATGTTGATTGGGTTCATTCAAGAGCTGTACAATAAAGCTAATAGAGTACATAACGCATTAGCTTTCAATGAGGGGTTAAGCAAAAATGTTTCCAATAACTATCTTTATTCAGTGTTCGTAAAGTGCGAAACATACTTTTGTAATTTAGTTTATACTGACACAGAGGAAGTTTATACGATCGGTACCAAAAAATAACCAGAATGGCAGTGCTGTGGGTACGCTGCGTTCAGTGCAGCCGGTTCTTTCGCCGAATAAAGTCGTGTCTTATTACAGTGCATTTTTTTATAAAAGCATTTTCGTTTGCTTGTTGTTTTTTGTAATGAGGTTCTGAGAAGACTGCGCCAGTGTTAGACGAAAGAGGTCCGATTTGTGGGCAACGTGGGAATGGTTTTTCCACCATGACAATCCATCCGCTCACACAACCTTATCGGTTCGCCACTTCTTGGCTATAAATAACATGATTCTTTTGCCTCACGCCTCCTACTCACTTGATCTTGCTCCGTGAGACTTTTTTTTGTTGAATGAAGACATGAAAGCATTTCGTGTTAACGATCTGAATAGAGGTGGGAGAAAAACGACACAGCAGCGCGCAGCCATACAAAAAAACAAGATCGAATAATGTTTCCAACAATGAAATCATTGATTAGACAAGTGTATAAAGTTAAATGGAGAATATATTGAAGGCGTTAAGGTTGTTTTATAAAAGAAAATAAAATACAGGCCTTTATAGAGAAATTTCGGTTATTTTTGGGTACCCACTCGTACATATAAATAGTAAGAGTAACAATGATTGAAGTTGCAGCTTTATTAACATTTATTTACTTTACCTGGAAGTTGTTAGGACATTTTTCTTCGATACATCCTACTTCATCTGATGCGTCAGAACAATCTTCAATAGAATCGCATCTATCGCTCTTGGAAATACAATAGCTGCTATCTCTTACTGATGTACCATTTATGCACTGGAATTGGCCTATCGCGCATCTGGAGAACCCGTTTAATATAAATCCTTCCGTTACGGGCTTGATCTCGATGGCTTCTTTCGTTAAAATGTTTTCCTCTTCGGGACTGATCTTGTCAAGTTGTTTGTCCAATTTAGATTTCTTTTCGTATAATTCCTTCTTGTCATTGACATACACGCTCTTCTTGGTGGGTTTAAAATTACTTTCAGTCGAGCTGTCCTCATCTTCGTTGTCGCCGAAGTCATTTATGTGATGTTTAAACTTCTCCAGCACACTTTCTTCCTCGACTGTGTTCAAATTGTTCAATTCGCTTCCCAAACTGTTGAAGCTTTCGTCTTCGCCCACACGTTTTTCGTCAATTTTCGAATCGTCGTCGTTGGGTTGTAGAGGAATGACATGCAAGTGAGTTTCGTCATCACCACCTGGTTGTATGATATCGTGCGGTGTTGTCTCAATTTCTTTCCTTTCGGTGGTTTTCAGTAATAGCACGCGTGGCGTCGTTATGTCTGACATTACTTCAGAAACTTCGTATTGGTGCTTATCTCCAGATGCATTGTCATATTCATCAGTTACGATGTTTTCTAAGCTGTCGGTGTTGTTCAATTGGTCTTCGCTGACTACGCGGACGACTTCAGTAACGGTTTCGATTATTTCGGCATGCACAGTAGACATGTCTTCTATTCTCGTGCTATGTCCTCGAATTCCAACCGACGGTCCACTGTTAGTTGACCTTTGCTTCACAGCGAAAGTAGTGGCTTCCATCGCCACCAGATCTTCTGTACTGGTATTAATGTCCTTTGAATTTAGCAGTTCCTCCTCTCCTATGGTGTTCTCTATTAAGTTAGTAACTGTTGTGTCCTCAGTGAAAGTCTCCTTGACTTCCGTCGTTACTTCATTCGATTCAGTTTCATTTTCTTGGACTGGCAAGGTACTCATTGATCGTTCAACGTTTAAGTCAATGTGATCCAACATCGTTAAGTGTTCATTGGTGTTAATACTTTTTGATACTTTATCATAGCTTGGAGTAGAAGGCTTTCCACTTTCGCTTTCGGTACTTTTTAGTATCGACTCGAAAAATCTATTGCTGTGTATGTTATTGATGATGTCAGGAATTACAGTAGTAGTCTCTACGATTTTCTCTGGCTTGGTAGTTGTTTTAATTGGATTCAAAGTGGTTTCATCTTTAGCATCTACAGTTGTTACCTCTATATTTTCCTTATTTATTAGCAATGCTATAGATTCTTGTGTTAGTTTTGGAACATTCTCATCGTTGTGCATTTTTAGCGTTGTCGCTTCAACATCACTAAATTCGACATTTTGAGGTTGCAACGGTATCACCGAGAGATTTTTAACGTCCAACGGATGTAAGTCGTACGGATTAGTCGTATTCATTTGATCATTATCAAGTCGAGGAGGCAAGGTCGTCTTTATTATATTTTCCATGTCGTGAAAAGCGTCTTCTTTATGATAGATGTCTGGATAATGGTCCACATCTGAGCGTAATATGTGAATTAAGGTATCGTTCTCGATTTCTGGCAAGAAGGGAGACATTTGTTCTATAATATGTTCGTGATCGGTCGTAGAGCTAATAACACGCTTTTGCGAATCGTTCGTTATGCTGTAGATGTCGTTGGCCAGCGTCTCGTTTGTTTCATTTAATTCTTCTAAAGTCTTCGCCGTATTGAAAGTTTGAGATTCTAGCTTTGCATTTTGAGTGTTAATATTTAAATTAATTATACCGTCGATGTTTTCAGTTTGCGACATTGCAGTTTCCTCTAACGTTGTCGTCTCTTGTTTTTGAACACCGTTTATCGCCATTTTAAACTCAGTCATTGGCGATAAAGTAGAAGCGTCCATTTCTGAAATTGTTGTCATCTCCGAAGTTATAATCGAATTTTCCTCCTTCGTACTTTCATTATTTTCATTTGAGCTTTCTTTAATCAATTCATTTTGATCCATATTGGTTACGGGTATAAATATAGTAGTTGCTTCCTCTTCTGATTGTAACAGTTCGTTCGCTAAAGTTAATTTACTTTGCCTAGAGTTTTCTGAATGCATTTCCATAGTCGAATTTTTTGTTTTTTCATCCCGAGAATCCATTGGAATGGGAATTACAGTGGTTTCAGTACGTTCAGGTGACATAGTCGATGTGTTTCCTTCTTCGATATATTCCTTCGTCGATAAATGTGACTCAATATCATTTTCATGGACGCCTTCTTGAATTACAGTCTCAGATTCAACTGTTGCATTAACTTCCGGCGATTGGGTTTGCAGAGCATCAGGCGATTCCGAGGAATTGGGTTCTTTTTCAATAGACGTCGGTGTTTCTGTATTTGAAATTTCATTTCCTTGATTTGGGAATTGTTGTTTAGAATCCAATTCATTTTCAGTCAGAGTTTGCACGGTCATGTTTTCATCTGTGCTCGCTTCAGTTTCAGCGTTAGTATTGATTTCTTGTAATATTGTAGTTTCCATAATAGTGGTGGTACTTTCAATTTCGGCAGTTAAATTTACTTGGTGTATAGGAATTGGAATTACCTCAAGGTGTTTAGTATATGAATTCGTTTCTGTGTTAGGTTCAAGTACATTATTTGAATTATCTGCTAAATTAGTGCCGTTTGGTTCTTGCGTTTCGGTGATGGGTTGTGAATCAACATTTGCTTCTGTAGGCAGTATTTCGTGTTTCTTAACAGTTTCTGGTTCAGTAATAGTTTCGGCTTCCGTAGTTGGTTCTACTAATCCAGTTGGCCTAAAAAGGAATTTATGGATGGAATGATCTTCATTTTGATTATGAATATCGTTGGCATCAACATCATTAGCATTGATGCTGTTCGTTTCTGCATCTGTGGCGTTTTGTGTTTTATCCTCTAAGTGAGACTCCACTTTAATCTCCGTTTTATTGCTCGGTTGGTCATAATCTTGCAATATTGTTTCAGTTGCCGTTTCCAGTCTCGATTCGCGACCACCATTTAGTTTAACTTCTTCTTGAGTTTCAGATTCTATGCTTACAACAGTATGTGCTTCAACATTTGAATTTTGTTCATATTCAGTTATCGGTTGCGGCTCGGTATTTGGTTGAACTTCCATGTTCATTTCGTGTTCAATACGCTGTCGACCTTCGGTCACTTCTTCAGAGATGATGTTTAATTCGTGATTCATCGCTGGCCGAGATTCCGTTACTCTGAAAAGTGGAAGTTCAGTACTTGGTTCGATCTCTGCATGCCTATGTGAACTAAATTCCGTATTTAAATTATTAAATTTAGCTTCAGCCTCCGTTGTTGGTTCTGGTTCAGCACTTGGTTCGATTTCTGTGTTTGATTCATGTAAAATGGCATTTGGTATTGTTTCGAGTTCTGGACTATATCTTATTCCACCATTAGTTACTGGTTCTGAACTAGATTCAAGTTTAACTTTCGGTTCCGGTTCCGCACTTGGTGCAGGTTCCGCTGTTGGCTCTGGCTCTGCATTAGGTTCAGGTTCTGCTGTCGGTTCTGGTTCTGCACTGGGTATTATTTCTGTAGTTGACTCTAGTTTCGGATTAAGTTCGGGTTGTATTTTGACTTCTGGTTCCATACTGCGTTCTGTCTTTACGTCAGGTACTGGTTCTGCATTGGGTTCTGGTTCTGCATTGGGTTCTGGTTCTGCGTTTGGCTCTGGTTCTGCATTTGGCTCTGTACTAGATTCTGGTTCAGATCTTGATTCTGGTCCTGCACTGGGTACTGGTTCCGCAGTCGGTTCAGATTTGGCATTAAGTTCAAATTCAGTATTAAGTTTTGATTCTTCGTCCAATTCTGGTTGTTTGTTAGGTTCTGGTTCTGCAGTCGGTTCAGGTTCTGCACTAGGTTCAGGCTCAGCATTTGGTTCTTCTCCAGTTGATGGTTCAGGCATTACATTATGTTCTGTTTCTACATTCGGTTCTGGTCCTGTGTTAGGTCCTGACTCTGTACTAGGCTCTGGTTCTGCGTTCGGTTCTGGTTCAGCATTCGGTTCTGGTTCAGCATTCGGTTCTGGTTCAGCATTCGGTTCTGGTTCCGCACTTGGTTCTGGTTCAGCACTCGGTTCTGGTTCAGCACTCGGTTCTGGTTCAGTACTCGGTTCTGGTTCAGCACTCGGTTCTGGTTCTGCGTTCGGTTCTGGTTCTGCATTCGGTTCTGGCTCTATACTCGATTCTGGTTCAGCACTAACTTCCGGTTCAACAGCATTCATTCCAACGTTATGGTCATGAATATGCTTTTCGTTTCTGTAACATTTTTTATCAGTTGGATTCAGTACCATATCTATCGGGCAACCACAAACGAAGTCGGCCAAATTGTAGTCGAACGAACAGAAATGTTCACAGCCATTATTGTCGATTTTGCATAAATTGACTATCTTTTCAGTCTTGCCTGTTCTTTCCGAAAGGACATCATCGCCTATTATACGACCATTTGCGGATTCTATAGCGTCGTTAAGAGTCTTTTTTACTTTTTTCTCCATTTCCTCGTTTTCGACATGATCCAACCAAACAATTCTGTATTTCACTACAACGCTACCTGGACTAAAAAAGCAAAAATTTATGCGAAACGATTACAGATAAGTTAAGGTTATACTTACCTAAATTCTACAACTTTAACGTTTAGGCCTAGTCCATCCTCGTTCAATACCTTCTTGAGATTTTCCTCAACCTTCTTCGCCAATGCCTTGTATTCGGAACTTTCTTTGTCGTTTAACTCGGGGGAAAAGTTTAAGTTTTCTAACACTATCTCTGATTCCAGCGCGCGAGGAACTATAACAGTACTTTTGATGAGACTGCAGTAATTGTCGCCGCGACTGACAAGCTCTTCACCTACCTGCTATTAATGTGGTATCTGTAGATATGTCGTTTGGTACAGTGCTTATCGGTAAACTAGGAGTCGTGGGTTGATTTCTACTACCGGAACCAAATATACCCGCTGCATCTACTTTATCATCTTCCGCCACCGATCCACTCATCTGTCGCGCTGTCGATTCTTGTACCGGTTGTGCTTCTGGACTTCCTATTATTCCGACTGTAAATAAAACAATATTTAGTTTCAATACTACTTTAATCGCGTGAGTTCATGAAGAAATAGTATGAATATTGAATCGTTGGTACATATAACATGTCATATATAATAATAAATGAACAACTTTATTATGTAGCCACGCATTCTCAGTGTAAATGCTTTTCCTGAATAAACAATTAAGAATAGTGATCAATTTCTTAATTTCTTCATGGTATTTATAGAGTGATTACTTGGGACATTGTACTATGCAAGTACGAGGGAGCGTTTTTATATTCGCGGAATGAGCGGGTTGTAGAGGGGTGAGTAGGCGCATTGCGGGCGTGGCCTGTGCAGCTACTCATGATTAGAGTATAAATACGAAGTTTCATTGTTATTAGACAGTTAGTCTTTGAGCTATCGTCAACCAAGTAACATAATCAGGAGTGAAAAGTGAAATATGGAAAAAATCGAATATCGTGCCGTTATAAAGTTCCTTACCAGGCAAGGAAAATCAGTCGCGACCATAATGAATGAGATGTCATTGGTTTACGGCGACTCTTGTCCAGGAAAAACCATGGTGTACAAGTGGCATAGTTTATTTAAACAAGGAAGGGAATCCCTTGAAGACGACCCGAGGCCGGGCAGGAGCATTGAGGTGACCACGCCAGCACTTATCCAAAAAGTTGAACAAATTGTACTCGAAGATGCTCGACTAAAGAAGAAACAACTCGCAGAAATGGTTGGAGTATCCGATACAACAATTTTTAAAATCCTACACGTTCATCTCGGCATGTCTAAGGTCAGCGCAAGATGGGTGCCGAGAATGCTCACGCCGCCGCAAAAACAACAGCGCGTAGAGTGTTCGCGTGCATTTTTGGACCTCTGTAATGAAGACAAGGATGGTGTATTGAGTGGAATTGTTACTGGAGACGAAACTTGGGTTCATCATTATGAACCTGAGTCCAAACAAGACTCCATGCAGTGGCATAAAAAGGGCACAGCACCTCCCAAGAAATTTAAAGTGTCACAATCAGCTGGGAAACTCATGGCAACGGTATTTTGGGACTCGGAAGGAATATTGTTGATTGATTATAAAGATAAAGGTGTTTCTATAACCGGAGAATATTACGCTTCAATATTAGAGCGACTAAAAGGAGCCATTAAAGAGAAAAGACGGGGAAAATTGACAAAAGGTGTTCTGCTTTTGCACGACAACGCGCCCGTCCACAAGAGCCGCGTTGCGTTAGCTGCCCTGCATAAGGTGGGCTTCGAAATTGTGAATCGCCCACCCTACAGCCCAGACCTGGCCCCGAGTGATTATTACCTGTTTCCGAAAATGAAAAAAGAGCTGCGGGGTAAAAAATTTACTGCCGATGATGAAGTCAAGGAGGCAGTTTCGGCGTATTTTGCAGATAAAGAGAAATCATTTTTTATGAGGGTATAAATAAATTAATTGAAAGATGTGAAAAATGTATCCGTCTTGCAGGTGAATATATTGAAAAAGAAAAATAATTTGGTTTTTTTATTTCCACCCCTTGTCCCCCATTCCGCGAATATAGAAACGCTCCCTCGTACTTATATCACATACCTGTTTTGATATAGAATGTTGTTATTTTTAGAACTAAGTAAATGTGTGCATTTAAAGAACGCTAAGAAAGTAATCTGGCTAGTAGGCTTCCGCGATCGTTGTCCATACTTTATTCTGGGCTTCCGAGTTGTAATCGTGTCTGTGGTACTGGTGCTTCACTTACTAGTTTTATCCACTATTGCAAGGGACATCCTCAGGGTTGCTGTTGATATTACAGTCGTTGCACTGAAACTGTTTCAGTGCAGTATAAGAATTAACAGCAGCCCTAAGAATGTCTGGTCTACGGCACTCAAACGACATGAATAATGCCCTTAATATCGAATACCAAGAATTTAGAATCTACCTCCTACTTTTTTGTGGGTCGTATTGGAAAAACTACGAAAAGTCACATGTGATTATGTTCTCGAAAAAGTTTGTTTCGTTTTCTATGTTTTTAAGGATGCCATCATAAATGATCATTCGATTCTCCTTCTGTTTTGAGTATAGCAGCTTCGCCACCATTTTCACGCGCACTTTAATCATGTCGAATTTTTCATGGAGAATTTGATGGACAGTCTTCGTCAATGTTGACCACCTTAGCACCGGCTTAAATGCTCAGTCGCAATGTTTACGTCCGATTTCTGTCCGACATTAACTTCTTCCCTCCCTCCTTTGAACCTTTTAAACCTCTCCAACACTTGAGTGCGAGACAAATAGAAGTTTAAGACAGAATTTCACGTTAGCACGTGGCTTCATTTTAGCATTAATCACGCTTGCGGCAGAGGACTAAAACACGACCTACTTAAATGGACCTCTGCGGCTCAACTGAAAAATCTTTGCTCTTGCAACTTTTCTAATAGACTCAAGAGGTAATGAATAATGACGGTCATCGCTGGATCCAGATAAGATAGCAGGGGATCATTTAAAATAGCTAATACAATTTCTAGCCACACCCCGTGTATATATAGGCTATATCACTTGTATACGCTGTGTGTGAAGAAAAATAAAAATCGTTTAATAAAATAAGCTTGACAGTTTCTGTCGACAGTGACAGTACCTACTAATAAAATACATGACTGTGGAAAAACTACAAAGAAGGAACCATTTTGAAAAACAAAATCGATATATTCAAGCATTTATTTGAAAAATTTGAAGGCAAAAGATATTTTCGATGTGCATTATGTAACGGATATACTAAATATTGGGTCTGGGAAAAAGTTCGTGGCGTTTTTCCCGATAGATGGCATTGGTTGCCGATAACTAAAGAACAACAAGTCACAGCGACACCACCGAGGGCTCGTTTTTTAGATGACCTTCCGAACGTTAGTTTGAGCGTAGAAACATTGTAATCGGTGCAGTGGTTGGAAAGTTATTCGCACTTGAAAATGGATAAGAATAATGAGAAATTTCGCTATATTCTGCAATATTATTATGATAAGGGGAAGAACGCTGCGCAGGCTTGTGATAAAATTTGTGCTGTGTACGGTGAAGGTACTTTATCGAAATCTGTTGCGCGGAAATGGTTCGCTCGCTTTCGTTCTGGAAATTTCAATGTGAAAGATGAGTCACGCTCCGGTCGTCCAATCACTGAAAAATCTGATGAAATTCTTGAAAAAGTCCAACAAGATAAGCATATCAGCAGTGTCGATATTGGCATGGAGCTAGGCATTGACCACAAAACTGTTTTGAACTATTTACACAAAGCTGGTTACAAAAAAAGCTTGACGTATGGGTTCCTCATGAGTTGAGCGTGAAAAACATGATGGACCGAATTAACATCTGCGATGCGCTGCTGAAACGCAATGAAATCGAGCCGTTTCTGAAACGTTTAATAACCGGAGATGAAAAATGGATTACGTACGATAATCGGAAGCGTAAAAGATCGTGGATAAAGGATGGTGAGCCGTCACAAGCGTTCGCTAAGCCAACATTGACGCCAAAAAAAGTGATGCTGTGTGTATGGTGGGACTGGAGGGGAATCGTCCACTACGAGCTACTTCCAACTGGTCAGACGATTGATTCTCAACTCTACTGTGCACAACTAGAGAGATTACGCCAGGCGATTGAAAGAAAACGGCCCGAATTGATTAATAGGAAAGGTGTTGTCTTCCATCATGACAACGCCCGACCACACACTTCTTTGATGACCCGTCAAAAATTGAGAGAGTTTGGTTGGGAAGTTTTGATGCACCCACCTTACAGTCCGGATATAGCACCCTCTGACTATCATCTGTTTCGATCTCTGCAGAACTCTCTCAATGGAATTAAGTTGGTTTCAAAAGAAGCCTGTGAAAACTACTTGATTCAGTTTTTCGACCAGAAACCACAGAAGTTTTTCACCGATGGGATCATGGATCTACCAAAAAAATGGCGAAACATTGTCGATAATAATGGAGCATATTCGGTTTAAATGAATTCGTCCACGCGCCATGCGGGGACCAGTTGAATTTTACTGAAAAAACGCCACGAACTTTTTCCCAGACCCAATATAAACACTAAGGTGGCTATGATTCGTGAAAGTATTTTATAGTAATTTGAGATTTATGGGTTATTTCCAATGTATGTTTTACAGTTGATGAAGTAAGAGCGTGTTTGACGTAACTAGTAGTTGGAAAAGTTTTGCTCTGATTCTTTCGTGAGCCAATAGAGGGAACCTTTGTCCTTAGTACATTGTCACGAAAGATTCAGTTGGCATTGAATTCTTGACAGAGGAACACGGAAAGCGCATTGAGTGTTCCTCTGCACTCACTAGGTCTGAAAATGTCTCATGCAGCGACTGCTAAGTAAGTAAGGGAGTCGAAGTCATTAGCTAGTAAGCATACAGCGATATAAGGAGAGAAAAACTGTCGACGACTTGTCGGAATGTGGCTCAATAGGTTTCTAAAGTTGAAAATAGATCGGGAACTTGTTTTCGCGGAAGCTTGTTGTTACGTCAAGGAGCAACATAATTGAAACAGAAAGGTATAAATATATCGTACGTAGCTAAATTTTACGGACGAAGCTTTTGTTTGGACATACTTTCCTGCCTCTACCGACACATTGGAGAGCGGACCGTTAAACACCCAGTAAAAGTGCATTTTTGGGATTGTTACTTAAATCTGGTTTTCGGAGAAATCTTCGTTACTGGTTGGCGATCATTGGTTCATCAAGAAAAACGATAACTGGATCCTGCAGAAGGAGTACGATCCCAAACATCGCAGCAAGCAATGCATCTAGTAGAAATACCAATCTGGCATGTTACACTTGATTGGTCACCGCAGACGCTTGATGCAAATCTGATTGAGAATGTTTGGGCATACAACAAGCGTAAGCTTGTTAGAAGAAAATTGCTCACTTTGAAGCAGTTAACACGAGAAATTAGTTGCATTTAGAGGTCCTTGTCGAATGAATACGCCGTCAACTTGGTCGAAAGCATGCTTCGGAGATGCCAGGCAATTATTGATGCCAGTAATAATTGATGTAATAGCATCTTTATTCTAATGAAATAAAACGTGTTCGCGTATTTGAAATTTTTTTTAATACATTTTTATGTCAATTAACACGCTCCTACATCACTGATTGTAAGTGTACTTACAGTTTTTATATATTTTTGTTAAGAACAGCTTGCATATGTTTGGTCTAGATCCGTATCATAGGAATTCATTTGTTAATTGTTAACTATTGCATAACTTCCAAATATTCACTCTTCTACCGTCAGAGGTAGCAATTATTCTATTTAATTTCATGTCTATTACAGTAACGGTTAAAATCGATAAATTCCATATCATTTGGGCGATTTCCTGCGTACACGAGTCTATTACAAAAAAAGGACTGTCAAGGTTGAGTGAAATGTAACAATGCAGTTATATCGATACCAATTCAAACGTTGGCCGGCCTCATGGGCATGGAATAAAAACCACCCGAGGCGAATTTATGTCCCAGTTTCTTTCCTACACGGAGATATGTATGTGTGTGTGCGTGTGTGTGTATACACATGTACTTAAATCTCTTGTCACATCACTAGACTGATACGTGAAAATCGAATTGAAACTGTGCCGAGAGACTCAGGGCTAAATTTCACTGCAAGATTGTTCATTACGCGTTTTCGGTTTTATTACTTGATTGCAGGTACACTATCGTCGCCCTTGTTTCATTACAGTTCCCATAGAAAAGTTGTAACTATAAAATTTATTTCTGTAGTTAGAAATAGTTTCATAGTGAACATTAAAATCTCTAAAAGCTTATTCAAAAATAATTACGCGATTATCCTATTATTCACAATGAATGATAATACCCTAACAAAACAACAGGTAGAATAATTGCATTTAAGGGATTAGATCTCTCAATTCTTGGAAATTTTCGATTGTTATGATTTTATTTTAAGGTAGGGTGTAACTGTAAACTATTAAGTATTTATACTTGGGTATTTTGGCAAAATTGCAGGTAGTTTTTGTGAGGTGCTCATAGTGATAACATCGTGTGTTTCGAAGAAGTTCAATCGGTTACAAATGCCTAAACGGTAAGAATTGGGCGTGGAAACACGATCGTTTATAATCGCATAATGTGACTGGCAAAAGCAACCGCGAAATTACCACAGAACTTAAATTAAATCAGTCCACTGTGGGTTACATCATCAGAAAACACCGCGAATGTGGAAGTGTGTTGAGCAGAACTTGAAAAGGCAAACCAAGGGCAACAACTTCAGCAGACGATCTTGCAATGGTAGTACCATGCAAGAGAAATAGGTGAAAAACAGTCCCAGAAATCACAGCAGAAGTTAATGCTGTTCGTCGAAAACCCATAAGTGTTTCCACAGTTAAATGGCGATTAAAAAAATCCGGTATTCATGGACGAATTGCAATGCGGAAGCCGCTTCTACGCAAGCAAAACAAGCAAAAACGTTTAAAGTGGACACGCGATCACCAACATTGGACCATAGAAGACTGGAATAATGCATTGCGGACCGACGAATCCAAATTCGAGATTTTCGGTTCACGGAGACGTGTTTTCATGTGGAGGTCTGTTGGTGAGCGTGTCTGGGAAGAATACATAGGCCCTACTGTTAAGCACGGTGGAAGTTCAGTCATGATATGGGGTTACTTCTCTGGATCAAATGTGGGCAATCCCGTAAAAATTGAAGATATACTAAAAAAAGAACAGTATAAGCGCATATTGGAAAACGCAATCCCCTCAAGAATTAAAATTTCGGGTCAGAATTTTATCTTCCAACAAGATAATGACCCGAAACAAACTTCCAAATTATGCCGGGAATATTTGCAGAAACTAGAGAACGAGGGAACAATAAAAGTTATGGCGTGGCCTCCCTAGAGTCCTGATTTAAATCTCATCGAGTTGCTGTGGGAAGAACTTCACCGAGAGGTGAGAAAATCGGCCCCCACATCTGCTGTTAATATGTGGAAGAACCTGCAAGAGACATGGGGTAAAATTAAACCCGAGACATTACGAAAATTAATCGAAAGAATGTCGCGATTGTGTGCTGCAGTGATTAAAAATAAAGGAGGGCATATAGACGAGTCTAAAATTTAGATAAATATATTATACAATAATTTATTTTAGATGTAAAAATATATATTTTTCATTATGTAAATAATAAAAAGGTATTAGTATTTCAATTTTGATTTTTGTTACAATTTGCGGGTTAAATGCGAGTGACAAAATACTTATGAGCGATAGTGTACGTCGACGTTATTTTAGGAGTTCGGTGAAACGCAACGCAAGGGGAAAAAGCGTAGTTCATCAGAAATTAATTCGGGGAAGTACGATAATAAGCGTTAACCTATAATTATTTCTTGCAGTGAGAAATTATCATAGATACATACATCGCTAAAGGAAGACCGATTCTTACATAGAGATCAAAGAGAGATATTTTTGGGTATATTTAGGCAAATTTCCCAAGTTTGAGGGAAATCTGCAATTTCCTACTAATATAATCTTCTCACACACTTTTTTCAATCTCTAAAGGAAGTACGATTAATTATACTGCTGGTGATTAATATTTCATTATAAGGAAGAAATGGAATTGAATTCATCAAGTTAATTCTCACGTTAATATTGAAATGCGATTGAAAGTATCGCAAATTGGAATAAATTCGTTGTCAAGCTGGTGATGGGTTAAATCTTCGGTTGTAAAGTGTATTTCCGAACGCTAGTAATTGTCTTTGTAGCAATAAATACATAGTAGAAATGACTTTACGAAAAAGTAGTTTTATAAATACCGTGCTTTTTAAATAAGTATTGTGGATAAATATTCACTATATACGAGGATAGCCCCAGAAGTACCCGACCCAACAAAGAAAACACAAAAACTTTGGAAATAAATACCTTTATTCTTCAACATAATGTCCTTTCAACTCTATACACTTTTCCCAGCGGTGTTCAATAAGTTCGATACCCTTTTTATAATAAGAACTGTCTTGCTCCTCAAAATAGGCATTAACTGCCGACATCACTACTGAATTCTTGGAAAATCTTTGACCACTGAGCCATTTTTTAAAGTTTGGGAACAGAAAATAATCCGAGGGGGCTAAATCTGGCGGGTAGGGTGCATGAGGTAGCAATTCCAACTTTAATTCATTAATTTTGGCCATTGCAATAACGAATTTGTGAGCTGGTGCATTGTCTTGATGAAATAACATTTTTTTCTTAGCCAAATGCGGCAGTTTTTGCTTAATTTTTTCGCCCAAACGTTGCAATAAGTTCGCATAATACTCGTCGTTGATAGTTTTTCCTTTTTTAAGATAGCCAATGAAAATTATTCCACGCGCATCCCAAAAAACCGATACCATGACCTTGCCTGCAGATGAAACGTTCTTTCGTCACAATATCTACCTTTACACTTAATAACTTCTTTACAAACTTTGGGTAATCTCAACACAAATTTTTGAAGAGTTTCAACTGTAATATTGTTCCAAGAATTTGTAAGGCGTTCCCGCAGCTGTTGCTGAAATTTTGGATGGTGTTCTCTCACTTTTCTGTCTAGCTCGTCCCACAGCAATTCGATAGGATTCATATCGGGCGATTGTATGGGCCAAACCATATTTACAAGAAGTCCTTCTTCTTTCTGTGTAGCACTATGTTTGGAGTCATTATCTTGTTGGAAATAAAAACCTTCTCCTATCAATCTAATTCTGTACGGAATTGCCTGTTCTTTTAAAATTTTCAAATGTCCTTCTTTTCTTGAAATTCCATCAATTCTATGCAAATTTTCAACACAAGTGAAAGAAAATGATTATCTAACAAGAACTGAACCTCCACTGTATTTAACTGTTGGTACAACACATTCTGGCATCGTCCTTTCACCAACTCTCTGCTAACAAAAACGCGTTGATTACTTCCAGACACTTGGAACTTGGATTCGTCCGTCCACAAAACCCACTTCTACATTTCCTCATCCAAATGTTGGTGCTCCTTGGTCCATTGTAATCGTCTTTTACGACTTTGTGATCATAACAATGGTTTGCAAATAGTAAATCACCCTTTTAGTCCCGCCTTTAATAAATGTCTTTACAGTAGTCAGCGACACAGGATTTTCAAGATTTTTATTTAATTCTGCGTGAAGCTGGGCAGCTGTTAACCGTTTATTCCGTTTAGATAGCAGTTCCAGCCGCAAATCTTCTTGTTTAGTGGTCATCCTTTGTCTTCCGACGCGTTTTTTTGTTTGCATTGCACCCGTTGTTTTGTATTTTTTCACTGTACCTTGCACTGCATGTTATGTTAATTTTAATTTTTGCGCTATTGTCGAAATAAAACCATTATACAAAATGAAGTGTACCAGTATTCGAAGAAGAAAGGTTTAGAAATCTTAACCAGAACTTCGTTCAAAGACAGTCTGGATGAAGCTGTTATTGTCAATAAATGAAAACTTTTTAGAAAAAACGGAGGAATGCCAAAAGGCGAATCCAATCTTAAAAGATACTAAAATTTTATCCAAAAGGTAAAAATTCTTACCATCTACGACCAAGCATAGCAAAAAAAATTGAAAATGTACGAAATGGTAGATCTTGAGCAACTTGAAATGGAGATATTTTGCCCATATTGCAAGGACCAATTTGTTGATCTACCGATGAAGACTTGATACAATACTCTAAGTGTTCCAACTGGCGGCACGAAGAATGTTGGTACAAGAGTGGTCAATATTTTTGTGATCATTACATGCGTATCTTCGGGAATATTATTGCGTAATTTTAATACGAGATACTCCTAAGAGTATGCAAGTTATTAAATTAAAAAAAAACATTTTAATTTGCAATTTATTGATACCAAAGTTGAATTGTATGCATTTGTTTATAATATAATAAATACATTTATATTTCTGTTTGTACTATTTTTGAGGACCTAACATAAAAAGTTGCTTCTTAATACATAATAGCATTAAGTGTGTATTCTTAGGCAATCTTATCTTATATATTAAAGAAGTATTCTACGAATAATATTGTATTGCTTTGGGTAGGTGTTGACAACTAACAGTAAATTAAATATATATCCCTATGCAATGCTGACGTCGACATTTATATGTTAAATTCTTACCCGCTGCCAGTATTCCCACGATTAAAGCTGCTGCCACGATAGCCAGACAAACGCCCCAACACAGACACTTATTCCTCTTCTTCTTATTTCTTTTGTCCATGGTAACGTACAGTTTCTCGCCTCTGTAAATAAAGGTGCAATTTTAAATCGGCATCATCGATATCGACAGATCGAGATATTGCGAAAGATATTAATGTAGCGTTATTATTATTAGCTCAAGAGAGATTTGCGTCACTGTTTCAAGGCATTGACTCAGGTTAATGCGCTATCAGCGGGGATTTTAAACCAACACCCAGTCAGACCACTAACCAGCCCACTTCTTGAGATCTCTAAGTTGGATAATGTAAAAAATATTGAACAAAATAATTTTGTTTTTAGAAAAATTTTGTTGTTTTTTTTCGAAACTGTCGACTTTTAATTTAAATCAGGAAATTTCGCTCAAAATGTATTGTTTTAGTTCCTTTTTTTTTAATATAAAGTTGAGTAACCACAATTGTCGAATAATAAAATTTGGATTTTATGAATGGATCATTGAGTAATTAAGTTCCTGTTGTTATAACATTCGTTGAATATTTTCAGTTTTATTGTGGACAATGATTAATTGAAAATAGAGTCTTTATTTAAAGTACGTATACACAAAAATTGCTGGGCTATTTTAAATAGAGTAATTTGCCATGCGAAATTGTATGAATCGCCTTTTATACACTTGAATACGCGAGAATGTAATAACAATATTTAAAAATGAAAAATATCAATGAAGAAGTTTGAAGAAAATCTACCACAAATCTCGAATCCATTGATACGAGGTTTACTTGAATAAACAGCTTAATAGACCCCTTGATGCTGATAGAATATTGGGAAAAAATTCATGAAGCATGAATACATAAATCGCTGAAGAAACTTGCTGAAGAAACTTGAAGAAAATCTACCACAAATCCCGCGTCCACTGAAGCATAGCTTGTTTTAATAAGTGACTTGATAAGCGTCTTGATACTGATAGATTATTGGCAGAAAAATTCTTAAGGCATTCATAATTCGCTGAAGAATACCGATGAAGAAGCTTGGAGAAAAACTACCACAAATCTCACATCCACTGAAGCAAGGCTTGTTATAATAAGTGACTTAATAGACATTTTGATGGTGATAGAATATTGGAAGAAAAATTCTTAAAGCATCCATAATTCACTGAAGAATACCGCTGAAGAAACTTGGAGAAAATCTATCACAAATCTCACATCCATTGAAGCAAAGCTTGTTTTAATAAGTGACTTAATAGGCATATTGATGCTGATAGAATATTGGAGGAAAAATTCTTAAAGCATGCATAATTTACTGAAGAATACCGATGAAGAAGCTTGGAGAAAATCTACCACAAATCTCACATCCACTGAAGCAAGGCTTGTTTTAATAAGTGACTTAATAGGCATCTCGATGCTGATAGAATATTGGAAGCAAAATTCTTAAAGCATGAATAATTTACTGAAGAATACCGATGAAGAAGCTTGAAGAAAATCTACCACAAATCTCACATCCACTGAAGCAAGGTTTATTTTAATAAGTGACTTAATAGGCATATTAATGCTGATAGAATGGAAAAACAATTCTTAAAGTATGAATACATAAGTCGCTGAAGAAACCATCCGAAGAAGCTTGAAGAAAGTCTACCACAAATCTCGTAGACACTGAAGCAAGACTTTCTTTAATAAGTGATTTAATAAGCAACTTGATGCTGGTAGAATATTGGAAAAAAATTCTTAAAGTATACATACATAATTCGCTAAAGAATTTCGTGCTTACAGGGAAGATTTAAAAGAGGAAAGATATATATATATATATATATATATACAATATATATGTATATATATATATATATATATATATATATATATAAGAATTATTAATGGCTTCAATTCTTCTTGAGGAAAATGTGGGCGAAGAATATTATTACAGTGATATTTCAGAATCATTTAAAGTTCTTTAGGATAACATTTAACTCTGAAGTCCAATCTTCCTAAACGTTAAGAATCGTTTATTTTAAAATGGCTACCTTTAAATCAGGAAAATTATTTTCCTTGATAAAACAGAATTGAATGTCAAATAGAAAAAACGACTGAGACCAGACTGCTTTAAGATGCTTTTGGGTATTTATTACTTGGCATTATTTTAGAATATTGAGCTATGTTGGAACATTATACTGTGAAGTACAACCTTAATTTATGCCTGAAATGTAGAAGCAGCATAAAAACAAATGTTCGAATTGATTATAGGTTGTTTAAAATGAGGACGTGTGTTTGTTGACGTTGAATTGCAATTCGAGTTGCTGTTTGCGCTGTTTCCATCGTTTGCATTTCGACGTTTCGGGAGTTACTCTACTGTCGTCTTTAGGGCAATTCCGATAAGGACTGTTTCTTGCCAAACTAATTACTATAGTTGGTAATTCATCTGGTTTGTATACGTCTTTATATATATCATCACGTCCTGTAGTATTCTTTTTTTGCGACAATTATTTTGAAATGTTCTGGCACAAGGAACATTTTCTATGACTAATTTTATAACTCTTATTACAGTTTGATGAGAACCACCTTCTTTCCGTAAGACACAAAATACAAACGAATTACGAACTATAGTGATGAGTTTGGTAAGAAACAGTCTTTATTAGGTCAGCCCTGAATACAACAGTAGAGTAACTGCTGAAATGTCGGAACATTTAAATTCCATAAACAATGGAAACAGCCCAACCAGCAACTCCAATATTTAAAATAGACACGGACAAGCAAAATGTAAAACGTAATTAAAAGAAGATAGATTTTTTTAATATTTAAATAGTTAGGCTTTATTGCAGTAATACCAGTACTTACTTTAATAATTACTTTGAGATGATATATTTTTTAGAGTATAAGCTTTTCGAAGGAAAATTTCGTCTTTATTAGATTTTGAGCAGAAAGTACTGTTTATGGTTAATTTTCTATTAAAATAATTGTGGTATAATTAACCTCGAGGTAGAATATAAAATATGAGCAAAGTACAAAACTTAAATGAAACTAACAAATTTTGAACGAAATTTCGCCTAAAAATTTAATACAGGATTGTCATATTAACTGGAAAACGTAAGTTAGATTGTCCCAAAAAGAATCCGCATAATTCTTATAATCTATAAACAAGTTAAAGATCTACTGACGCCAATGGTCAAGATTTTCAAACATGAAAGGTCTATTATGTTGTATTTACAAAGCTCCATTACGGAGATGAGATGATATCTAATAGTACTACGTTTCGAAATCTTAAAAATTCATCATCGCCAACTTAGAGATACGAAAATTAGACGGTACCGTTGACCCTCTGTTATGAGATGGTGTGTGGTATGAAAAGATGTTGGTACCGTGGACGGTCTAAGGCCATCAACCAATCGGGATATTCCAAAACACCGCGTTCCGGTCTCGTTACTGAAAAACCATAGTCGTCAACGCCAGATGTCGCTATTGAATCGGCAAACGTTACACTGCTGCGACCTTTTCGTGTTGAACTGTTAAAACATGAAGAATTTTTATATTCTGGTGCAATTGAATATAATTTGCTATGAGGAATGCATAGAAACAGGATTTTACTTTAACCGCAATGTAACTGCACTTACCCAGGTTTATAGACTTAGAGGATATGTCTTCTTTATCTTGGCTTTCGGATTGGAACTGTGTCTTCGACAATTTTGGTACCGATGCTTCGCCACCACTTGTATGGGATCTATTCAGGGCTTAACAGTCGCGTTGAGACTGTAGTTTCAGTCTCAAAGCGACTGTTGAACCAAGTGGTGACGAAACTTCGATACCAAAATTGTCGAAGATGCTATTTCAGGCCGGAAGTCAAAATGAAGAAAGTACGGACAACGACCACGGAAGTCTACAAGCCATACTAGAGATATTTACATGATGGGTTTCATTAAGAATTTAAAAAAAAATGTATAGGTTTTCAATAATAAAGGTGTTTCAATTGTCTTTAAAAAATAAATAAAATAAATAATTTGCATTCACTTTCAAAAACTTTTTATTGGTAATTGAAGTATCAGTTATGACATTTATATGCGAAAAATAATATCTGCCAAATGGCCTTCTCTTGCAGCTCCACAGACGTCCGCTCCTTTGCTAAAATGTTCAATGACGTTTTGACATAATTGAGGCTCTATCTCATCAATGACACGAATAATTTCATCTATCAAAACAGGAATTGATTGTGGATTGTTTTTATAAACCTGATTTTTCACATAACCCCAAAGAAAATAGTCTAACGGTGTTAAATCACATGATTTTGGTGGCCAATTAACATCACCGTTTCTTGAGATTACACGTCCAGGAAAATTTTCTCTCAATAAATCAATTAATTCGTGTGCAAAGTGAGATGCAGAGCCATTCTGTTGAAACTACATATCCTCTAGATCAATATTCATTAATTCAGGCCACAAAAATTCGGTTATCATCCGACGATATCGATCACTATTAACAGTTACAGCTTCACCAGCAGCATTATCAAAGAAGTAAGGTCCAATTACACCACCTGACCATAATGCACACCAAACACTGTTTGGTGGGCATTATTAAAACTCGTTTAGGGTGCATAGGTTTCTCATGAATAATTACCCACCAAGTTCAAAATGTACCTCATCGGAAAACATTATTTTTTGAGAAAAATCAGCTGGTTGTTCATTGATGAAATTGACAAATGAATGACGTATTAAATAATCTAATGGCTTCAGTTTCTGTGTTATTTGAACTTTATATGACTTCAGAGCTAAATCCTTGTGTAAACTATGCCATGTTGTTGATCCACTAAGTCCAAGTTGTTGTGAACGTCGTCTAATGGACATTTTACGATCTTCAGCAACACTTTCACGAACCAAACCAATATTTTCTTGTGAACGACCACTACGACTGTATTTTTTACTTTTTTGATTTTCCACGGAATATGAAATTTTTTAATAATTCGACCAATAGTGCTTTCACATGAACGATTATGTAAACTATAAAATTCACGTAATTTCCTAAAAACTCTTTTCACAGAACGCTGACTTTCATAAAATAATTCAACAATTCGAACGCATTGTTGTACGTGTACGAAGCCATTTTCATAAATATCATACATCACACTTTTTAAATGAGCACATACCCGGACAAATTCAATGCGCCGTCTATATTTTATTTATTTTTAAAACAATCCGCGCAATTTGAAACACCTTTATTATTGTGATTATACATTTCTGTAATATATTTGAATATTCTTTTCAAATATTTATAAATATAAACTAGGTCTTTCGTAAGAAAGTTTCAGGAAAGATTTTTCCGTATGACGTCCGGATTGGGTAATCGAATAATTAAAAGCAGCGGCCCAAATAGCATCTCGAAATTGCATAAAATTATTCAATATACGTCGCTTGTTATAAACCAGATGAGAGACCGTTCAAAGCTCAAGAAAGTTCCTTTAAGCACTTTTTTTTGTTTTCCTGGAACCAAATGGTCATGCAAGGTTGTCTGAAAATAACAACGCGATTACTTTTCTCTATGCTTTAAAAAACTTCTTCAGTTTATCGAAATATTCTTGTATACACATATTTATACCACAGATGAAGAAAATGATTAAATTCATAATTTTTCAAAAATGTCTTCAATTCAAGTGATTTAGAGTGTTTAATTCTTTATCCATGAGCCAGACATCGTAATCTCTGAATTTTAGCTTTTAGAAGTTCGTAGTCAGTTGCATTATAGACCCATTATTTCTCTTTTTGCTTTTTTTTCTAACAACAATTTCTTTCTACTCTACTGTATATTTTACTCACCATTTTACCTTATTACCAAGCTTTTCTGATTAATTCATATCCACATTCATAAAACGTTGTCGATTGTGTATCTATTATACAATCTTAAGAACAACTTTTGTTGGTTTTGGCTTATCTTGGAATACCCACATAGTCGACTGCTGCTTAGTATCGGGCTCATACATATAGATCCAAGATTGATCACCTGTGACGACTTTATAAATGTTCTTTGAAGCACCGCCATTGTATTTTTTGTTCATTTATTGGCACCAATCGACGCGAGTCCTTTTTTGAGCGGTTGTCAAATTATGTGGTAGTCAACGTGAACATAGCTTCTTAACGGCTAAATGTTCATGCAGAATCTTATGCACGCTGGTGTTACTAATACCTAGAGATGCCTCGATCTCAAGGTATGTCACATGACGGTGTTGAATTATTAATTCAGACACTGCATTAATGTTTTCCGACACAACAACAGTTGTGGGACGACCTTCACAAAATTCATCGTCCCAAAAACGCCGTCCAAGTTTGAATTCACTATACCAACGATATACTGTAGTTTTCGATGGTGCTTCATCACCGTGTAAAGAATTCAGCTCGTCAATGCCTTCTTATTGAGATAATCCACGCCGAAAGTTATGAAAAATAATTGCACGAAAATGTTCACGAGTTAATTTAATAAAATTTTCAAGTTACTGTCAACAATAGAAATAGCGACCGGATAATAAAACTGTCAAGGTCAATATATTGTCAAAAATGACAAACTTCACAATACAATCATCAGATCGAGGCAACACTAACAGTGTTGCCAGTTCTCGAAATGTAAACGGCTACCCTCGTCAGCTTTTGAGGCTAACAAATATTGACTTGTGAACGTCAGTGTGTGTTTGGTTTTGGTGGGATGAGTGCGCGAATTTATTTCTGTGTAAGCATGAACGTAAATCCAGGTCCGACCCTGAGCTTAATAAGCAGCTGATGATGACAACTTAATTGTCGAAATACATACACAGGGTACGAACATTAATGTGGTAGGATTTTTTTACCTTTTTCTGTTTAATTCCATTAACCATAGTCTCCAAAAATATTTACCTTAGTATTTCAGTGGCGTGTTCCAAAATACTACGCTAATCTTAAAATAACGAGAAAAAAAAACTTATTTAATTTTAGATTACAAAAGCCGATTCCGATCAAACATTTCTACAACGTGTCAAGTTTCATTTACATGAAACCTATTTACTTGAGCGGTGAAAGGATCAATATGTATTTCTTTTCCGATCGTTTGTCTCGACTGCAAAATCCTTTTGAGACACTCACTATGTACGATCGATATTTGTGTCATAATCGCAATTACAATGTGTTATCATTGCGACGGCATAATTGGATAATTATTACGACAAAACGAAAGCTTAAATCAATTATCTTCGGTGCGGAGTTAATGGTATCAAGGTGAATTGCTCGCGAGATGCTAATTTTAAACTTTATAGGCAGCGAATTAAAAATTAATGTATTTTCATAAACAGGTCGATCTACTGTTTAATGAAACTACTTCTCGAAATACTAAAAATATTGTTTTGAACAGTTGACTGACAAGAATTTCTATATAGAAAGAGTGGGGGGAGTAATTAATGGCTGATTGATGAAATGTTTAATATTTCGTTGTAGCTATTAATAACGATTTATTTAAAGCAATAGGTGGTAAATGTTTGCCTATACTGTGAATATTGTAACTACATTTAATAGAATATAAAGGCTGTCCCAAAATTAATGCAAGATTTGAATTAAATAGAAAACACAGTTTCTAGTCTTTTGATTGTTATTTTTTTATTGAATCATAAAGTACATAGGATAGGGTTATTTATGGAATAACACATCGGGAAAACGGCCTCCACGGCTTTGCATGCACTATGCACTCGTTTGTCGAAATTTTCCATGACTATTATGCATAAATGTGGCTGAATTTCTTTGATGCAGCGTTGAATTTCCTCCTTTAATGCACGGGTGGATGTGGGCTTGTTGACATATACCTGTGATTTCAAATAACATCATAAAAAGAAATCTAATGGTGTTAAATCACACGATCTAGGGGGCCAATTCTAATCACCGAAACGAGAGAGTACACAACCTGGAAATGTCTCATGCAGTAATTGAATTGTTTCACGGGCTGTATGGAATGTGGCACCGTCTTGTTGAAACCACATATTGGCCACATCAATATCATCCAGTTTCGGCAGAAAGAGCTGTTATCATGTCGCGATGTCGAGCACCAGTAACAGTCATTGCTTGACCAGCCTCATTTTCAAAAAAGTATGGTCCAGTTATGCCTCCAGCCCAAAATCCACATCAAACAGTGACACGTTGTAGATGCATTTGTTTTTCGACAATCACATATGGGTTCTCAGAAACCCAAAAGCGGCAATTTTGGCGATTAATAAAGCCATCAAGGTGAAAATGTGCTTCATCGCTTAGGATGATTTTGCTCGAAAGATTAGCATCCATTTGTTGATGTTCAATAAGCTATTCAACGAACTCTCTTCGCTGTGCATGGTCATTAGGCTTCAGTTGTTGTGTCAATTGAATTTTGTAAGCATGGAGACACAGATCTTTAGTGAGTATACGCTGTAGAGAGCTTCTTCAAATTTGCCATACTTGTCCACGACGCCGAATTGAGGTTCCTGGATTGTCACCGACACTCTCACTCACGGCTTCGAAATTGACATTTGAACGGCTTGTTTTTGGACGACCAGTGTGTTTAGCGTCTCCAACGGATCCAGTCTCCCTGAATTTTTCAATTAATCTCTTCATAGTTGACGAAGTTAAAACACCATATTTTATATGAAATTTTTGAACTGCGACCGCATTATTTTTGAAATATTGTTCAATGATGAAGACACGTTGTTCTATTGTGTAACGTTCCATTTTTACTAACTCTAAACTGTCAGCTATCGAATTGTTTTTTTTAGTGTTGCCAACACTTTACTGCACAAATGGCGACAAATTCAAGAAATCTTGCGTTAATTTTGGGACACCCATTATAACATTAACGAATATCATTATCAGAGTCCGTATTTTCCCATTTAGATGTAACTAATTCATCCAATTCCCTATTATTACTTGACAAAATAGGTTGAAACGTTATTTTGAAAATATTGGAGAAAATATATTTTGAAGCATTAAGGGCTTTTACAAGGATCTCAATGCATTCTGTCTGTATGAAACATGAAACTTAAAAAGGTGTGAGACAGATAAAGGAATGGAATAAGAGAAGGGTGGATAATGAACCCATTGTCATTCTCACTAATGTGAATGAAGTGATACACAGTTCGTTGAGGTTACAAGAAGAAGCGATATAAGTAAGGATAAATTGTGTGCCCTCATAACCTTAGATGTTAAGAATACCTTTAACAGAGCAAGTTGAAGCCTCATCTTCTCAGAACTTAATGATAAATACTATCCGTAGTTACTGTCAAGGTAGGTGCAATTGCTGTTGGCAAACGAGTACAGATGTGGATAACAATTGGAGTTCCACAGGACTCACTTTTGGGATTGACTTTATGGAACGTTTTATATGACGCAATCCTTCGACTGGACTTGTCTGAGGGGACCAGGACTCTGACTTTCGCGGATAATTTGGCGCTTGTGGTGATTAGTTTTCCAGGCGAAAGAGTCTTTAAGATGCATAAATGGGTGGATGTATCGTAAAGCTTGAATTAGCACCGCAAAAGACGAGGGCAGTTATTTTGAAGAGGCCTAAGAATAGGGAGACTGTACAATTTATATTTAGAAGAAATACAGTTATACCTAGGAAGAGTGTTAAGTATCTGGAAATAGTTATGGACAAACAATTAACATTTGGAGAAGACCTCAGATGGACACGATAAAACAAAAACAATATCCACAGCGTTAATAAGACTGATGCTCAGTATATATGGACATATATATGGATAAGGGACGAGTTTTCTGCAGAGTAGCAGTCTCAACACAGGGCACAGGGGTTAAAAGTACGGTCTTTTAAGATTAATAAATAAAGTTTCGATTGTGGAAAGAGTGGAATTGGTTGGAAATTTTCTTAAAAATCGATATTACCTTGAGAAAAAGAAACATGTGCTTTCGATAAAAACAAATCTAAATTCCACGTTGCCTTGTTCCAAGTACGTTCTATACATAGCAAATGACGAAAGCGAAAGTAATTTTATCGAAATCCAGACGAACTATGAATTATGTATTAAAATGAACGCATCGCTGGATTGCAAAATGAAGAAATAAAGAGGATCGTTTCCGTACAATCATTAAATTGATTCGTGTAAAACGCTAATCTACTTGGGTGTCATAATTGCATGGAATTATTACAAGTAAACGGAAATTTATTTAAAAGGTCCCACGTACAAAGTCTGTGATTTAAATGTATATTTATTTTTATATTTAGAATTTAGTTATAATGAAAAACTTACCGATACGTGTTTATAGAATTGCGACCGTATTTGGTAAATAACTCTCCGCAACTACCCTTGAATTTGTTTTATTTTTCTCCCCTTAAATTAACACACATGTGATTCACGACATAGCAACTGATATTAAGTAGCGTAACCATACATTTTTATATTGATTGGAAATAAAGTATTTGTAATGATTAAATCTTTTTGCGATACCCCTATACCATGTTGTGTTATTACTGGTCTATTATGTGTTGTAAGCTAGATAATTTAGGGCTGAAGAATTTGTATTTGTTTTAATGCGGGCGAGTTCTTTTAAGAGTGAAACGCGTATATATTTTTTCCGATTATCTTCGTATAGCTAAAATTTGTAAAATTATTTTTCTCTGCTAGTAATACTATTACTGCAAATACAAACTTTTTTCTAAGTCAGGTTTTGTAGAACATCTGAAAAGAATGAATTCGGAACGTAAAATAGTAATATACGGGGTGGTACCATAAGTACCCGGCCTGACTTATCGATGGCATAGTTGTTTGAAAAATATCACTGTATTAGAAAGTACACAATCTATAAAGCATATGTTTCAAGTTTGAAGACGCCACATTGTTTAGTATTTGTTTGGCAGCCAACAATAGTGAACGTTTTCAGTGAATTTGTAACAATGGAGAAAATTGGTCATCATTACGTGATACAATACATTTATTTGAAAGGCCTCAGCCCATTCGATATAAAAGCTGAACTGGATTCTACTCTGGGTGAGTCTGCTTCTTCGTTTACAACAGTGAAGTATTGGATAGTAGAGTTTAAACGAGGCGGTACGAGCTGCCAAGACGAGCATCGCAGTGGTCGACCAAATGAGGCGACGACTCCAGAAATTATAAAGAAAATTCAGAAAGTGGTACAGGATGATCGTCGACTGAAAGTGCGCGAGCTAGAAGACATAGTAGACATTTCAAAAAGTGCGGTACGCCGCAAATTATCTGAAAATTTGGACTTGAGAAAGCTGTGTGCAAGATGGGTGCCACATTTGCTCACACTCGAGCAAAAACAGTGTCGCGAGACAAAAGAACAATCAAAACAATGGACTCAGAAGGAAGAACCGGCTGTAAAGAAGGCGAAGATCGTTTCATCTGCAGGCAAGGTCATGGCATTGGTTTTTTCGGATGCGCGTGGAATAGTTTTCATTGACTATCTTGAAAAAGGAAAATCTATCAACGGTGAGTATTATGAGAACTTATTTCAACATTTAGGCGAAGAAATAAAGCAAAAACAGCCGCATTTGGCTAAGAAGAAAGTGTTGTTTCATCAAGGCAATGCACCAGCTCACAAATCCGTTATTGCAATGGCCAAAATTAATGAATTAAAGTTTGAATTGTTACCTCATGCACCCTATCCGCCAGATTTAGCCCCCTCGGATTATTTTCTGTTCCCAAACTTGAAAAAATGGCTCAGTGGTCAAAGATTTTCCAGCGATGAAGAAGTGATGTCGGCAGTTAATGGCTATTTGGAGGAGCAAGACAGTTCTTATTATAAAAAGTGTATCGACCTTATTGAACATCGCTGGGAAAAGTCTACAGAGCTGAAAGGAGATTATTTTGAAAAATAAATGTGTTTCTTTTCAAAATTTTTGTGTTTGCTTTGTTGGGTCGGGTACTTCTATAACTTCTGATAACAATGAATTCAGAACGTAAAATAATAATATATCATCACCATAATCTTATTCTTGTACTATCCCAAGGTGTTGAAGTGTCATCACAAGGGCTCTTGTTTTGTTCATTACGATTTTTATAGATTTCTTCTATTCTCTTATGCCATGTTTTCGGCTGAATTTCAACTTTTCCCTCTCTCATTTAAAATCTCTTTTATATCACTGTTCTATTTTGGTTTTGATCTTTCTCTATTGTTTTTCTCCAATAGGTTTTCCTAAACTTTTTCGCCTGTCTTTATACAGTCCTCATAATCAAATGGCCAGATTATCTCCATTTTTGGTCTTTCAATATTTTCTTTGCTGATTTCACTCATAATTCAGTTTTTAGTTCTTCGTCTCTTTTCTTTTCGTCGTGGATTTTTCGTCTATATCAACTATTTTTCTTGTATATCTATTGATACGAGGGAGCGTTTTTATATTCGCGGAATGAGCGGTTTGTAGAGGGGTGAGTAGGCGCATTGGGGGCGTTGCCTGTGCAGCGACTCATGATTAGTATAAATACGAAGTTTCATTGTTATTAGACAGTTAGTCTTTGAGCTATCGTCAACCAAGTAACATAATCAGGAGTGAAAAGTGAAATATGGAAAAAATCGAATATCGTGCCGTTATAAAGTTCCTTACCAGGCAAGGAAAATCAGTCGCGACCATAATGAATGAGATGTCATTGGTTTACGGCGACTCTTGTCCAGGAAAAACCATGGTGTACAAGTGGCATAGTTTATTTAAACAAGGAAGGGAATCCCTTGAAGACGACCCGAGGTCGGGCAGGAGCATTGAGGTGACCACGCCAGCACTTATCCAAAAAGTTGAACAAATTGTACTCGAAGATGCTCGACTAAAGAAGAAACAACTCGCAGAAATGGTTGGAGTATCCGATATAACAATTTTTAAAATCCTACACGATCATCTCGGCATGTCTAAGGTCAGCGCAAGATGGGTGCCGAGAATGCTCACGCCGCCGCAAAAACAACAGCGCGTAGAGTGTTCGCGTGCATTTTTGGACCTCTGTAATGAAGATAAGGATGGTGTATTGAGTGGAATTGTTACTGGAGACGAAACTTGGGTTCATCATTATGAACCTGAGTCCAAACAAGACAGTGGCATAAAAAGGGCACAGCACCTCCCAAGAAATTTAAAGTGTCACAATCAGCTGGGAAACTCATGGCAACGGTATTTTGGGACTCGGAAGGAATATTGTTGATTGATTATAAAGATAAAGGTGTTTCTATAACCGGAGAATATTACGCTTCAATATTAGAGCGACTAAAAGAAGCCATTAAAGAGACAAGACGGGGAAAATTGACAAAAGGTGTTCTGCTTTTGCACGACAACGCGCACGTCCACAAGAGCCGCGTTGCGTTAGCTGCCCTGCATAAGGTGGGCTTCGAAATTGTGAATCACCCACCCTACAGCCCAGACTTGGCCCCGAGTGATTATTACCTGTTTCCGAAAATGAAAAAAGAGCTGCGGGGTAAAAAATTTACTGCCGATGATGAAGTCAAGGAGGCAGTTTCGGCGTATTTTGCAGATAAACAGAAATCATTTTTTTATGAGGGTATAAATAAATTAATTGAAAGATGTGAAAAATGTATCCGTCTTGCAGGTGAATATATTGAAAAATAAAAATAATTTGGTTTTTTTATTTCCACCCCTAGTCCCCCATTCCGCGAATATAAAAACGCTCCCTCGTATCTTTCTGTTTGAACATTGTGTTCGTTATTGTTAAATCGTTATCAATAGATAAGTATGTGTATAACAATATAAAATTGTAAAATATGAAACTATTGTATAATATTATTAAAGTCATTTTCTATTTATTATTTTCCTTGTATTATGTCAGTTGTTTTTCCTTCTCCATTTCAATCTTTCCATCAGTTCTGAATATTAAACTTCAACGCCTTTTAGTCTCTTTCATAAACAATACGTAAGCATCAACAGTTTTACAGTTATTGTAGCCTCTTGTAATATCCTTTATCACTGAGTGATCGAATTTCAGAGAGGTTAAATTATTAATTCAAGGTCTAAGAGAAGCAGGTTTATCATTAGTAATATTACTATGTAAACTGAAGTCTGCCCATCATTTAAAATCATATCGATGTGTTTGAAAATGACCATATGATCGTCAAAAGGGAGATAGCTGAGTTTAGAGAGCAATTGACTGATTTAAAAGATCGATTTTCGATTACCAAATCAACTGCTAATGTTTGACTTGTGAGCACGACTGCCCAATAATTCTTTAAAGTCCATCGTAGGATAAGATCTTTTGGTTCAAGTATTGCCGGTGTCGTTTTGTATTATTATTCACAACTGAATAAAGAAGGCAATGTTTAAATTGCTACAGGATAAGGTTGCAACATAATGTCGGGTAACATAATTATTTTCAGTGACAAATTTTGTTTCTATTTGGGAATTCATGATGACTTTTAGATGGTTAAGGAGAAATGTGGCGGAATGACAAGAAGATATAGGGCGTTATTACTCATTTCTTTCTGGTGTTCGTTATTGGTAGTTTGATTCTCAAGTGTTGCTTAGAGGACATTGTTGATCTTATCTTCGTCCTTATCTTCAGAGGCTGGAGAATCAAATTTTGCAAAGAAAGGTTCGCTTCGAACTTTACTGAAGAAGCTCATACACTCCGCGAAACATGAATAGGACCAACTGCATATATGACATTTGTAGTTGGTATAAACATGGTAGCGCGCTGGAATTGTTATTTTCGAAAATAAGAGGGTTGATAAAAAGATGTATGTAGGTACCAAATATAATTTTTGTAAAAGTCAGTGCAAATGTACGTTACCAATGACAATAAGTAGAGTAATTAAACGCCACTTGAATACGACCAATCTACAAAATAAAAGATTCGTTTGCAATAACAAAATACTTTATTGTTCAATAATGAGTACTTTTGCCATTATTTCTTATGACCTCAAATAGTCGGGATGGAATGGAATTATACAGGGTTCTCAAGTAGTCAACGGGAAGTTCCGCCCAACTTCGTTTCAGCGCCTGCTCTAGTTCGTCAGCGCAACTGAATTGGGTAGCATTGGAGTACAATTTACGCGACAACCATCCCCAAACATTTTCTATGATGTTCAGGTCGGGGGAAAGCGATGGCCAATCGAGAACCTCCATGCCTTGTTCTTGAAACCAGCGTCCAACAATGCGCGCGGTGTGAATACTGGCATTATCCTGTTGGAAAATAAATGGCCCACCTGCCATAACGTTGGAAAATTTGTCTTTCACCTGTTGCAGCAGCTGGACGTACTTTTCCGAATTCTGTCTGCCCTTCACTATTACTAAATCAACAGGTCCGTTATAGGAAACAGCTCCCCATACCATGACTGAACCAACATCGGCTCGCCTTCGTGACTGAATCACTTCATCTTTACGTAAATCGTGGAAATAATAAGAAAACCCATCCGGGCCATCTAAATTAAACTTCTTCTCGTCACTGAAAATAACAGTTTGCCATTCTCTTGTCCACCCCATTTTTGCTCGAGCAAACTGAAGACGTGCAGTGCGCTGAAATTCCCTTAAAGGAGGCCGTCGTTTAATTTTCAAAAGTTTTAAATTCGGACAGGTGTTCAGTAACTTCTGTACAGTTCTTTCCGATGCATTCGTTCCAACGTTATTCGCGATTTGTCTTGCCGTTAATGCCGAATTCGATGCTTCGCGTAATATGGCTTGACGTTCTCTCTTAGTTGTAACGGATGTTGTTCGCCCTTTAAAACGTTTTCCATAATTCTCGGGATCCCTAATAAAATTGTTCACAACCTGGTGTGATCGACTTATTTTCTTTGCAGTAGCCCTTGAGGAATACCCTTCTTGATGGAACGCTTCCATACTTAAGCACTTCTGTCGTCCCATCGTTGCACAATACCCTTAATTACAGATGTTTGTTTATCCGGATACACGTTGTAACTCGACACTCATCCGGTAGCTTACTATTAAATACTGGTCGTATCCAACCGGCGCGGTGCATTTTATATGTATGTGGTACTTATGTCACCCAATGCATAACGTTAGGCACTATTGCGCATTAATTCGTATTATTTGCCATATCATACCATTACAAACTTGCATTGTATTTTTAGTAAATGAATTGTTTTTCAAACCACCGAAAGCTTGCAACAAGTCGGGTGGTCCTATTCATATTGCGCGGGGTGTATGAATCTTTTGCTATACTATCTAAATTTTCTGACATATTCCCATATGAAAGATATGGAAAGACGGTAGAAGTTTAAACAATTCGTTATGGCCACAATAGACATTGGTGAATCTCTGGCATGTGATAGATGTAGCCTAGGATAAGAAACCATGACATAATGAAGGCAACATTTGATAAAAAGTAAGGAGACAACGGAATACCGAATAGAATATGATCGTCTTCAGTGCCAAATCTAGATGCTATTTGGGGATGCATGAAGGCTTTAGATGGTTAGAAAGGGACGTAGGGAAACGTGTAGAAAGACATGAGGCGTTATTCTTCATGAAAGTAGATACTTCTTGGTGTTCGTCAAAAGTGTTTTGACCGTCAAACATTGTTTAGAAGACATTATTGAACTTCATCTTCGTCCTTATCTTCAGAGGCTGGAGAAGCAAATTTTGCAAAGAAAGGTTCGCTTCAAACTTTATTGAAGAAGCTCATATGAATCTTTTGCTACACCATCTAAATTTTTTGACATCTTTCCATATGAAAGGTACGGAAAGACAGTAGAAATTTAAACAATTCGATATGCCCACAATAGATATTGGTGAATCTTTGGCATGTGGTACAGGTAGCCTAGGATAAGAAACCATGATATAATGAAGGCAACATTTGATAAAAGGTAAGGAAACAACGAAATATCGAATAGAATATGATCGTCTTCAGTGCCAAATCCAGATGCAATTTGGGAATGCACGAAGACTTTAGATGGTTAGAAAGAGACGTAGGGAAATGTGTAGAAAGGCATGAGGCGTTGTTCCTCATGAAAGTAGTAAAATGTAGGTACTTCCCGGTGTTCGTCAAAAATATTTTGACTGCCAAACATTGTTTAGAAGATATTGAACTTCATCTTTGTCCTTATCTTCAGAGGCTGGAGATTTAAATTTTTAATACATAAAGAATGTTCTCATATGAAAGCTTTTGAGCCTCTCCAAACTTCTTTGAAGAGGCTTGTTATCTTTTGCTATGTTCTTTTAAATCTACTGATGCACCCCGATATGAGAGGTATCGGAAAATGTTGGTAAAAGTATAAACAATTTGATATGCACGAGTCAATGGGCGTGTAAATAATACAGAAGGTCAACATTATTATTAATAAAACAGTATAAGTCGTTGATTTGTTCTTTAAAAGTGTTTATCATTTGTTACTTGCTTAATAATTATCAAAATATAATAATATTTAAGCGTTATATTAAGCGTTTTCATATATTTAATATTTACTCGTTACTTTATTAATTAAATCGAGTTTAATGTTGAATTTTTAAATTATTCAGACGTTTCTGTGATTAGAGTGTTAATTTTTTCGATATAAAGGTTTACCATTAATTTTTGAACAAAATGAAATTCTTGAATGAAACTTTTGAAGAGAATATCCCCTTCATAAACGAGAAAATAATTTATTTCGATTATCATTCTTTTTTTACATAGCTTCGCTGTGATCTAAAACTACCAACCTGCTTGTGCTTGTGCATTATTCAAGCAATGTTATTGTATCCGTTGTTTGCCCAAATATTTACAAAAGATTATTTGTTATATGGTCGTTATAATTTAACCATATGTGCTTACTACCTTTAAGTTTTCGGCTGGGTCATTAATTACATTGTTTCTCCCAATTTTATTTCCTAAGTTAAGCAGTTAATTCGATTTGCGAGAAGACATAATAAAATAGATTTCGTCTGAACTTACCTCATATACTTTCTGTGTTCATTTACTGGCACAAAGTATTCATCGTAGGGATTGCCTATTTCAACGTCGGTTTCCTTTTTAACGGGTATAGAGTCTAGACCATTCGCGCCGTAATCATACGGACCCGTAACATCTTTGCCACTAGGTTTCAAGTTAATTAATTCCAAATTAACTGCCTCAGCCATTTGATCATCATTCTTTGTCGGCGAACTGAGGCCTAACGCCATCGAACTGTTCAGATCGCCATTATTGTAAGTCTTGTTTTCATCGAACGTCGATTTAACGACACCATTCGTGTCAGGTAATCTGGTTTCATCATCGTGAAACGCCGGATTGTCCACTCCCGACTTTCTCCTGGTATTGGGTGGCGATTCGACGTTTAACTTGTTGGTGCTACTGTACTGCTTATTGTGAGCTTCTTGGTGGTTTTCGTGACCTTCGTTGATGTTCAAGTTGGCCGTGGATAGGTAGTGGGGTAATTTGTTGGAATGATCGTGCTGGGCGTCGTCCGTTTCATCGTAATTCACGGGAAGGGTGATTTCGTTTTTGTGATAGAAATGATTTTCTTCTGGTTTGGCGCCGGTTATGTTGATGTTACTGGTGTGATGGAGGTCGGAATCGTGGTGATGGTCGTGATGTGACGTGGTTTCTGGGGAAAAGTTGTTGTCTTGTACGGAGCAGTCCTGGGCGGTGTCGCTGCCTCCGTAGCTGCTATCAGCATCCATATTCTGAAAACAAAAATAATTATAAGTAAAGTAGGTAAATATGAAGTACAGATTGGAAGCATGTAGATTGTTTCAAATTGCGTGGGGTTTTTTAAGAATAAATAAAATATAGGTGGCCCACTGAATTTGTCTGGGTATTTGGACATTTAAAAAGTGTGATGTATGACACCTATAAAAATGGCTTCGTACACGGCACAACAACGCGTTCAAATTGTTGAATTATTTTATGAAAATCAGCGTTCTGTGAAAAGAGTTTTTAGAAAATTACGTGAATTTTATAGTTTACAAAATCGTTCATCTGAAAGCACTATTGGTCGAATTATTAAGAAATTTCAAGAGACCGATTCCGTGGAAGATTAAAAAAGTGAAAAATACAGTCGTAGTGGTCGTTTACAAGAAAATATTGGTTTGGTTCGTGAAAATGTTGCCGAAGATCCTGAAATGTCCATTAGACGACGTTCACAACAACTTGAACTTAGTGGATCAACAACATGGCGTATTTTGTACAAGAATTTAGCTCTGAAGGCATATAAGGTTCAAATAACACAGGAACTGAAGCCATTGGATCATTTAAAACGTCGTTCATTTGTCAATTTCATCAATAACAACCAGCTGATTTTTCTCAAAAAATAATATTTTCCAATGAGGCACATTTTGAACTTGGTGGTTATGTTAATAAACAAAATTGCCGTATCTGGGGTGAGGAAAATCAATGAATTATTCATGAAAAACCTATGCATCCTAAACGAGTTACTGTTTGGTGTGCATTATGGTCAGGTGGTGTAATTGGACCTTCCTTCTTTGAAAATGCTGCTGGTCAACTTGTAACTGTCAATGGTGATGGATATCGTTAGATGATAACCGAATTTTTGTGCCCTGAATTAATGAATATTGATTTAGAGGATATGTGGTTTCAATAGGATGGCGTTACACTTCATTTTGCATACGAATCAAATGATTTATTGAGAGAAAAAATTCCTGGACGTGTAATCTGAAGAAACGGTGAGGTTAATTGGCCACAGAGATCATGTGATTTGACACCGTTAGACTATTTTCTTTGGAGTTATGTGAAAAGTCAGGTTTATAGAAACAATCCACAATCAATTCCTGCTTTAAAAGGTGAAATTATTCGTGTCATTGGTGAGATAGAGCCTCAATTATGTCAAAATGTCATTGAAAATTTTAACAAAAGAGTGGACATCTGTGAAACTGCAAGAGGAGGCCACTTGGCAGATATTTTTCGCATATAAATGTCATAACTGATACTTCAATTACCAATAAAAAGTTTTTAAAAGTGAATGCAAATTATGTGTTTTATTTATTCTTTAAACAACCGCGAAATTTGAAACACCCTTTATTTTCGCGATTATTGTTAATATATTATCAGCTTTTTTTGTTGCATGCTAAACTAAATCTTCTGAAGGTTTTTCTCAAAAAAATTTTAATTTCACTTTGCTATTGTTCAGGAGGCAGCTTGTCGTGGCTTTATTTATTTAATTAAAGATTTATAATGCTAAGCTCGATACGTTTAAGACATTTTTAGGAATAGTTAATTTAATGCATAGCTAAGATCAGTAGAATTTTAACAGCTGGCTCAGTGGTAAATTTAACTTTCAATCCGAAGGCTACCAAGAATTTCTTCATTAGTATGGCAGCTAGATAATCATACGTATAATAGAAATCTTTACAATAAAGAAGAGATTGGTGCAGAAATTTTAGTTTCAAAAGAACAAATATTTCTATAAAAATTTGATTCATAAATTTGTGTTACTTTGAAAGGTGATCAATTCTAAGGATTTGTTTACTTTTTAATATGTAAAACTCTAGGAGCTTTTTCGAATCCTCTGTATAACAAGAAGTATTGAACAACCTTTCGCATAACCATCGACTGGAACCGATGGAGAGCGATCGAATGCAGGCATTGCTGATAGCTTGCATTATGTCAGTGACGCCAAGATGCCTCTCAAAGGTAGATCGCCAACTGCGACGAATGTAAATACATTTTTAAATGGTTTTTCTTACTGCTTACCCGGAGGTTTGTCCAATATTAATAATAATATAAAACTTTGAAATTAACTTTCTGATATTATTTAATTACAGGAGTTTTCTTTCTAGTCGTGGATTGTAGCAATTGGTGGTTAGAAAAATTCAAACTAAGTAGTTCAGTATAACCTTTAAAGATGACATTATCGTTGCCTAAAAACTGTAAACAGATTTCTCTACTTTTGAAGGTAGTAACAATTTGCGCACGTCTCCAATAGACGAGCTTAAAAATTAGTCATTCTATATTAAATTGTTTCCGAAATAGAATCTTTTTAATATATAATAATCACTCTGTATATTTAATATTTTAGCCATATTAACAATATAAGTCAATAATATATGTATAAAGAAACGTTTCTATTCGTAATAAAAGTTTGTAATTTCCATTAATAAGTTGTTATAATAAAAAATTACGATACTGTACTTTATACATTGCATAATTAGTTTGTTACATATTTTTAATTGCTTTACAATCTTTTATTGTTTAAAATTGACTTTCTACGTTGAATTGCTTAAGATCTTTTACGTTTAAATTCTTGGCGTTGAAGCTCATTTACATATTAAATTTAATTATTAATTCCCTAAGAAAATTATAAAGAATTATTCATGGATATAATATCGCAGAAGTAGGCAAAAGTTTAGAATAATATGTACAATGGGTACTAGGAAAGTTTTGCAATACGTCTTTGTTTATTTAATTTTTTCAAGGTAATTTCCTCTACACTCAATACACCTCTCCATCCTCCGAAACCAATCTTTAAACCAGTTCTGCCAAGTTTCACTAGGGAGTAAAGCACACTCGTTGTCCCAAGCCCGCAGAAGGTCCTCATCACTGGAAAACTGTCTCCCTTTTAGCGTCATTTTCACATGCGGGAACAGTGCAAAGTCGCAGGGAGCAAGATCTGGACTGTAGGGATGGTGCTCGAGAAGTTTCAATCCTGTCGTGGTCAAATATTCGGTGCAGGCTTTGGCGTAGTGAGCTGGAGCATTATCGTGATGAAGGAACCAGGTGTCCATTCTAGACTTTGGCCGCAGGTTCTTCATGAATCCACTGATTTTAAGCAGGCACTGTTCAGTATACCACTGTCTTCTGTGTGTCCAAAATGACGCGTTCCACAATTCCACTCGATTTGAAAAATACAGCTATCATTTTCTTCTTTACAGATCGGGATTTTCTGACAACTACGGTTGTGTTATATTTGAACAATGGCCCAAAATTATTGAAGCTTATTTGGGACATATTGATGTTGTCACATGGCAATCTGATGGTGCCAGATCAAGGTATATGGAAGACCATTTCGTTCTTTTGCCAAGGTTCTTGAATGGCGAATATTTTAGTAATGATAATGACGTTAAACCGTTATTGGATTCAAATTTTTGGTGAAAAAAGTAGAAATTGTTGCTCTTTGAAAGATGGCAAAATGTCGTTGACAAACCTGACAATAGATTCTCGTATCGTCAGATTTTAACTGGTCCATTATTAGATTGAATGAAACTGGGCTAAAACTGTCGAATTGTTTGATTCTGGTGTTCATTGGGATTTCATGTGTTGTCTTGTTATTGATTTTTATCTGTGTGTAGTATTTCGAGTTGAGTTCTTCTATGAGTCTCAAGATCTTTGAAGATATATTCCTACCCTCGAGAATTTTGTGATATCATGTAGTCCTATCGGATGCTTTTGTCAGATCGATAAAGCAAAGGTAGGTCGGTTTGTTGTATTCTATGACTTTTTCCGTAATTTGGCGAATTATGTATATGGTATCTGTTCTGGATTGATTATTCCCGAATCCCTGCTGCATCTCATTGATTGATAATAAAAATAATAAAAATATTTCATTTCGTACGGAAATGGTTTTTCGTTTTCATAATTCTTAATTCCGTCGTTTTAATTTCATTTTCTTTTCTGATGCAATCTGTAAGCACATACGAACGACGGAGATACGATTGCATTATTAATGAACTCTTTACATTATGAAGTAAACACTATAATTAACTTATACCAATGAATTCTATCAATTTATCATTATATTATTGCTGTTTTTTTTAAAAAAATGACAGATATTTCGAAACTCTTTATTATTACGCCATAATTTTATTTGTTTGTTCGAGCGAAAATATCAATTGGAACGATGATCAAGGCCGAATCGTGAATTTGAATTTTCATATGTGTTTTCCGCACATTTTCATTTATAAACCACGTCGATGCTAATGAATTGCCTTCGTACGTCCTTTGATATCCTGGTCGGACTTTGAGTGCGATATTAATATGTATAATATACTAGAAGAAAAAAAGACGCGCTAAGAATAATTATTCGCATGAATTTGTAGTTGTAATGTAACATTGGAATTGTAGAAAACAACTATTAGCTGACAAACAAGTTATTAGTTATGTATAATTGCACTTTTAAATACATTTTTATTATATGCAAGTTGTATAATGTATTTCTTTTTGTTATGTAACGTCTGTTTTAATTTCATGGAACTTAGAAATAAATAAAGTGAAGGAAAATAGTTAATAATTGTTAAGTAATTGCATATCAATTAAGCGATATATTGAAGAAACAATGAACATTGAATAATTACGGAAGAAATATTTAATATTGTCAGTGATAAACTTTCGTTTTCGAATCAGGAGACCATAGATATTGATCAATAAGGTTGATATATAACCCCTTTCCACATTAACTTTTGTAAATTCTGTATACGCATTTCGACAACCAAGTTGTCATCATCAGCAGATAATTTCAAAGTGTCGCACCTGGTAAAACACGGCGAAAAACAATTGTACGAAAATCAAACTCCGTACGCGATCCACACCGCTCAAAACCAAGATGTACACTGGCTCCATCAAATTCAACTACAAGATGACTTCCCGGTCAAAGGAGTACAACACATTTCACAAGATATTGATCAAGTCAATCAACCACAGGCTCCATCAAATTCAACTACGAGATGACTTCCCGGTCAAAGGCGTACAACACATTTCACAAGATATTGATCAAGTCAATCAACCACAGGCTCCATCAAATTCAACTACAAGATGACTTCCCGGTCAAAGGAGTACAACACATTTCACAAGATATTGATCAAGTCAATCAACCACAGGCTCCATCAAATTCAACTATAAGACCATAGATAATTTAATGTATTTTGTGTCCGTCTTTTACATGTACGAGGGTAGCCGTTTATATTTCGGGAATAGCAAACAAAAACAAGTTTTTATTATCGAAAATAGTTTTATTGCTTTTCAAAATATTCTCGAAAATCGATGCAGTTTTGCATTCATTTAAACCAATCCGAAAAGCATTGCTGCCACTGTGAAGACGGTATCTCCAAAATATGAGTTTTGAATGCCTCAACTGCCAATTTCGGCGTAGAAAACCGTTGATCACGAAGTTTATTCTTCACGTGTGGAAACAGAAAAAAATCACAGATGGTGCTAGATCAGGGCTGTACGGCGGATGGCTCATCAATTCAATGTTTTGCCCGGTCAAATATTCAATTGTTTGAACCGACCTGTGAGAGCTTGCATTGTCATGGTGGAAAATGATCTGTGATTTTCGGTTTGGTCTCCTTATTTATTCAAAAACTTTTGGCAAACAAGTAGTTGTGTACCATTCGGAATTGACCTTTCTACAACTCTCTAAAGGCACGGTTGCAACGTGACCGGTTTTTCCGAAAAAATAGGTGACCATTTGTTTTGATGTGCTTCGACTTTTGTTGGTTTTGGCTCATCTTGACATACCCACACAGCCGATAGCTGTTTACTATCGGGTTCATACGTATAGATCCAAGATTCGTCAACTGTGACGACTTTATAAATGTTCTTTGAAGCACCGCCATTGTATTTTTTGTGCATTTCTTGGCACGAATCGAGGCGAGTCCTTTTTTGAGCGGTTGTCAAATTATGTGGTAGTCAACGTGAACATAGCTTCTTAACGGCTAAATGTTCATGCAGGATCTTATGCACGCTAGTGTTACTAATACCTAGAGATGCCTCGATCTCACGGTATGTCACATGATGGTCTTGCATTATTAATTCAGACACTGCATTAATGTTTTCTGACACAACAACATTTGTGGGACGACCTTCGCGAAATTCATCGTCCAAAGAACGCCGTCCAAGTTTGAATTCACTATACCAGCGATATACTGTAGTTTTCGATGGTGATTCATCACCATATAAAGAATTCAGCTCGTCAATGCATTCTTGTTGAGACAATCCACGCCGAAAATTATGAAAAATTTTTTCGCTGACATAAAATTTTCAAGTTACTCTCAACAAAGAAATAGCGACAGGATAATAAAACTATCAAGGTAAATATATTGTCCAAAATAACAAACTTCACGATGTAATCATCAGATCGAAGGCAACACTAACAGTGTTGCCAGTTCCCGAAATATAAACGGCTACCCTCGTATTTGGTAATTTCGTGACCTTTTATAAAAACTAAATTAAGTTTTTAGTCGATAATGCATAAAAATGTTTGTATTATTTGTATTAGCATCGGCAATGATATCAGCTATTGCCTGGTCGAAGAAAAAGATAAGTAATACTTTCTGAAATGTCACGGGCCCAATAAAAAATTTTTTAACAAACAAATTCTCTGTTAAATGTAAGTAAAGTTAAGAAAAGACTCACTTTAGACAACAAATTAACTCCTAAAGTTATATATGTATATACAGGCTGGTCAGAAATTCAGGGTTTGTTGTCTTCTACCTGACAAGATTCTAAGATTATTTTCGAGTCGACAAGCCTAATACATAAATGTATTGCTATTAGTTATGCCATCATAAAAATTGCCTAAAAGAAGAGTAGATTTGGCAACTCGGTATAAAACCATTGAAAAGTCAGTAGGAATGCTATGACAAAGTACGAGTTTTATTTAAGTTTAGTGAAACTAACAATAGTGATGATAATTAATGTAAATGCTGAAACTGGTAGCCATTGGTTTGAAGACAGAACTATAGCCTTTGTGAAATCGAATTTAGAACGCGTTGCAATGGGCCCAAACTTTTTCCTTGAAAAAGCACCTAACAAAGAAATCAAGGGATTTATATCTAAAAGAATTGAATAATTTTCGGAAATTTGTTCTATTCGAGTATGGATTTCGGTATCTGAAGCCAGCCGCTGACTTACAGAAATTGCTTGAGCATCTTGCGGATTTATATTTAAGATACAAGGTTTAATAATGTGTAAAAATTTCTCATAGTATCAAATAGTTTCAAGCCACGTTCCTCATCTCGTTAATACCGGTTGTGTTAGCTGAGGAATGTTCGGACAAGCCTGTTTAAACTCACGAATGCGTTTTGGAGATTTAATAAAAACTTTTTTGAGAAAAATTATACATTGGTCTACTTTTGGATAACTGTTTCTAATAAATTCAGCTACAAGATAATATGCATGAAGCAAACAGGCTACATGAAGCAATTCATAAGATTGTTTTAGCAACTTTTCAACTTTAACGATATTCGTACCCCCATCTGTAACCAACATTACAAGTTGGGTTGCCGATATATTGAACTTCCCAAAGGTATGTTTTTTTAATTTCAACTATCCTTTCCGCGTTTATCTTCTGTAATATTCTACTACGTAAAAGAAGAGCCAAGGAAATCTCGCCGCTTTTTAAAGTGCGCAGTAACACATTTAAAATACTATTTTTTCTTGCATCCGTTGTTTCATCTACCGTCAGTCATATTTTTGATCTATTAACTCTGCTTTTATTTGATCCGTAATCGTGTTTTTCACCCGAGGAAAATTATACTGTAATCGACCTCTTGTTGGCAATCTCCATTCCGAAGCGTATTTCTTCCAAAAGTTTCGAAATTTTTCATTGTCTACAATATTTTGTGGAATATTGCGCACAGTTAGCGTAAAAATAAAGTCATATACAAATTTATATTATGGTATATCACGTTGCGCATTTAACCGGTGTTATTTGCTATTGACATGTCTTTTACACACAAAAAACTGTACGATAAAATGTTGATATTGCAAACAATACAATTTAATAATAGTGAAAGTGTATTCGAATGTCGTAAATAAACATAACAAAGAACGCCGTCGATTTGCTATCATCAAACTAATCCGGTATTCATACACGTACCATACGCATATGAATCTTCACTTCGGGTATATCCGACCGCTTTCGAAATATATCATCGCCGCCAATGAGTGCGCTCTCGTTTCTGTAGGCTTACTTGTAAAGTAAGCGAGTTGATGTCTCGGTAATAAGCGAATTGTTTAAAGAATTTTCATAATAAGTAAGAAAATATGCGCTCTTCATATGATATGCGGAATATGTTAAACATTTCTTTCAAAATAGTTGCAATCATGCACGTGTTTCGCGTGGTTTGCGCTTAATTTACGATGGAGACAGTGGGGATGGATATGTGTTTGTCGGACAAATGAAACGATGCTGTTGATGAACAAAGTTTTCAACAACGTCTCTACATATGTGTATACACACATGTACGCTATATATTATATATATACATACATAAACTTTTGCGGGAGAGAATCAAGGCTAACTGGTCTTTTCAGAACAGCCTGTTCTTTGTCACGTGCGATGGCAACTATTTGCTAGTAGTACTAGATGAAGACCAAGAAATCAGAATCTAAATGAATTCTACGCGTTTGGATGAATACAGGTTTGCTTCGCTTCTTCTTTTTGGCCTCCCGTTGGCTGTTTAAAATTCGTGTTCGAAATTGAAAATCAAAATTTAAAGTCGAATTAAATTTTCGAATATTTTTAAACATTTTTCAGTTTGTCCTATAAGTGTATGCGGTCGAATAATAAAAATCATTATTATTTACAATGCTGGGTTTTTTGTTTCATTATAAGTGCATGTTTTGACGTTTAATTAACGATTAATAAACTTCGTACTACAAATTTCGATGTACACAGTCTGTCGCAGAGAAAACCGGACAAAAGCTTATTATTTTTGTAAAATTAATTTATTTTATTCAAAGTAGTCGCCTTCGGTTTCAATACAACGTTTTGCAAGGTCGATTAACATGTCGAATGGATTTTTAAGTTCACTTTTAGAGATGTCGACGCCTTTTTAATGGCTTCGACGTCAACATAACGCTGTCCTTTTATCGACAAATGTAGTTTGGAGAATAGATAGAAATCACAGGGTGTCAAATCCGGTGAATAGTTGATGGTTAAGATGCCATTTGTAGTTAGAAAATTAGTGAAGCGTCGAGTGATGAGATGGTGTATTATCATGTAACATATGCCAGCTACCATTTTCACGATATTGAGGGCGCACACGACGAATACACACCAAAAGACGTTTCATAGCATCAAGATAATATACAGCATTGACTATTTGACTAGTTGGTAGAAACTCTTTGTGCACTCTGCCTTTCAAATCATAAAAACAAATCAACATTGTCACTTTTGACTTCTCCAAACGGCTTTTTTTCGGTATTTCTTCGCTTGGATGCTTCTATTCAGAGCTTTGACGCTTGGTCTCTGGATCATAACACCACGTCTCATCGCTAGTTACAATAGAATACCTGAAGTTTTCGCCCTTTTTGAGTCTTTAATCCTTATGTGCGCACCTAGGTACCCGGGTACCTTTGGCATTTCAAAATTTGTTCATTCAAATCGATAATCTGCCGGTCTGAAACTTCTTGAGAACTACTAACTTTCAAAAAATTGACTATTTTTGCAGTCGTACAGCTAAATTTTTTTAAAATTTGCGTGCGAGATGAATTTATTCTTAACACCCTCAACTGCACACCAAGGTCCCTGGGTACCTGTACGTGTTTTATATGAGAATGCGGCCATTATAAGTATACTTTTTGAAGTTGTTAGTAGCTTTCCGTAAATAAATAAAAGTCTATATAAAATATAAACCTAAACAATTTATTTCACGAATAGGAAAACAGAAACATAAACAAAAACAAAATCAAAATTCAATAAAGAATAAAGACACAAGAAAAAGTTACAAATAATGTTTTATTGCAGATCTTTCGAGACTTTGCACTTATATCCCGAGCTTCATTATTATCAAAACGTATACACCGTAATAGCATTCTGAATCTGTTGTATGACATTGCTGCCAGAAACAATAGCAAATTAGTGGGTATCCACAATTCAGATACGTGTTCTCTGTTTGATTTGTGACCACCAGAGTAAATCAAAATACCAAGAAAAGCGTTGAGTTCTTCTTCTCTAAAAGACTCGAATATTTTTCTTGTTTTTTTTCGTCTTTTGTATTATATTCTGTTGTATTTTCTGTCCTTTACGATTTATTTCTCTAAGAATTATGTCACACATTTCACTTGAGAAAATACTTTTAAATATTTGTTTTGCTGTACACAATTTAAATTTTTGGGCTGCACCCGCACGTTGTCGCAAAATATTTTTTTTACAGTTTGGGATTCTTGAAATGGGCTGTTGTCAGCAAGTTCCATCTTTACCACGAAGTTCACTTCTTGTCTGAACTTCATCATTTTCATAATCATCGCTTTCTGCCGAGTCAAACAAATTTTCGTCAACTTCTAGAATACCTGCCAATTCAGTATCTGAAGCTTCCAATGTTATTTCGTTTAGCGGTGGGAAATATTCTTCATCGCAATCAGAGTGGATAAAATCTTCTTCACTGTTTTCTAATTCACTTAATGTATTATTTATGTCAGTCGATTTAAGTCTTTTAGAACGAACTCTTGCGTTTGAGTTCATTTCGTTTGTTTTGCGTAAAAAAATATTCCTTTACCCGGTTAGAAGATATGAAGAACTAAAAATAGTAAGCACAAAACTGCATACAATTTTGTATTTATTCTCAAAGAGGATTCACCAACTTTATATTCGCACTAAATATATAAACGTTCGCTTTTACATACTTACAGGAAAGAAGCTGTTAAATTTAAAATTTATCCTACGAGGGAGCGTTTTTATATTCGCGGAATGAGCGGGTTGTAGAGGGGTGAGTAGGCGCATTGGGGGCGTGGCCTGTGCAGCGACTCATGATTAGTATAAATACGAAGTTTCATTGTTATTAGACAGTTAGTCTTTGAGCTATCGTTAACCAAGTAACATAATCAGGAGTGAAAAGTGAAATATGGAAAAAATCGAATATCGTGCCGTTATAAAGTTCCTTACCAGGCAAGGAAAATCAGTCGCGACCATAATGAATGAGATGTCATTGGTATACGGCGACTCTTGTCCAGGAAAAACCATGGTGTACAAGTGGCATAGTTTATTTAAACAAGGAAGGGAATCCCTTGAAGACGACCCGAGGCCGGGCAGGAGCATTGAGGTGACCACGCCAGCACTTATCCAAAAAGTTGAACAAATTGTACTCGAAGATGCTCGACTAAAGAAGAAACAACTCGCAGATGTGGTTGGAGTATCCGATACAACAATTTTTAAAATCCTACACGATCATCTCGGCATGTCTAAGGTCAGCGCAAGATGGGTGCCGAGAATGCTCATGCCGCCGCAAATACGACAGCGCGTAGAGTGTTCGCGTGCATTTTTGGACCTCTGTAATGAAGACAAGGATGGTGTATTGAGTGGAATTGTTACTGGAGACGAAACTTGGGTTCATCATTATGAACCTGAGTCCAAACAAGACTCCATGCAGTGGCATAAAAAGGGCACAGCACCTCCCAAGAAATTTAAAGTGTCACAATCAGCTGGGAAACTCATGGCAACGGTATTTTGGGACTCGGAAGGAATATTGTTGATTGGTTATAAAGATAAAGGTGTTTCTATAACCGGAGAATATTACGCTCCAATATTAGAGCTACTAAAAGAAGCCAGAGAGAAAAGAGAAAGACGGGGAAAATTGACAAAAGATGTTCTGATTTTGCACGACAACGCGCCCGTCCACAAGAGCCGCGTTGCGTTAGCTGCCCTGCATAAGGTGGGCTTCGAAATTGTGAATCACCCACCCTACAGCCCAGACCTGGCCCCGAGTGATTATTACCTGTTTCCGAAAATGAAAAAAGAGCTGCGGGGTAAAAAATTTACTGTCGATGATGAAGTCAAGGAGGCAGTTTCGGCGTATTTTGCAGATAAAGAGAAATCATTTTTTTATGAGGGTATAAATAAATTAATTGAAAGATGTGAAAAATGTATCCGTCTTGCAGGTGAATATATTGAAAAAGAAAAATAATTTGGTTTTTTTATTTCCACCCCTTGTCCCCCATTCCGCGAATATAAAAACGCTCCCTCGTACGTAAAAATTTAAATATGTACCTAAAATTTGTAATAAGATTTGTTGCATACCTTCAGGTAGAGAAAACATATATTATATCTATTGTCAATCCAATATTTATATTACAACGTTTAAACTAGATATTTAGTGGTAAAATGCCTGTTTTCTACGTAACTTCCATATAGGTACCCGGGTACCTTGCAGCGCAATAGGTGTTTTTTTTTGCCGCGCACAGAGGGGTTAATGTATAGTAACTCCCTTCTGTTATGTTTCTTATATAATTTTTGTGTAAATTTTCTTTTTCTCTTTGCTATGTTTCTCTTATGGATCGTATATATTTGTTTGTTGTAGACGTACATTATACTGTAATGAATTGTTTGACTGGTGTTGGATATTAAAGTATTATTATTATTATTATTGTTATTATTGTTATTACTATAAAGTCCTGCACTTTCTTCACTGTGGCAGCATCGTACGTGAGTGATCATCTTCCACTTCTTGGATCGTCTGTGACATCTGAGCAGTTATAAAGTTTTTGTACTCCTCACACACACTCGGGTATCTTGCAGCGCAGTAGAAGGTGTTTCTTTGCCGCGCACTTAAGGGTTAATCAAGTCTGTACAATGCTGAATTCAGTTAGCTTGTGTGGTACAAACCTTGCACAAATCTTTCTCAGTCCCAAATGCTTGTCAAAATGCGATGAATTGAATATTTAGAAATATTTATTTTCATTCACACGTATCTCAATGAGGATTTGGGCTCATTTCTGATAAATTCACACGCAAGTTCGATGTTACTTTCCGTAACCACAGATTTTTTTGCACCAGGATGTTTGTCGTCATTTATTTCCGTACGACCGTCTTTACATAGTTTCTACCACTCATACACACTCGCACGTGATGAATAGGCATAACCGTACATTTGCTTCATCAAATTAAACGTTTCAGTAAACGATTCACCGAGTTTAAAACAGAATATGATATTTGTTTTATTTTAAAAATTCATTTTTCGACCAATGTCACAATTACAATTACACACTCTTATTTTAGGCGCAATTTCCCTGCTTCTAATGATGCAAATGTCATGATATTTTGATATAACATTGGTGAAAGATCTTTCTTATCGACACATATGTCTTTTAATAGATGACGCCACTAAGAATTACTATTTTAAAAAGGTTCGGTTTTCTCTGTGACAGACTGTGTGCAAATTGTATCTTCGCGTATTTTCTCTGCAATTTTTCCAACTAAATACAGATTTTTTAGTCATTAATTTATTATATACTTTCGAATAATAAAGGACTTTTTTTCTTTAAAATTTATATCTCTCAGTTTCACATACCTTCTAATTTAACACGGTTCACACAAAGCAATTTCTATAATGCGATCGTCTTGTTAAGTTCTTACTGTTATTAGGAACACTCTTCTATTCTAAAATTTTCACTAAAGCAAGTGGGTCGCTGTCCTTGGTTATTTCTACTTTTAAATAAATGAGATGGAATCGTCTTTTAACTTATTTTGTCTTAAGTTTTATGAGAGTTACTTTACCTAAATTTCTTTTAATATTATTTCCTTTTAATATTTACTTTCCTTTTCAATAATGGTATAATAGTTTCTTAGTAACGGGTTTAAAATATATGAATTTATTTGATTAGATGAGTTCGGAATTGTTATTTCAAAGTAATACCACGTGTACCGGAAACTCATTACCAGTTTTTCTAGCAGATATTGCTAGGCCTAAATACGCAATATTATGATTTGACACATATGCCATTTTATTCTACTAACATCAAGCTTTATATATGCTATACATGTTATATTTTGCGAAAATGACACTGTAATAGATTTATACCTCTTTGAAAATGTCAAGTTTCATGCCTGAAAAAGTGCATTTGCGGCTCGCATAACTTTTCTTAGTTAATTAAAAGAAAAAAGGCCCAGAAAGTCATCGTTTGCTAGTAGAAACTTTTGGTGAGCATGCTCCAACCATAAAAACATGTGAGGCGTAGTCTCGACAATTCAAAAGTGATGATTTCGATGTGCAAGACAAAGAACGTTCTGGTAGACCGAAAAATTTGAAGATGCGAAACAGCAGCAGTTATTGGATGAAGACGCAACCCAAACTCAAAAACAATTAGCAGAAGAGTTAAATGAGGTCCAAGAAACGATTAGCGACTCATTACAAGCAAGAAATCCAAAAGATGGGAAAATGGGCGCCCCATCACTTGAATGACAAGCAAATGAAAAATCGAAAAATCGTCTGTGAAATGCTGCTACAAAGTTATGATCGGAAATCATTTCTGCATTGAGTAGTGGTAGGTGACGAAAAATCGATTTATTTCGAAAACTATAGGCGTAAAATAGCATAGCTATCAACTGGAGAAGCCGACCCATCGACTCCAAAGCCAAATCGTTTTTATCGCAAGAAAATGCTCTGTGTTTGGTGGGACCAGAGTGATGCGGTGTATTAAGAATTGTTGAAACCTGGTGAAACAGTTAATACTGATCGCTATCGACAATAAATTATCGATTTTAACCATGCATTGCTAGAAAAACGCCCATAATGGACCCGAAGACATGGTAAAGTGATTTTACAGCACGATGACGCGCCATCTTATTCAGTAGAACCAGTCAAGGAAGCGTTGAAAGCACTTGGTTGGGGTATAATATCGCACCCGCCGTACTCTTCAGACCTTGCCCCCTAGCGACTATTACCTTTCCGCATCAATGTAAACGCGATTGTAGAGCAGCACTTCGCTAATTTCGAAGAAGTTAGAAAATGGCTCGATGAATAGTTTTGCTCAAAGGACAAACAGTTTTTTTGCGATGTCATCCATAAATTGCCTGAAAGATGGGCAGGATGTGTAGAATCAAATGGCCAATACTTTGGATAAATAAATTTTCCCATTTTCTTGAAAATTATGTCCTTTTTTTTACGAAAAAGCCGGTAATGACTTTCCGGTAGACCTGGTATATATTTCAGTCAACCATAATATAACTAACTATTTTTCAATTGTTTAACTGTCTTTAGGTGTTTTGTTGGTGTTTTATTGGTGTTAAAACAAGATTTTCCGTTGTGTAATAATGTTGGCGCGAATTTGAAACTGTTCCTTTTATATTTTTTGTTCTTTTTTATAGCAAAGAAATTCTTATAATTACACTGGGAAACAATTTTTAACACAATTTCTGTTAAGTTGAGGCATGCTAACTTTAAAACTGTAGTTAGTTTTCTTCTGTCATTTCAAGTTCTTTCTCTACAGCGTATATCAATTTGACCACTTTGTGAGCAGGGGAGCGGTTCCACCAAGATTTGAATATCATAGAGGCGCGGCGTCAAGGTAGATGGAATATACATATGATGGATGACTGTTAGCATCAAGCGGGATTGTCTACAGATTGAACACTCCGGGAAAAGCAATACGAAAATTTTTACTTTAATATGTATCTGTACCGTTTAGTAAAAGAACTTTACCCCTTGATGAATACAATTTAATTTACCGAAACTATATATAGCCTTTGTACGAATAAAACTATTCTCTATGAATAGTATATTTGGTATGCACATTTTGTATGATTTTTGCGAGAAATGAAGGATATCCTTAAAAAGGATACCATCTATTCTTAAAAAGTTAATCTAATAGACAAAAACTAAGGTCATTTTGGGATTCAAGTGCCTAAAGTTAGTCAAAAACAAATGTCAGATCTACGAGGTCGATGAAACTCATGTTTTCCAGTATTATGTGTTTGCAATAAGTTTTAGATTTGTATTTTCTTCTTTATTGTAACTAATTCAAGTTTTTGCAGTTATTCGGGGTTTCATAGATTCCATTACTACATTTAATTAAGCTCAAAAGATCGTTTACCCAAATATTAAAAAGTAATGGACCCAAGTTTGAACTTCGTGGCATACCTGATTTAGTTTTAACATAGTAGATATCTATACCGTGCATTCATTTTATTTCGCTACGAAAACTGTACCACATTATATTCGGGTGTAGCTGCCGAATACCGATCAGATTGTAAAGTGGTGGGGCGCGAGTCATTTGAATCACGACTATAACTGACTACTGATCGTACTAGCTGCAGCCCCACCACTAATTTGACTGTAGGCGTATCGATATCGTATTAACGGTCATTCGTGGTTTGCATTTGGGAGAGTGTGTTACGGTAAGACCTTTAAATTTAACTATTTTTTTTTATATTACTTTGATAATGTATACATTGGAAGAAAAAATTCAAATGATAACATGGGCTTTGAAAGGTAATTCTTTACGGCGTATCCAGCGCATTTTCTCTGAAGAGTGTGTAGATCGTCCCTTTCCTGCATTGACAACAATATCATTAGTAGTTAAAAAGTTTAAATCAGAAGGTTGCATTTTGGGATGTAAATGTCATAAAATACGGAGAATAAATAACGATAAAGAAATGCAGGAAGTCATGGTGTGCGCAATGGTCGAAGAAAATATCAATATTAGTATATCTAAAATATCAGAAGAGATAGGTACTAGCGTGGGTAAAGTTCATAAGATATTAAACATAAATAAATACACATCCTATAAATATCAAACTCATCAGGAAATTTTTCATGCTGATCAACACCGCAGAATGGAATTTTGTGAAACTGTAATAGAACGTGTAAATGCGAATGAACACTTTATTTGAGACTATTGTGTTTACCGATGAATCCACATTTCCGTTGGACGGTAAACACAATCCGTCGAATCTTCGATATTGGTCTATTGAAAACGAGTGTTGACAATTGAATACGGGGACACAGTATCCTGAAATTTAAATGGGGAAATATATTTGAATCTTCTTCGAAACGACATTGTCCCTGCTTTGAGAACTATTAATCCCAATTTAGAGAACGTATGGTTTCAGCATGATGGTTGTCCGGTCCATGGAACTAGAATTGTGAATGAATATTTAAATAATATATTCCCCCAAAGAGTTATATCTAATAGTGGTACAATTCGCTCACCACCAAGGTCACCAGATTTAGCCCCTAATGTCTTTTTTTTTATGGGGTTACATAAAATCAAAGTTATATGGGCATCAAGACGAAAGGGCTAATAATTTGGAAGAATTACGGGTTAATACACCAATTCCAAATTATTAATCCTCTTGTACTGGACAATGTTCGAAATGAATTTTATAATAGATTGGGGTACTGTTTAGCGCAAGCAGGAGGGACAATTGATAATTTAATTAATTGAATTTATTTTCTGTATTTAAAAAGTATTTTATAAGTTTTGGCAAGTTATATTTATTTTCTGTTTAAAGAGTATTTTTTAAGTTCCGAGAAGTTATTTTATTTTTTAGCTTCTTTAAGAGTTCTTTTTAATTTTTAAACGTTTTATTAGAAAACGTCTTTTAGTTCAATGCGAAACTCATTGTAAAATTACCTAATTGTACAGTTAAAAGTACTTATAATTTATTAATTTTTGGACGTAAACAATTTGGACAGTAGTGATAGACCTTCCGCCAAGTACCACGAACAACTACTTAATCTGTAATCTGTAGTCAGTCGTTGTTGTGATTCGACTGACTCGCGCCCCACCACTTTACATTTTGATCGGCATTCGGTATCTAGACCCGAATATAATATGATACGGTGTTAGCATTTTAATATGAAAGCACGGTATAACCGTTATAATACAAATAAATACGGCTTTCTGTTATCTAGGTAGAAAGAGAAACACAGTCTATGGTTAAAGAACACGCTTTTTCGATAAATTTGGCTACTTGGCCTATGGGTCTTTTCTTTGTGTTGTGTTGTTAATTCGCGCTTATTACCAGACGTGTGTTTCGTTTTACAACACATCTTTGTAGAAGCATCGAATGTTTATTATTTCACAAATACGTGTAACTATGAAATATGTATAATCTATCGAATTTATTCTTAATTTATGGCTTACAATAGAGAAATATCTTATAAAAATGCAGTATTTTTCAACATTTACGGAATGTATGAACACTTTTTCGAATGACTGTATATATGTATGTATGTACATATGCATTGGTAATTCGACTTAGTTTGTTCCCGCATGTTTACTATCTAGTATCACTCTGTTACTTTGCATTTTGTTTCAATACCAATAATTGCAAGAATTCTATATTTTAGAAGCCTTAATCGAAGTTGTTTTTATTTCTGTTTTAAAGATAAACTTAATTAGTTAAAAGCTTTCCACTTCTTATCTAAATTTGTACTTATTTAGACCTGTTAAAAGTTCATTTAGTTTTAAATTTATATCTCGGCGACCATTCACGAGGGACTCTCGCAACTAATCAACGTGTCATATAAACTATCTACGAGCTTAGAAGAATGGAACCCGCCAATCTCTCGACACACGATTCCGACGCGTTATAGGTCAACAATAATTACTTTTCTCTTGTTTTTTCCTCATTCTCTCTCTGTTTCTCGCCGTTATCGCGATACTCTGAGACACATATACATGTACGTGTGTGCGAGAGAGGCAAATACGATAAAAAAAATTAAGGTGCAGTCTTTCCGTGCACTACAGCATTTGGTTTTACAGGTATGTGTGTTTTGGGGTTGGCGGTGTCGTGAGAGTGTGTGGATCTCCATTCTCAGGTCCAGCAATGTCTGGTATAAGAGCCTCGGGATCTATCAAAGTGAAATTAACTCGTGCCGTGGAGGCCGCGAGCGATCGAAAAAAGAAAACGACTCTAGAAACGGAGGTACCTACGTAAATGTTGAGTGGGTAAAGTTGTTGATGTTATTGTATCAACAGGTGCTATCCTATACTAACGTTAATACTTTTATATACTTCGTGTGTGTGTGTGTACCTTACAATTGGAACTCGAGAACCGTAGTAATGTAGAAATGATTATTACGCTTGAAATGTACTTTTTAGTTTTTAGAATTGAGTATTGTACGAGGAGGGACCCAAAAATAACCGGAATTTCACTATAAAACCCGTATTTTATCTTTTCTTTTACAAAACAACCTCAACACCTTCAATATACTCTCAATTTAACTTTAACTATAAGTTTGTCTAATCGATGATTCCATTGTTGGAAACATTGCTTGAACTCGCTTTTCTGTATGGCTGCGAGCTACTGTGTCTTCTTCACCTCTTCTACGTCGTCCCTCTTCATTCGTGTAAACAAAAAAGTCGTACGGAACAAGATCAGGTGAGTAGGAGGCGTGGTGCAAAGGAGTCATGCTAATTTTACCCAAGAACTGGCGAACTGATAAGGCTGCGTGAGCTGGTGCATTGTCATGGTGGAAAGAATACTCCTCCATCTGTAACAAATCGAGCTTTTTCGTCGCCTACTGATAGGTGGTCTTCTCAGAACCTCCAAATAGAATGCCTGATTAACTGTCTGACCTGGTGGCATGCTGTTTACTTCACCTCAATACTTTCAATATACTCTCAATTTAATTTTATAAGTTTGTCTAATCGATGATTCCATTGTTGGAAACATTGTTCGAACTAGCTATTCTGTATGGCTGCGAGCTACTGTGTCTTCTACATCTCTTCTACGTCGTTAAAACGATGTCCTTTCCTGTCCCTCTTCATTCGTGGAAACAAACAAGTCATACGGAGCAAGATCAGGTGGGTAGGAGGTGTGATGCAAAGGAGTCATGCTATTTTTAGCCAAGAACTGGCGAATTGCTAAGGCTGTGTGAGCTGGTGCATTATCATGGTGGAAAGAATACTCCACCATCTGCCACAAATCGGGCCTTTTTCGTCGCATACTGTTAGGTGGTTTTCTCAGAACCTCCAAATAGAATGCCTGATTAACTGTCTGACCTTGTGGCACGCTGTTCACTTAAGTCCGACATTACAAGAAACGAAGAGCAAACGAAAATGCTTTTACAAGGAAATGCACTGTGATAAGACAACCTTATTTGGCGAAAGAACTGACTGCACGCAGAACAAGTTGCGTCACGCGCATCTTGCGGTAGGAATACGCGCTAGGCAAGCCTCACCCACAGCACTGTCATTTCGGTTATTTTTGAGTATTTCCTCGCATATCGAGCCTGTACGATACTGAAAAGATATGAAAGATTTTTAACACAATACATTAATGACACAAGTTAACAAATTCCGATCAACTTTTGAACCCGAGCAGATGAGAACGATTCTTAATATTACTGGATGCAATGAATCCGAATCTTCAATCCACTTGTCAACAGTGGTTCTACTTTCTCGCGCATGTTTCCAGTGCTGAGCTGTCATAATTACTATCAGATTACGGTGTCGGTAGAAAAGTCATTTCAATTGTATTCGAAACGTTTCGTTTTTGTTTAGGAACGTGCGAATATGCAAAGACAGCGCTGCAAAGGCGTTTGGAAATGTGTTTATTACGTTTGCGAATGTTATGTTTGGAACTCCAGAATGAACCATGTCAGACGCAGTTACGGCCAACATTTGATGAAAATAATTTTTAAAAAATAAACGTCAAGAATGGTTCTTTTGTATGATAAAGAATAGCCGATAAAATTTAAGTTTCTATAATATTTTTTTTATTTTTGAAAAATACCCCCAAATGGACAACCCTTACTATTTATCTTTTGATCACTTTCTTACTTTATTATGTCCTTATGAAACATGAGTATACACATTAATTGTAGGCCAGTATTATTTCCAATAAATCCGATTTAATTCAATTTAGCGTCAGTGAATTACTAATCCATAGTAACACTTTTCTATTTGTCTGTCAAAGGTTACCTAATTAGGAATAATAATTCGTGAACACGCCTAGTAAAACATGTATTTAGGTATGTTAATAAACACTCGTACACAACTGACTATTATACTAATGATTTGATATTAGATAAAACATATTTACTTAATTAAAAACAAATTATTTTGACAACATATACAAAACCACGCGATTACCAAAAAAAAAGGAGCCATAAAAACATAATAAATGCTTGGGTATGTAAATAGAGCTATTATACTTTATTTATAGTGCAGATAATATTATACGTTATAGTAAATACTGTTTTATAGCTAAACACTGCTGACTTTCCTTGAAATGACATAGAAGGTTAATATTTATTTCTGTAAAAAAGGCAAAGGTCCGAATATATTGCCTCGAGGTTAATGTTTTATGTACGTTTTAATTAATGTATAATTATGATAAAGTTTGTTTTAAAGATGCTGTTGACGATAAAAGTTTGTAAAGCTAGCGCGACATAAATAGGTCAAAATGAACAACAATTTAAGAAGGTTATTACATGTTTAAGACACAAGTATTAATTAAGAAAAAACAAAATATATATATATCTGTCTGTCTGTGTGTGTGTGTGTGTATACATATTATTATGTAATTTTTTGTTACATGTGAGAAGTATTAATTACTTTAATGACTAATTTAAATGCATCTAGCAAATTAAATTAACCTAGTATGAGGGTAGTCGTTTATATTGGGTTGGCAACTAAGTACTTTCGGTTTTGTAGTAGAAAATAAAACAGTTTTTTTTAAACAAAGAATAGTTTTTAATCAATTATATATTTTCCATTTTGCTCAATGACCTTTTGCCATCTTTCTTTCAGCTGCATGATTCCGCGCTCATAAAATTTCTGGTCCTTATCAGCAAAAAACTGAACCAAGTGCGAGTGAAGGTCATCGTCATTTGTGAAAGTTTTACCATTCAAAGAATTCTGCAAACTTCGAAATAAATTATAATCAGATGGTGCTAGGTCAGGGCTGTATTGGGTATGTGGCATCACTTCCCAGCCAAGCTCCAATAGTTTCCCACGAGTTGACAAAGACGTGTGAGGCCTTGCATTATCTTGGTGGAAAACTACACCTTTCCGATTTGACAATTCTGGCCGTTTTTCTTTGATTGCTTCATCCAGTTTTATTAATTGTTGACAGTAAACATCAGAATTGATCGTTTGGTTCCTTGGAAGCAGCTCAAAAAACACAACACCTTTGTAATCCCACCAAACTGACAGCATGATCTTTTTTGGATGCAATTCAGCTTTCGATGTGGTTTGAGCTGGTTTATCGTGTTTGCTCCATGATCGTTTTCGAACTATGTTACTGTACAGGACCCATTTTTCATCACCAGTGATGATTCTTTTTAAGAAAGGGTCGGTTTCATTTCGTCTAAGGTGCATATCGCAAAAGTTGATTCTTTGTGTTAAATGAATTTCTTTCAATTCGTGAGGTACGCAAATATCAAGCTTCTTAACTAGCCCAAGACATTTTAAATGTTTTTCAATTGTTGTGTGCGATACATGTAGCCTCTCCGCACCCTCTCGAACAGTTATATGACGATCCTCTTCAATTATGACTTTGATTTGGTCATCATCAACTTCAGTAGGCCGACCAGAACGTTGCTCATCTTTGAGGGAAAAATCTCCAGAACGGAATTTTTTATACCAATAGCACAATAAACTTCACATATCTTTTTGTAAGCCGCAGCAGCTTTCTTTCCTTTACGGAAATAAAATAGTAAAATATGTCGAAAATGTTCGTTTCTGCACTCCATTTAAAATTAACCCACAACTAATAGCTTTAATAAAAATCACGCACTACTTGCTTCTGAAGTTCCGTCAATGTGACTAGTATCACGCGACAAACGGTAAAGTACAGCACTAACATACGTTATACAAAAAATAAAGCAATGCTCTCTATCAGTAAAAACCGAAAGTACTTAGTTGCCAAACCAATATTTCGGAAACTGGCAACACTATTAATGTTGCCTACGATCTGATGATTGCATCGTGAAGTTTGTCATTTTTGACAATATATTTACTTTGACAGTTTTATTATCCGGTCGCTATTGAAAATTTTATTAAATTAACTCGCGAACATTTTCATGCAATTATTTTTCATAACTTTCGGCGTGGATTATCTCAACAAGAATGCATTGACGAGCTGAATTCTTTATATGGTGATGAAGCACCATTGAAAACTACAGTATATCGTTGGTATAGTGAATTCAAACTTGGACGACGTTCTTTCGACGATGAATTTCGCGAAGGTCGTCCCACAAATGTTGTTGGGTCGGAAAACATTAATGCAGTGTCTGAATTGATAATACAAGACCGTCAGGTAGCATACCGTGAGATTGAGGCATCTCTAGGTATTAGTAGCGCCAGCGTGCATAAGATCCTGCATGAACATTTAGTCGTTGAGAAGCTATACTCACGTTGGGTACCACATAATTTGACAACCGCTCAAAAAAGGAATCACGTCGATTGGTGCCAAGAAGTGCACAAAAAATATAATGGCGGTGCTTCAAAGAACATTCATCACAGGGGATGAATCTTGAATCTATACGTATGAGCCCGATAGTAAACAGCAGTCGACTGTATGGGTATTCCAAAATCAACAAAAGTTGTTCGCACTCGAAGCACATCAAAACAAAATTGTCGCCTGTTTTTTTGGAAAAACCGGTCACATTGCAACCGTGCCCTTAGAAAGTTGTAGTACGGTCAATTCCAAATAATACACAGCTATTTGTTTGTCAAAATTTGAAGAAATAAAGAAAACAAAACTATTTGTTTTGACGTGCTTCGAACGAGAAAAACTTTTTTTGGTTTTGAGTTATCTCGGAATAACCACACAGTCGACTTGCATTTCTTGGTACCAATTAACGCGAGTCCTTTTTTGAGCGGTTGTCAAACTATGAGGTACCCAACGTAAACATAGCTTCTTAATGCCTAAGTGTTCATGCAGGATCTTAAGCACGCTGGTGTTGTTTCATCACCATATAAATAATTCAGCTCGTCGATGCATTCTTGTTGAGATAATCCAGGCCGAAAGTTATGAAAAATAATTGCACGAAAATATTGGCTAGTTAATTTCATTTTTTCGCTGACATAAAATTTTCAAGTTTCTCTCAACAATAGAAATAGCGATCGGGATAACAAAGCTGTCAAGGTAAATATATTGTCAAAAATGACAAACTTCACGATGCAATCATCGGATCGGAGGCAACACTAGCAGTGTTGCCAGTTCCTGAAATATAAACGGCTATCCTCATAAAATAATACACAAACATGCGATACGAACTCATTACACTTCGTAAGTTGAATAAAAACTAAAATTTTTATATCAATACGACCCGTCGCTCCTTAACTTATGACTTAATGAAATCATATTTAAAATGTTCGAGGAAAAGGTTGTAAAATGGTCATTGTCGATCATTTAGTTTCAAAGTACTTAAATACATAAATACCGAAGAATATGCATGTATTTTGTTTATATTTTAATTCAATTTGAATAACATAATTGGTTTTAGTTAGACTATAATATTGTTTATTTGAATAATACAAAAATATACACATGGGCGAACACTTACGGCCGTTAGTGTATGTTGTATATACTTTAGTGTATACAATAGTGAGTTTAAATGTACGAGGTTTGTTCAAAAGAAAAGGTGAATTTTGAATTTTTTGAAAAGTATTTATTTATTCATCAATATCCATTTTGTCCCCTTCAAAGTAATCCCCCTCGGATATAATACACTTATGCCAGCGCTTCATCCAATCCTCGAAGCACTTCTGAAATGCTCTTTTCGGTATGGCCATCAGTTCATTCTTCGATTCTGACTTTATCTCATCAATTGTGGCAAAACGCTTTCCTTTCATTGGTTTCTTCAGTTTTGGGAATTGGAAAAAGTCGCAGGGAGCCAAATCTGGTGAATAAGGTGGTTGAGGCATGATTAGGGTGTTGTTTTTGGCCAAAAAATCACGAACAAGCATTGATGTGTGAGCTAGTGCATTATCGTGATGCAGAATCTACGATTTTTTTTCCACAATTCCGATCGTTTGAGCCGTATTGCTTCACGCAAACGTTGCATAACTTCCTTGTAGTATTCCTTATTAACCGTACGACCTGTGGGCAAGAACTCATGATGCACAACGCCATTGTAATCGAAGAAAATAGTGAGCAAAACCTTCACATTTGATCGAACTTGGCGTGCATTTTCTCTGCCTTCTGTAAAGCGCCTGTACCACTTACAAACACTTTTCTGAGACAAAGTGGACTCGCCGAATGCCACAGTCAACATTTCAAGTGCCTTGGAGCACTTTATTCCATTTTTAACGCAAAATTTAATACATATTCTTTGATCCATTTTTTTCGAAAGTCAAAAATCGAAGAACACACATAAACGTGACTAAGTGTTTCAGTTGTCAACAACAAACTACTAATCCAAATTGGCTAATAATGCCAACATATGACTAACACATGTGTACCAACATAACGAAGAAAAAAGTTTCAATAATCTAATGTACACAGCGCGTGAAAATTCAAAATTCACTTTTCCTTTTGGATAAATCTCGTATGTACAAAAAACACTTAAAATATACGTTAAATATATGGTACGGTAGTTAGGTGTCTGAACGAATAATTTACGTTATTTACAAAGATTTATTTATCATATTTATTACTACCATAAAATATAATTTTTCTCTGTGGAGTAAGTTTAATAATATACTTTCAAAACATAAAGGCACTTCGCCAATTGTTAGGAGTTATATATACATATGTATATAGAAAATATATGCAAAATATCTTAAAAGAGCAAAAGTTTTGTTGCGGTTGATTGATAAATTTTTGGTTTTTTCTTGTGGCCGCTAAGATGTAAATTCATAAAATATTTTCAAGAAGAAAAAGTGTAAGTAACTAATATAGTGAAAGTACATTAAGTTGAAATAATTAAAAAAAGGATACAAAAAGCATACAACCAACAAAAACATTGGCATAGTTAACTTTCTATAATTTTAGTTCGAGAAAAATAATTCATTAAAATTCTCAAACACACGAATGCTTAAGAAATTCAATACAGTATGTGAAAGGCATAAAAGTCCTAAATGTATTAGCAAAAAAAAGTAATCAAATTGACTGAGGATAAAATGCGGATATCATAAACAATGGCGCACAATAGTTTGGTTGTGATTTGTTCTTAGCAAATTGATAGTTGTGAAGAATGTACTTAATTTAATGCAATTTTTTCTTTTGTATTAACCTAATTCGAAAGGCTTCGATTTCTTTTTCCGATGAAAGAGATGTGACACCATTGAAAACTAATCAATTAATAATAATTTTCCACAATAATGTTCCTATTTTGTATACGTATTTCGACAACTAAGTTGTCTTCATCGGCAGATGATTAATCGCTGTGTCGAAGTTGGAATCAAGTTAAAATCCGCACAAAGTCCGCAAAGTCCGTATCAGACTTGCACTGTCGAAAGTCAAACAACCATTGATATCATATGTTCTAATATAAGGCTGCCTGCATAACATAGTTTTATGTTTGGTCATTCAGCAACAACTAATTTAGTTACCATAACTCAGTATATAAGTGAATACCAAGATAATCGTCGGCAAGTTGATGTCGTATATATAAGTATTTCACCTGTAACATACTCTACTGGTATTTGACGTGAATCCCTTCGGCTTATCATCTCTTCTTTTAAAGTTGATGTTATCATATTTATCTAATAGGTTTGCTTATGTCCATTATAATGAACAGACATCGTATGAATATATTGTTATCTCAGGAGTGCCCCAGGATTCCAATCTTGAATAATTATTTTTAATTATGACCTGACCTAAGGTGACGGTGGTCGTTTGAAAAATATCACTGTATTAGAAAGTATATAATCTATAAAGCATATGTTTCAAGTTTGAGGATGTCACGCTGTTAAGTATTTGTTTGGCAGCCATCAATAGTGAATGTTTTCAGTGATTTGTAAAAATGGAGAGAATTGGTCATCGTTACGTGATACAATACTTTTATTTGAAAGGCCACAGCCCAACCGATATAAAAGCTGAACTGGATTCTACTCTGGGTGAGTCTGCTCCTTCGTTTACAATAGTGAAATATTGGGTAGCAGAGTTTAAACGAGGCCGTACGGGATGCCAAGACGAGCATTGCAGTGGTCGATCAAATGAGGTGACGACTCCAGGAATGGTGAAAAAAATCGACAAAGCGGTACTGGATGATCGTCGACTGAAAGTGCGCGAGCTAGCACACATGGTAGGCATTTCAAAAAGTGCGGTACATCGCATATTATCTGAAAATTTGGACATGAGAAAGCTGTGTGCACGATGGGTGCTGCGTTTGCTCACACTCGAGCAAAAACAGAATCTTTTCGCCGTTTCATAATAATGGATGAAACATGGGTCGATCATTTCACACCCGAGACAAAAGAACAATGAAAACAATGGACTCAAAAGGGAGAACCGGCTCCAGGCAAAGGCAGTTTTATCTGCAGGCAAGGTCATGGCATCGGTTTTTTGGAATGCGCGTGAAATAATTTTCATTGACTATCTTGAAAAAGGAAAACCTATCAACGGCGAGTATTAGGCAAACTTATTGTAACATTTGAGCGATAAAATCAGGCAAAAGTGGCCGCATTTGGCTAAGAAGAAAGTGTTGTTTCATCAAGACAATGCACCAGCTCACAAATCCGTTATTGCAATGGTCAAAATTAATGAATTAAAGTTTGAATTGCTACCTCTTGCACCCTATTCGCTAGATTTAGCCCCTTCGGATTATCTTCTGTTCTCAAACTTGAAAAAATGGCTCAGTGGTCAAAGATTTTCCAACGATGAAGAAGTGATGTCGGCAGTTAATGGCTATTTTGACGAGCAAGACAATTCTTATTATAAAAAGGGTATTGAACTTATTGAACATCGTTGGGAAAGGTGTATAGAGCTGAAAGGAGATTATGTTGAAAAGTAAATATATTTCTTTCCAAAATTTTTGTGTTTTTTTTGTTGGGTCGGGTAATTCTGGGATCACTCTCGTATATGACTTCGTCAGTTGAAAAATAGTTTCTTTCGATTTATTTCCGGTTAACCTTAACTGATTAATGTAATCAACCACAGTCTATATTAAAATTAACCACCGTTGAAAACGTTTAAGAAACAGTAACAACAACATTTATCAGTGTCTGAAAGAAGTCAATATAAAAATTTATTTAACGAAACAATGGACGGTGCCAAACCTTGCGTCGAAGCTAGCGTAGAGAATATTGATTGAGAATAAATGATTCAAATAATCAACTGTAATTTGTATGTGTTAGGGCTTCTACCAAAAGTTTAAAAAATATTTTAATTTAAATTAACTGGCTTGGATACACATCTTGCAGAAGTTTATACGAAGTCATCTATATTGGAGTTTTAAAGTCGGAAGAGATATGCGAAGATTTACATTATTCTAATCAAACACTAACAATTCATAACAGCCTTCAGCACACTTCCTCGTTTCCTAATTAGATATTAAATCAGGTTTATTTTCGTTTTCTATTCGAATTACAGAACACATAACTTTGCAATCAATACAAAAGATAAATATGTACTTAGAGAATTAACAATTTAAAAAAAAATCATAACGAAAATTTATATTTAACAGTTAATTAGAACTTCCGTAACATCATTAAAGTCTTGCGTAAGCTGAACTTTTCGTTTACATGAAGTTACTTACCGTGGTAAACGATGAGTAGATTCAGCACGTCGATATGTTATACAATTACACAGATAGCATGACGGTACGTCAATACCCTTCATGAGAATCTTTACTTCGGGATTTGACGGAAGACGGAATACAATGCGGTCGAGGCTTCGAAGAATTACATAGACAAGTGGGTTCATAAGAATTGCACGATGTTATGAGTAAGGATATTAGATGTAGGTACTTACATCATCGCGCCTGTAATATCATCACAGATATTTCATGGAATAAACCTTTTAAGTGCGAAAGAATGTGTTTCTTTCGTTTCTCACTATTTAATTGGGAACCATAGTAACAATTGATTGAAAATATGCATCGTGTGTAATTGTGTAAACTTAAAAGAAGAAGTATTTGAAGAAATCAAGTTGTTTGTTTTTAAAATTAGAAATCGCCGATAATAGTTTTAATTTTTTTTATATTTGTCAGTAAGATTAATCAAAATTCATTAACATTGGCTCTTTATTTTTTAATAAAACAAGAAATAAATCGAAAGATGTTATTTTTCAATTGACGAAATCATATACAACGAGTGTTTTTTAAGTATGGGCCCTTTTTGTTGTATACACTAATAGGTGGTGCGTGCGCCTCAGTGAGTGCTTGCGTCGTGTCCCAGCAGTTTTTGTGAAAAACTATGCTCAGTTGCAGTTGTGTAGGCAACCTGTACAGTCTGTTTTGTGTCTTTAAAATGTTACAGATTGACGAATCACCCACCCAACCTTAAACGCGGTAGCCTACGGCCAAACTCTGCCAAAGCTGCGTAGAGCGATTCAAAGCAAAAGACGCGGTATGCTGACAGAGGGAATTTTGCTACTCCATAACAATGCAAGATCTCACACCGCAACTTAGATCCGAGCATTCTTTTGGAGTTTTGCACCACACCCCTACAGCTCCGAGCTTGTGCCGAGCGATTTTCATATTTTCTGTTATCTCAAACATCATCTCTGCCGCAACGACTACAACGATGACGAAGATGTGAAAACGGCGGCGACCTCTTAGTTATCGGAGCAGGCAGCAATTTTCTAGGAAGAGGGTATTCAAAATCTAGTTGTAAGGTTTGATAAGTGTTTAAATAAACTTGGCAGCTATGTTGAAAAGTAGAGAATTGTATGAAGAATCTGATAATAAATTTGGTTTTTGAAAATTTCCTTTTGTTTGGTTTTTAGTTTGAAACGGCCCCTATTTACAAAACACGCCTCGTATTATTATTTTCTATAATGCGCCTTGATAAAATTTGAACTTTCTACCAAATTTTGAACCATTTTTGTCGATTTATATGCAGTTCAATAGGTCCCTGTATCTTGAGTTTATATAAATCTTGTATCAGTTCTAATCACCACTAATATAGTGGGGATCCTTCCTCGTTTCCCTTGTTTAAGATTATATGCAGTATTGCCAGTAGTATCATTTGGAACAAAATTTTTATGTGTAATATCATTCAAATCTTAAGGATTAAAAGAGATTCTTGGAATACCCTTATCTGATGATCGCCAATCAGCAACTTAGTGCTCGATTACTGAAAAGAAATGAAGACACTACATCTTCTCTTTTAAGAAATTTTCTAATGATGCCTTTCCAATGCTCAATTTTGTTTTTTCATCTTATTATTCGTGCCTTAATAGTACAAACTGTACTTGGTTTACCAAACAGTTTTCTTTCCCCTGTATGTCTTCCTCACTTTAACACTAATTGTTCTTACTTGTTTGATATACATTCTTTACTTTTAAAACTTACACTGTATGCCGTTTTATTGCCTTATATAGCTTCGGCTTTGACGACTTACGCTTTAGTAATTTCTACTGTTAACCTTACTCTGCCACCTGGTTACCTTTTCACGACTGTCTCGAGATATGCAAATATTTGAACTTCAATAAACCTTAATGTCTTTTCGACTGAATTATTACTTTCAGATTATTGTTTCCACTATGCACTTTTTAATGTGCCATATATTTGGGCCTTTCTTAATTTATTATCAGTCTTTTCATTTTGGCAGTTTCAATATACTCTTTGTCACTTCTTTTAGTTGCCTGTAGTATCTTGACAAGATGGCTACATCATCTTGAAAATGATAATACTGGACTCTATTTTGACATATCGTAATTTGTGAAAAATCAAAATTGCAGTGGATGGAGATGGGTCTACAATTACCCAAAATGTTTCCCTTCTTGAAAGCTTCAATTATTCTGAAACTTTTCTATTTATAAAAAAATATTTTCGACGTTAAGCTCGGACTTATTAAATACGCCAGATTTTCCTGCTGCAAATTTACAATGTTTTATAATTCATGAAGGAATCGAATCAACACCAAACGTGAACTTCATGGGAAAGTTAGACATAATGTACAGTAATTTATGCAAATGTAGTGTACCTATTTATTGACGTGTTATATATTTGAAGATTCGATTAGAATACTAATAAAGATAATTAGGCTGGCTCGTAGACTGTCGCGGTCGTCGTCCATACTTGTTCTTGGCTTCCGGCCTGTTACTACGTCTTCAACAATTTTGGTACAACGTCGGTATTAGAATTGTTGAAGACACATGGCTACAGGTAAAGCGTTAAAACTTTAAAATCGGTATGATACGTTTTCAAGCGAAAGATGTGATTATATTCAGGAAATAGAATAAGTTACTGTTTGTTTAAAAATATACACAATTACAGTGGTTGTTTTTTAACACAACCGTTTTTTTTTCTTTCCGATATATCCTCGTATATTAAAAAAACATCTTCATGTATCTTAATGATGCACAACTAAAATAAATAACCATTAGTAATGGTGACTCATTTATTTCGCTTAATATGCATATTAACAACTAACGTTAAACGATTGTTTAAATAATATGCAAATTGAGGCGTTTCCTGGAAAAACCGTTTCTATTTTTCAAGATGACTGATTTCACAATGAATGTCATTCATGCGGTTTTTTCCCTCCAAACGTGCTCTTTTATGCCTTACCCAGGAACTGTATGTTACATCGTTTGTTAGCCACGATCTCGCAAGATCTAGGTAAGTTGAGAATTTTTTTAAATTAATCACTCGTGTAATGAAATTGATTTTGCATGAGGTAACCGAAAGGGATTTGTGATTAACTGAACTAACGGTAATTCGCTGTGCAGGCGAAATAACTGTAACTACATTGTGTATCCTAGTTTCAAATGAAGTGTAGCAAACTGCATATTAAATTCTAGAAGTTGAAAAGACAAATATTAGTATAACATGAGTTCGTTTAAGACAGGTTAAAAGAGATTAATTTTGTTAAGACGTCAGAAGACGTTTTTAAAAATTCTTAAGAAGTGTGAACTTTACTAATTTATCCTTAACTTAACACATTTAATACAATGAATCTGAAATGTCCCCAGCTTTTTCGAACAAAATTTTCCTCTTGCTTTTTAAGTCAAATCTCCAGTTTTTATCACCTCATCGTTGGTAGCAAATTTATAACATTTTCCAGATGAAGTATGACGTAATAAATAGTCAAATTAGGTGAATTGAGTGGGATGTTAAAGTAATTTTAATTGTAAATTAGGGATTTTTTTCAATAACGGTTTGCGACGTATGTATTTTGATGTTTATTCTGAATTCTTTGGTATTCTTTGGTGAGTGTTCCACTTTTCCATCGATTGCTGCTTTGTTTCTGGGTTTCCAAGTTTTATCAACGGTAATATCACGGCTCAAGTCTGCAAAAGCATATGGCAATGGGTCAATATTAATAATACAACTAGGTATAATTATTAAGACCGTCCAAATGTAACGACGAGCATTCAAATTAAAATTATAATTCGACAATATGAAATTAACAAACGAAATTTGTTAAGTCTTCAATATACTAGGGTAGTCTCAGAAGTGCCCGACCTCGCATCTACATGAAAAGAAAACAAAGACCATTGTTGTTTGAAAAGAATGACTATGATAGAAAGTACCAACCTTACACATTTTAAATTTGAAGTTTGTCGACACTACGTTGTTTAGTATTTGTTCGGCAGCTAGCAAATTTGTAAACATGGAGAAAATTGGTCATCGTTATGTGATACAATACTTTCACTTGAAAGTCCAGCCAGTATCGAAGCAGTTAGATTCTACTCTAGAGGAATCTGCTCCTTCGTTTACAACAGTAAAACATTAAGTGCAGAATTTAAATGAAGCCGTGCGAGCTGCCAAGACAAACATTGCAGCGGCCGATCAAATGAGGTGACTACGACAGAAATTGTGGAAGAGCATCCATAAAATGAAATAAAAACAATGCCGTGAGGATGCTTCAATCAAGTGTTTGGCGAAATTTCGTGGCAATAAAGTCGAGTTTTTATGTCGATTCATAACCATGAATGAAACATGGGTCTTTCGCTTAATCTGAGATGAAGGAACAGTCAAAACAATGGACCGAAAGGGGAGAATCGGCTCCAAAGAAGGCGAAGACAGTTTCATCTGCGGGTAAGGTCATGGCATCACTTTTTTGGGTTACGCGGGGATGATTTTCATTACATTCAGGAAGGAAAGACATTAACGGCGGGAATTATGGAGAGTTTGAGTGATAAAATCACGAAAAATGGGACGCCTTTGGCGAAAAAAGCTTTTCATCGAAACAATGCATCAGTTCACACATCCGTCATTGCGATGTTCAAAATCAATGAGTTAAAGCTCAAATTGCTTCCTCATGCACTCTATACGCCAGATTTAGTCCCTTCGGATTATTTTCTGTTTCCAAACTTGCTCGGTGGTAGAAAATTTGCCAACGATGAAGAGGTGGAGTCTGCGGTTGATGTCTATTTTGACAAGCTCAACGATTCTCACTACAAACAGGGCATCGATGCTATGAATGTTGCTGGGAAATGCGTATCGAGTTAAAAGTTAAGAGTTATTTGATAGTACGTCCTTCTCAACAATCAGTTGAAGTCGATCTTATGCATTTATGTTGGGTTAAATCACACAGAAAATCGTAAAAAAAACTATATTCAAAATCGTTCTGGAAAAAATTCCATTTTTGTTTTGAAGAAATGTTCCGTGTTGTGCATTGGTTTTGTCAGTGTTTTCGATTTGATTTTTTTGAACTCTGTGAATGGTGTTCATTCTTTATATGCTGCTGGTCATATTTAAATGTTTGTCAAAATTTATAGGATACTTATGCCTTTTAACGCTTTCTGACCAAATTGCTTTTTAAGTCTTTTATAAATTTCTTTTCATTTGTAAGAAAGCTTGTCTGAAAACCAATTGAAAATAGTGTCATTTGAAAGTATTTTTTTCTTAACATTAATTGAAGTCGTCTTGCGCACTTATATCGGATCAATCTACACAGAAAATTGTACAAAATTATATTCGAAATTGTTCAGGAGAAAATTTCATTTCTTTATGGAGAAACATTCCTCGTTGAGCAATTGGCTCTCCCAGTGTTCTGAATATGATGCTTTTGTACTCTGGGAATGGTGTTCGTTCTTAATATGTTTATAGAATATTTATCTTACAAAGCTTTCTCACCAAATTACTTTTTATGTCTTTTATAAATTTCTCTTCATTTGTAAGAAAGTTTGTTTGGCAACTATGAAGAACAAAAATTACGAAATTCATCATTCAAATCCCTAAATCAACTCTTGAAATCTATAAGCTAGTTGAAAATAGTGTTTTTGATGTCACTTCTTCTCAACAATCAATTGAAGTCGGTCTATGTACTTGTGTCGGGTTAATCCACACACAAAACTATATTTAAAATTCGGCACGAGAAAATTCCATTTTTTTGGAGGAATATTCTTTGCCGTGTACTGATTCTGTAAGTGTCCTCAAATTAATTCTTTTGAACTCTGAGAATGGTGTTCGTTCTTTATACGTTGCTGGTCATATTTGAATGCTTGTTACCATTTATAGAAGATTTTGTCTTTTAAAGCTTTCTCATCAAATTGCTTTTTAAGTCTTTTATAAATTTATTTTAATTTGTAAGAAAGTTTGTTTGAAAACTATAAAGAACAAAAATTACGAAATTTATCAATAAAAATTCTTACATCAACTCTTTAAATCTATATTATTTGAAGGTATTTTCTTCTCAACAAGCAATTGAAGTCGATCTTATGAATTTATGTTGGGTTAAACCACACAGAAAATCGTAAAAAACTATATTCAAAATTGTTCTGGAAAAAATTACATTTTTTTTTTTGAAGAAATGTTCCGTGTTGTGCATTGGTTGTGTCAGTGTTCTCGATTTGATTGTTTTGAACTTTGAGAATGGTGTTCGTTCTTTATATGTTGTAATTTATAGGATACTTATGTCTTTTAAAGCTTTCTCACCAAACTGCTTTTTAAGTCTTTTATAAATTTCTCTTCATTTGTGAGAAAGTTTGTTTGAAAACTATAAAGAACAAAAATTACGAAATTTATCATTAAAACTTCTATATTAACTCTAGAAATCTATAAACCAATTGAAAATAGTGTCATGTGATGGTACTTTCTTCCCACTGTTGCTGACAGAAATGAATGAAATGTTAGCGAGAAAATTCCATTTTTTTGCAATTCTCTTTAAAGCAAGGTAACTAGTTTCTTTTTGATCACATATACGTATAACTTATAAATAATTTACAACTAACCTACTTAATTGCGATGGAAAAACCAAGAATGCGAACACCATTCGTCGTTTTCAAGGCTTAAATATATGAAATAAATATTTTGTAATTAATTTACACAAGTTTATAAGCGTTTTGCTTGAAATAATAGGAATTACTCTGAAGGTTACTGTCACAAAAAATGATTTTATTAATTCACCTAAAAGATTTCGCTTGAGTCAATTTTTTTATGAATTATTCCACTTTGTGGAATAATAATAATAATACACCGGGTGTTCAATTGCCACAGTTTATGGATGATGTTACTGAAGCAACTTCAAATTAGAAATGTTACAAATGTACAAGCATTAGACAACAATACTAATGCAGGTATTCCGTAATGCTGTTGATTTCGCTTTTATTTGTTATTAAAGAGTCGGGGTGGCTATGATTCATTAGTTTTTATTTATTGCGTGAGTAAATGTCAATTAAGTCAATTTAAAGTATTTATTCTTTCGTGTTACATTAAAGTACTCTTAAAAAGTATGTTGATTTTTTCGAATGAAGAATACGCCGATAATCACTTTGTTTATGGATTGTTTAATGGAAATGGACGAGCGGCAGTTAGTGAATAACATCGGCGGTTTCCTACTCGTAAAGTGCCTTGTAGAATAATTATTGGCAATGTCCATCAATGTTTAAGAAAAACAGGAATGTTTCCTGCAGCTACTTCTTAACGGCCCGTGCAACAAGGACTTGCTCAAAAAGATGCAATACTTAAGATGGTCGATACTCGACTTTCTACCAGTGTCCGAAGAACAGCCAACAGAACTAACGTAGGTCACATGAAAGTATATAGAATTTCGAAGGCTTTGTCTGAAAGTATAGTTCAGTGATGAAGTCTCCTTCACCAGAAATGGCATCAATAACACAAGGGATTTACATTGTTGGGCACTTGAAAATCCAAGGAGAACTTACTGGGGAATCCCATTTTCAAGATAGGTTGTCGGTGAATGCTTGGTGTGGTATTATTGACGACCTCAATTGGTTGAGGTATACATTACCCATACTACGACTCACGAGTTTCCACTCTCCAATTTCACTTTCACATAATGACCTGCATGCCCCATTGGTTCCTTTATAATTGACGAACGTCTCACGGAAGTTTGTTCTTTATGCTTCCCAGAAAATGATCTTACAGTACTGGATGATGTTGCTCTTAAAGACAACAAATGTGGATACAGCACGATCGTGCACCTCTGCACTTCGATAGACAAGTAACAGATTTTCAAAATTATGCAAACTGGTGGATTGGAAGGGGTTCAGCAGTTGCTAGACCGCCTCTAGATTATTTTCTATGGGGAAGGCTGAAAATTTTATGTAGTACAACTTGAAATCAGAGAACAACTTGTTCTAGAATTATAGATACCACAGAAACTACCCGTGCTGATTCTGAGACTGTTAGTAAAGCTACCTCTCCAATTCTAAAAGGAGCTAGACTTACAGCAACTGGGTGGATATTTTGAAAAACAAATTCAATAAAGCGATTTTGTTTTGCAACGGTACATAATACCTGTATTACTAGTAGGGTTATCTGAAACTTCAAATATTTGTAGCAGTGTTACGAGAGAGTTTTGGGCATTTGGTTTATTAATCACGCAAGTTGTGGCAATCATGTCATGGGACACCCGGTATTTATCCACATATTAATATCTCTAGAAATATGACCAACGTAGATGGCACTGATTTCACCAGCAAAACTTCTAGTCAAACCTAAAAATAATAAAAAACTAAAAGTGGTTACACGAATATATTTGTGACATACAAAGAGGTAAGACAAAATAGGGTTTTGAATCTAATATTGTATATAAGAAATATACAGTTAAAGTTTATTGAAGTCAAAAAATTACATGAACAGATTATTTGATGTTGGCAGGTTTAAATAATAAGAAAGTTCGACGATAGTGATGTGAGACAAAATTGTCCAGTAGACTTTGGGATCAAAATTACTATTGGTCTACGACTCTGTGTTTCTTATGTTAATAAAAAATCAAAGATTATAGTTCTAGAGGAATGGAAGGAATTACTAGACATACTAAAATTAAGGAAAGAGAATCTAAAGTTAAATGATGAAAAAAGAATAATATAGTATTTTATGAGGGTAGCCGTTTATATTTCGGGAATAGCAAACAAAATGAAATTTTTATTATCGAAAATAGTTTTATTGCTTTTCAAAATATTCTCCTTGAAAATCAACGCATTTTTGCATTCGTTTAAACCAATCCGAAAAGCATTGCTGCCACTTTGAAGGTGGTGTCTCCAAAATATTAGTTTTGAATGCCTCAACTGCCTCTTTCGGCGTAGAAAACGGTTGACCACGAAGTTTATTCTTCACGTGTGGGAACAGAAAGAAATCACAGGATGTTAGATCAGGGCTGTAGGGCAGATGGCTCATCAATTCAATGTTTGGCCCGGTCAAATATTCAATTGTTTGAACCGACTTGTGAGATCTCGCATTATCATGGTGGAGAATGATCTGTCGTTTTCGGTTTGTTTTCCTTATCTCTTCAAAAACTTTTGGCAAACAAATAGTTGTATACCATTCGGAATTGACCGTTCTATAACTCTCTAAAGGGATGGTTGCAACATGACCGGTTTTTCCGAAAAAACAGGCGACCATTTGTTTTGGTGTGCTTCGAGCTCGAACAAATTTTGTTGGTTTTGGCTCATCTTGGAATACCCACACAGTTGACTGCTGTTTACTATCGGACCCATACGTATAGATCCAAGACTCATCACCTGTGACGACTTTATAAATGTTCTTTGAAGCACCGTCATTGTATTTTTTGTTCATTTCTTGGCACGAATCGACGCGAGTCCTTTTTTGAGCGGTTGTCAAATTATGTGGTACCCAACTTGAACATAGCTTCTTCAAGGCTAAATGTTCAATCAGAACCTTATGCTCGCTAGTGTTGCTAATACCTAGAGATGCCTCGATCTCACGGTGTGTCACATGACGGTCTTGCATTATTAACAACATTTGTGGGACAACCTTCAGGAAATTCATCGTCCAAAGAACGCCGTCCAAGTTGGAATTCACTATACCAATAATATGGTGTAGTTTTCGATGGTGCTTCATCACCATATAAAGAATTCAGTTCGTCGATGCATTCATGTTGAGATAATCCACGCCGAAAGTTATGAAAAATAATTGCACGAAAATGTTCGCGAGTTAAGTCCATTTTTTTCGCTGACATAAAATTCTTAAGTTACTGTCAACAATAGAAATATCGACCGGATAATAAAATTGTCAAGGTAAATATATTGTCAAAAATGACAAGCTTCACGTTGCAATCATCAGATCGAAGGTAATACTAGCAGCGTTGCCATTTCCCGAAATATAAACGGCTACCCTCGTATTCTTTACATGAAATTAATATTCTGACCTAATCAGTGCACAAGTTATTCAAAACAGAATAACGTAACACCTGGGCATTTCTTAATTTGATCTGGTATCGAAGCGAGTTTACATTTTTGGTAAAATTCGCACATATACTGCTTAGGAGGTCAAGTACAAATGGTACTAGGGAAAGAAGAAAGGAAGAAAAAAGCAACAGTTCCTGGAGTTAAGTTTGAAGAATAACTAAGAATGGAAGACGTAGAAAATAGCAATATCTAATGATAAATGAAGGTTGGGTAAAAAAATGGGGACATCTTAAAACGTAAAATACATGGAGCCTTACCGACCTTATAATTTTGAAAATTGTCAAACGATGAAACAATGCCTCAAAGACTTGCTGGTTTAAAAGTATTGTTTCAGTGATTATTTCGAGTAAATTAAGGAACATTTATTTTGAATATTTTAAAACAATTCTATCATAATTACGAGTTAAATAAATCTTCGGAAATTCCTAATTAGCATTGATATAAAAATAAATTGTGACTAATGATTTTAATTAGTAAAATGCTCCTGCTGGTCGTACCATGTCGGAGAACACAGGCATTAAGGAAGTTGTTAAAGTTACGTATTGAAAATATGTTTGAAAACATATTTATTTATTATTAATAAGCATGTGGGATAACCCAGATTTCAAATGACATAATGCACTGTATTTGAACCCTAACAAGATCCTCAGTAAAAGAATTGTACGCTTTAAAGGAGGCGTACATCAATTTATATTCAAAGATTCAAGAGAGGACGTGTTTGGAATTCACCGATTGCTGACTTTCTCCATCTTATTAACTGAGAATGAAATGTTATTGCTTATCTGTCTTGATATTTTGTGGAAAGTGAACGGTAAAAAATATTAATTAGTTCAAAATCAAAAGCGGAGAAAGATTTTGTTTAAGATTAGTAAATAATCAATTAACATTTTTTAAGTGAACTCATTTTATGCTATAAATTTTACTCAAATATTGAACAGAAGACAAACACCAAAATGTATACATAAGCAAATAGAGAAAGTACTGGATGAGGTCAATATAATAAATAAAACAAAGAAATAGGAATAATAAAATAAAAGTAAATTTTAAGAATATTTAGAAGCTATGATTAGTGGAGAAATTTTGGAGAACGAGAAACAGCGATATCATAGTAGCAATAGGAAGATTATAAGATGCCATAAAAGCAAGTTCATAGACTAGAACGAAAAATACCTCCAACAACAAAGGCATTCTTTTCGTATATATGCAGCTAGGCGTCAACGGTTATGCAAGACATAACTAAGAATAAACATATGTATACACTTTTCATGACTACGAGGGTGGTCCCAGAAGTACCCGACCCAACAAAGAAAACACGAAAATTTTGGAAAGAAATATATTTATTTTTCAAGATAATCTTCTTTCAGCTCTATACACTTTTCCCAGCAATGTTCGATAAGTTCGATACCATTTTTATAACAAGAACTGTCTTGCTCCTCGAAATAGCCATTAACTGCCGAGATCACTTTTTCATCGTTGGAAAATCTTTGACTACTGAGCTATTTTTTCAAGTTTGGGAACAGAAAATAATCCGAGGAGGCTAAATCTAGCGAATAGGGTGCATGAGGTAGCAATTCAAGCATTAATTCATTAATTTTGGCTATTGCAATAACGGATTTGTTAGGCGGTGAATTGCCTTGATGAAACAACACTTTCTTCATAGCCAAATACGACCGTTTTTGCTTGCAATAAGTTTGCTAATACTCGCTGTTGATAGTTTTTCCTTTTTCAAGATAGTCAATGGAAATTATTTAAAGCACATCTCAAAAAACCAATGGCATGATCTTACCTGCAGATGAAACAATCTTCGCCTTCTTTGGAGCCGGTCCTTATCCATGGTTATGAAATGGCGCAAAAATTCTGCTTTGTTGCTGTGGAACCTCGCTAAACACTCAATTGAAACATCTTTACGATACTGTTTTTGCTCGAGTGTGAGCAAACACGGCATCCATCTTGTACAGAACTTTTTCATGTCCAAATTTTCAGATAATATGCGATGTACTGCACATTTTGAAATACCCACTATATCTGCTAGCTCGCGCATTTTCAGTCGACGATCATCCAGTACCGCTTTGTGTACTTTCTTGACCATTTCTGGGGTCGTCACCTTATTTAGTCGACCACTATGATGCTCGTCTTGGCAGCTCTTACGGTTTTGTTTAAACTCTGCTACCCAATATTTCACTGGTGTAAACGAAGGAGCAAACACACCCAGAATCGATTTCTGTTCAGCTTTTATATCGGTTGGACTATGGCCTTTCAAATAAAAATATTGTATCACGTAACGATGACCAATTTGCTCCATTTTTACAAATTCACTGAAAACATTCATTATTGATGGCTGCCAAACAAATACTAAACAACGTGGCGTCTTCAAACTTGAAACGTATGCTTTATAGATTGTGTACTTTCGTCTGTCGGTAACAAAGTTCCCAGAGACGACATGCGACATAGGCGCGTTCTCGCTTTGTCGTTCAATACATTTTTGTATTGGACGAGAGAGGGAGTCAATGTTAATTCATTATTTTTCTGTATCGAAAATATACGATAAACTCTACAAACGAATCATTTGTTAATAACGCAAGTCTGCCTGATGATGAGTGAATTCTTGGAAACGTATGTAGTAGACAGGGTGTTATTAACATTTGAATGATTCCTTATAACATTCGCTTACGCAATGTTATATCAGTCACTTTTTCTTTTGTTTTTGAATTAATTCTTTACAAACACTTATGTTTGAAAATAAATAAGCACTGCATTTTCTTGCCAAAATAATTATATTTTATCTAAAATTAGCAACGGTTTATTCTGGAGTATTTATGTTTAAAAAATTGCATCGCGTTTCAATAACAATTAATAATATTAAATTACATAATTTTTCTAAATTATTATTCACGTTTAAATATATGTACGTAAATGTTTAAACTGGATTATTTACGCTCACCGTTAAAAAGTAATTAGATTAATAACTAGTCGTTAGTCCGTGATATTAGTTTTACTTTCGTTTTAAGTTAAATCAATACTAAGATATTAATATCTTGAGAGGTTGTAGTATGGTAGCTGGAACGTCGTAAAATCGTGCAAAATCATTCGCGAATAGCGATTTTCATTGGTAACTGTTTCATGACATTTCTAAATTGAACTACGAAAGATACAATGGAAACTGTTATTTGACCTACTGTTATTTATTAATACGCTATAGCGTTTTGTGTCGAAGTATCGTATTTTAAGTATTTGTTGTTATTATTGGGATTGAGAGGTAACTTTAATTGGAACTTTTCAATTATTTACTTTGCGAAATGTAGCATACATGTAGATACGATCTTTATCAATTTTATTTCCTCTTCTACTTTTACTTTGTCTTTTTCGATAACTATTTTCTTTAATAAATAGCCCTCGCTTAACGTCAGTGAACCAAGCAGGGGATTGATTATACAAGGTGTAGACGATATACCCCGAATTACGTTAGTATACATACATTAGATATGTAAGACAACAATTCAAATCTACAAAAAATTTTATTTTATAGAAACTATATATTTTTGTGGAAATTTAGGAACACAAACTTTTCAAATACAGTTCTGTATTCACATTGAATCTAAATAAATTAATAAATAAATAGAAGTTACAAATATTCCCTTCACATTTCAGTAATGTACGCTTTGAAATTATTTACAAATAGGTCTGTGTATCCATCTCCTTAACAAGAATTTTTTATGTGTTAGACGTTCTGTTATTCTTATAAGTACCTTTGTAATATCGCATAAATACAATATAAAGTTTGTAAATACATTAGAAATTGTAAACAGTATAATAGCTTTATGGAGGTATGGTGTTTCGTATTTATTTTACCTTTTGAAATTTTTCTCTCAATAAATCAATTGATTCGTGTGCAAAGTGAGGTTTAGCGTCATCTTGTTGAAACCACGTTTCCTCTAGATCAATATTCATTAATTCAGGCCACAAAAACTCGGCTATCATCCGACGATATCGATCACCACTGACAGTTACAGCTTCACCAGCAGCATTTTCGAAGAAGTAAGGTCCAATTACACCACCTGGTCATAATGCACACCAAACAGTAACTCGTTTAGGTTGCATAGGATTCTTATAAATAATTCGTGGATTTTCCTCGCCCCGGATAAAGCAATTTTGTTTATTAACATAGCCACCAATTTCAAAATGTACCTTATCAGAAAACATTATTTTTTGAGAAAAAACAGCTGATTGTTCATTGATGAAATTGACAAATGAATGACGTTTTAAATGATCTAATGGCTTCAGTTCCTGTCTTATTTGAACCTTATATGCCTTCAGAGCTAAATCCTTGTGTAAAGTACGCCATGTTGTTGATCCACTAAGTCCAAGTGGTTGTGAACGTCGTCTAATGGACATTTCAGGATCTTCAGCAACACTTTCACGAACCAAAACAATATTTTCTCGTGAACGACCACTACGACTGTATTTTTAACTTTTTTGATCTTCCACGGTCATACATCACACTTTTAAAATGCCCACATACACAGAAAAATTCAGTGCGCCATCTATATTTTATTTATTCTTAAAAAATGCGCAATTTGAAACACCCATTAGTATGTTAAAAAGGAATCATTCTATTATTAATAACACCCTATCAACTACATATGTTTCATCGAATTCACGATGAAACATATGTAGTTGATAGGGTGTTATTAATAATAGAATGATTCCTTTTTAACATTCTTTAATTGGCATAAAGCCTAGACGTAAGTTTCTGTCTATTACACACTGGAAACATAGTCTCCGATCTATGTGAGATAGAAGCGTTCTTGCTTTGTCGGTCAATACATTTATGTATTGGTCGAGAGACTGAGATATGATATTATTCACCCATTAGTATGGTTTTACGTATAGTTATCATTTCGTTTGCATTTTGTGTACATCATTGGTAACATTTTGGTGAATATTAAAATCAGATAGTTTTCATATTCGTAATAGTTTTCACTTTTGTTGCTCAATTTATAAGTTGTATTTTATTGAATTTGATTCATTACGGCCCTCTGTCGTTATATTTACTTACTTTAGGAGATAATTTTTGCATAATCGTTTAAGCTTAAGTTCTAGCCCTTATTTTTCGTTTATGGTAAACAATTATTCTCTTAAGAGGTCACAGTAACGCCCTCCAAGATGTTCCATCATAAACTTGTTATGTAGAGGCTTGGAGAAAAATCGGGTTTTTTTTTCTTCACCAGATTCTAATAACTCTGATTAATTTACAGCTCTGCATTGTTTAATATATTCGTCTCCAGTTATTTTAAGTATTTTTATAATTAGGTGATAATGACGAGACCGAATTTGTTATGTTCTTCTTCTTTTCCATTATCTACATCATCCGCTTAAATGCGATTGATATTCGTCCTAGTGGTAACTTACTCATTAGGGCATTAACGTCGTTAAAGTTTGAACCATTAATGAGTGTTATAATTTAGCATTTCATAAAGAAATAGTTTTCTTTCGTATTTTCAAATTACTTCAAAGTCTGTTATGGCATCTAATATTTTACGTGGTCTTTCACGGCCACGTTTTTTACGACTTCGATGTAATGTACTGCGTTCTCTCAATTTGTCTACCGTTTGTAAGATTAAATCACTTGAAGCACACCTTCTTTCGTTTTGTGCGTATACAAATATATTTTCATCGCAGAGAACATACCTTGTTGAAACGACTATCGAAATATGCTTGGTGCTGCGATCTCATTCACTATGGAATAATCTTGAACGGGTAAATGTCTATTATTTGATTTATTACAGAACGCGGGTCTCAATATAGCTTTCATAATTATTATATTTATCGCGTAAAAATCGATATGTGAAATGCACATTCACATAGCACTATAGCTCGGGCCTGGCTAGCTATTCTTATGGGGCAGTTGTCAGTATAATATTTATATGGCTGTTTTCTGGATAAAGTGCGCAACTCTACATATACGTCACTTATTTCGTATTACTGGTACGGATTGTTGAAAAAATTACGAATATTAACTGGATTAAATTATGAGAATTTCAAGATTTCATTTCAACAAATGCTCTTTTTAACAAAGATAAAGGGTTCGTTCTATAGTATTTTGTGGTTGATTTACAGAATTCAGAAAGAAAATTATTACGCATTTTAGTTGGCACACGTTCATGTGTAAAAATAAATAAATGTATAGAAATATAGCTGGTAAACAAACACAATGTTCGAATTTGAGGTCTACAGAACCCACATGCAGCAGTTGAACACGTACGAGATTCGATGAGATCAATGAGTTTTGTGTGATATCCCGATCATCTGTTTACGACCCATTCTTCTTTGATGGAAACATGGTTACACGAAGACAACTTTATTTTTCAACAAGACGGGGCACTCCCCCCACTGGAGTCGCCAAGTGCGTGAATATCTAAATGAAACTCTACCGAACCGTTGGATTGGTCGTCAAGGAGCTGGCGGCTTAGCATCTCTCAGCTGGGTTCCACGGTCACCGGATTTGATACCCTGTGACTTCTCCCTGTGGGGTTTCGTTAAAGACAACGTTTATGTACCACCACTGCCACAGAACCTGGAAGAGTTGAAGAACCAGATCCATACTGCCATAACATCGGTGATGAAGGACATGCTTGCCTGAGTATGGGAGGAATTCGAGTATCGATGTGATATTGTTCGTGTCGCTGATGGAGGACATATTGAACATCTGTAATCTGAACTTCATATTCGCATGTCTTAAAGTTTAATAAATACGTGTATTCGAAATACGTATATCCTTTTTGAAACACCCTGTATTTGCTTGCTCTATTTGACACAAAAGTATTATTTCTTGTAGTTTTTTTTACTTTAATATTTAAGATTAAGTTTTACTTTAACATTCTTTAAACGATGTGGAGTGTGGACGTATCGAAAAATGCCTTACAATTAGTGTATAAACAGAAATAAAAAACGACGCCCATTTTATAGTGTAATCAAATTAAAATTCCATAATCTTTACTAAAATACGTACAAGAAAATTCTGTTTATCAACACCCTTAAAAATTTCATTCGCGTGTATAGCATAAACGTCTCTTTTCGAAAATTTGATTCATTAAACAGTATAGGAGAACCATTGGGGATTGATAATAGCAGTTCTACTCTCTCGTATGTACTGCAAACTATAATAATACATATTAGGTACATTAAGTCGAAGCCTGTAATCACAGAGGTAAAAACGTAGTCATATAATACTTCTTCGTGTGGGCGGTTGCGTCATTATCGTGAACTTTGAACGGGCTAAAGCTTGTAGGTAACAGGCTTGTCATACATGCTTCTTTGATTGTTTTTAATTGTGAAGAATTCGCAAGCAAAACGTAGACCACCCTGCAAGTAAACATCGAAATATTACACAGAATATGTAAAGCATATAATTTAAACATTAACCCTGTAATATACATGGCTATAAAGAATAATACAATATTTGAAGAGAATAATTGAAAATTATTAGCAAAGATGAAAGTAAGATATATTTGTGTGAACTTGTGCAATAATAAAGTTATTACTTATGTAAGATAGACAGTGGCGGTATTAGAGGAAGCGAGTCGGGCAATCGTTCAGGGCGTTGCGCTTGCAGGGGCCTCGACAAAAATCTGATATTGATGGGCATGAATTGCATGAAGACCTAAAGACGTTTATTCGTGCATATGACAGTAACGATGATAATACCCCGGTACTGAAATATATAATAGACAAAAAATTTAACTCAGATATACCCTAATATCCAAGTGGTTCTGAGAGTTATTGCCATATCTATGACAGTTACGTCGGCAGAAAGGAGATTTTCAAGGTTAAAATTATTAAAACATATTTGAGGGATAGATGACAGAACAACGGCTTTCAACCCTTGCAATTTTTTCAAATAGCAAAAACTGGTGCAGATCGTTTGTTAGATTTCTCTGCTTTGATTGACGATTTTAGTCTTAGAGAACACCGAACTTTTTTTAAAATAGTAATTTTTGTGGGTCCATCTATTTAAAAAAGTAGGCATCGGTAAGGTAGACTTTTCACCAATGTTATGTCAAAATATCATTACATTTGTATCATTAGAAGCAGAGAAATTACGCATAAAGTAAGAGCGTGTATTTGGCATTGGTCGAAAAGTGAATTTTGAATAAAGAGCGAATATCAAATTTTGTTTTAAACTCGGTAAATCGTTACTGAAGTGTTTAATTTGATGAAACAAGTGTATGGTGATGCGTGTTTATCACATATGAGTGTGTATGAGTGGTATAAACAATTTAATGACATAAATGACGACAAATTTGCTGATGCAAGACAATCTCTGGTTACAGAAAGTAACATAGAACTTGTGCGGGAGTTGTATCAGAAACGAGCCGAAATCCTCATTCCTTTACGTGGGAATTGAATTAAATGTTTCCAAAGATTCAATTCATCGCATATTGATATAACATTTGGAAATGAGAAAGGTTTGTGCAAGGTTTGTACAACACAACCTAACTGAAGTCAACATTGTACAGGCTTGATTAAAGGCTCCAGAAAGGACAAAAACTTAAGGTATTCTATTGTAACTGCCGATGAGGCGTGATGTTTTCAATATAAGCCAGAGACCAAGCGTCAAAGCTCTGAATGGAAGCATCCAAGAGAAGGGACGATGATTAGAAAAGCATAGTGCACAAAGAATTTCTGCAAACTAGTAAAACAGTGCTGTATATTGTCTTGGTCGCCCTCAATATCGTGAAAATAGTAGCTGGCGTTTGTTACATAATAATGCACCGTCTTATCGCTCGACGCTTATCACTGATTTTCTAACTGCAAATGGTTTTTTAGCAATCGACCATTCATCGGATTAGGTCCCCTGTGATTCTATCTATTCTCTTCTTTTTGAAGGACATCTCTAAAGATGAACTTAAAAATCCATTCGATATGTTAACAGACCGAGCATAACGTTGTGTTGAAGCTGAAGGCGACTACTTTGAATAAAATAAATGAATTTTACCAAAATAGTAAGCTTTCGTTTTCATTTTAAAACAGATCGGTTTTCTCTGCCACAGACTATGTATATTTTTAAAAGTGCTTAATATCTTATTCATATTAATAATTTGTTATTTACCTTATTTTTTATTAAGTTTAATAAATCTACTGATACTTATAATATGATATTTTGAAACTTTAAATTTAGTTATTTATTTATTACTTTCGCATTTCTCGTCATTTGCCAGAAGTACTTTACATTTTACATATTTTACACAAAGGGCAAGGGCCTCGCAAAGATCTGCCGCTCGGCGTCTTGCAACAGTTAAAACTGTCGCTGATTGCAGATGTATTAATTAGCATTAATTCTATCGTTAATCTAATAAATATTATTTATTTTTGTAAAGCAAGTGATTGTTAATCTATAGAGGATGATAACACTAAATGGAGAGGGTGTATATATTGCATAAACATTAATTTCTTTTTAAAAATTCTTCAATTTACTGATAGAGGAGCACTGAAGTACATTCTGATATAAATTACAAACAAGTTTATTTATTGGGTTGGCAACTAAGTACTTTCGGTTTTGTAGTATAAAATAAAACACTTTTTTTTTAAACAAAGAATAGTTTTTGATCAATTATATATTTTCCATTTTGCTCAATGACCTTTTGCCATCTTTCTTTCAGCTGCATGATTCCGCGCTCATAAAATTTCTGGTCCTCATCAGCAAAAAAGTAAACGAGGTGCGAGTGAAGGTCATCGTCGTTTGTGAAAATTTTACCATTCAAAGAATTCTGCAAACTTCGAAATAAATGGCAATCAGATGGTGCTAGATCAGGGCTGTATGGGATATGTGGCATCACTTCTCAGCCAAGCTCCAATAGTTTCCCACGAGTTGCCAAAGATGTGTGAAGCCTTGCATTATCTTGGTCGAAAACTACACCTTTCCGATTTGACAATTCTGGCCGTTTTTCTTTGATTGCTTCATCCAGTTTTATTAATTGTTGACCGTAAACATCAGAATTGATTGTTTGGTTCCTTGGAAGCAGCTCAAAAAACAAAACACCTTTGCAATTCCACTAAACTGACAGCATGATCTTTTTTGGATGCAATTCAGCTTTCGATGTGGTTTGAGCTAGTTTATCGTGTTTGCTCCATGATCGTTTTCGATCTATGTTACTGTACAAGACCCATTTTTCATCACCAGTGATGATTCTTTTTAAGAAAGGGACGGTTTCATTTCATCTAAGGTGCATACCGCAAAAGTTGATTCTTTGTGTTAAATGAATTTCTTTCAATTCGTGAGGTACCCAAATATCAAGCTTCTAAACTAGCACAAGACATTTTAAATATTTTTCAATTGTTGTGTGCGATACATGTAGCCTCTCCGCAACCTCTCGAACAGTTATATGACGATCCTCTTCAATTATGACTTTGATTTGGTCATCATCAACTTCAGTAGGCCGACCAGAACGTTGCTCATCTTTGAGGGAAAAATCTCCAGAACGGAATTTTTTATACCAATTCTGACACGTGCGCTCTGTTAAGCAATTAGCACCATAAACTTCACATATCTTTTTGTGAACCGCAGCAGCTTTCTTTTATTTACGGAAATAAAATAGTAAAATATGTCGAAGATGTTCGTTTCTGCACTCCATTTAAAATTAACCCACAACTAATAGTTTTAATAAAAATCACGCACTACTTGCTTCTGAAGTTACGTCAATGTGACTAGTATCACGCGACAAACGGTAAAGTACAGCACTGACATACGTTATACAAAAAATAAAGCAACGCTCTCTATCAGTAAAAACCGAAAGTACTTAGTTGCCAACCCAATATTATCAGTGGCTCACTAGGGTCAGTCCTCCAGGGAGCCGTTGGTTATCCTTCTCTGCTTTACAATCAAGACTTTTTTTTGAGTTTCTTAGATTAAATAATTGAAAGTTTTTTCTCCAGAAATCATCCTTTTTGTACTCAAAAAGATTTTTGTTAAGAATAAATTATTGTGTTGTGATTAGACGACGAATTATGTCATTGTCGTTCATAGTGGTAAAATTGTACAACTTTTAAAACGATCCTTATATATTTTTAGTTTTGAGTATTTCAAAGAATATACTTATTACATCGATGCTAAACAAACTTTGAAATTCAGAAACAAACCCAACCATTTGAACGTGACGTCATTTTCTCCAAAATACCGACCGAAAAATCCATTGTTTAATTCTAAGATTTTTGTTTCGTGGTTCATAAATTGAAATTTATTACCGCACCGTTTAGTTTCTACTTCGCCTGCCCAGTCAAAACAAGTTTTCTGTACCGATATTGCAAACCGATATCTTGCCAAGTTAGTTTACATTAACGTCGAAGTTTATTTTGAACTTCTGCAATGCAAAAAATAACCCAAACAAATAATACAGCATTCCTACTTTCAATTTTCGTATATAAGTTATGTTTGTTATGTAAAACAAGTCGAAGTATGCGTCTATTTAAACGTGGGTTATTTGAATTTGAGCAAATTATGATAGGAGATGGAAAAGTAGTCATTTTGAATTTACTAAAATCAATTTTATGATAGATAATGCAATTACAGACGTTCATGCTTGGCCTTTATTAACGATAATTTGAGTATATCACAAGTATATCTTGTGGATCGTGAATTGGCTAAAATGGGAAGTGTTATTGAATTATCTTTAATAATTGACGTACTGGTTTCAAGGTCGGATATTCTTGAATAACATTGAAAAGTGTAATTATTTTAAAGGATGGGAAGCTGCAATGATTATTATGAATTTTTATAATAGCCGTGGAAGTAAATTGTGAGAAAAGAAATTAACTGTACCGCTTGTAAAGAGACTGTATAAATTATTTTGATTATTAGTAATTTATTAAATTAAACGAAAAATTATTTTTTATTTTTATTAGGTTAAATGTACGAGGGTAGCCGCTTATATTTCGGGAACTGACAGTATATTTACCTTGACAGTTCTATTATCCGGTCGCTATTTCTATTGTCGACAGTAATTTGAAACTTTTATGTTAGCGACAAAATGGAATTAACTCGCCAACATTTTCGTGCACTTATTTTTCATAATTTTCGGCGGGGATTATCTCAACAAGAATGCATAAACGAGCTGAATTCTTTATATGGTGATGAGGCACCATCGAAAACTACAGTACATCGTTAGTATAGTGAATTCAAACTTGAACGGCTTTCTTTCTACGATGAATTTCGTGAAGGTCGTCCCACAAATGTTGTGTCGGAAAATATTAATGCAGTGTCTGAACTGATAATGCAAGACCATCATACGAAAGTAGTTTGACAAGTAGTGAGAATGGAAAAGAAAAACGAATTTTTTAAATACAAAATAATTTTTCAATATATTCTCCTAAAAGAGCAATACATTTATTCCAACGGTGCTCCAATACCCTTATGCCATCTCTAAAATGCGATTCCGGAAGGCTTGCAAAATACTCATTTACGAAAATGATAAGCTCGTCGTTAGACGAAAATTTCTTTCCAAGTAGTGCTGTTTTCAATTTTGGAAAAAGGTGGAAGTCTGAAGGGGCCAGATCCGGCGAATAAGGCGCATGCGGTACTATTTGGAAATGCAACGCGTGGATTTTGGACATCGCAACTGTGCTGATATGCGAGGGAGCGTTGTCTTGGTGAAACAGAATCATTTTCTTTGCCATTCCTGGCCGTTTAGCACGAATCTCAACAATTAATTTTTGTAGAAGTTCTGCATAATATTGTCCGTTTATTGTGGCACCTTTCTGAAGGTAATCAATGAGCAAAATGCCTTTCAAATCCCAAAAAATTTATGCCATCACCTTGTTTGCCGATAAAGTGGTTTTCCATTTCTTTGGAGGTGCAGAACCACGTTCTAACCATTGTTTCGACTGTTGTTCAGTTTCGGGTGTACTGTAGTGATTCCAAGTTTCATCGCAAGTAACAAATCGCCTACAAAAATCTACCGGATTTCGCTTATAAAGGTTCAAACACTGCGCGAACGAGTGAACTTTTGATCAGTCGTAAGCAATCGCCGCACCCATCTTCCCGAAAGCTTGGAAAGGCCCAATTCTTTCGTTAAAATGTGGTGTACGCGTTCTGTTGAAATGTTTACCATGTCTGATATCTCTCTCACTTTGAGTCGTCGATCTTGCGTAATAATATTATGGATTTTTATAATCATTTCCATAGAAACCACGATTTTGGGTGCTCCAGAGCGCGCTTCATCAACACAGCTTGTTCTACCACGTTTAAATTCATTTACTCATCTATTTATTGTGACGGATGATGGAGCAGATTCCCCTAATGTTTTCCGTAACTCATCTTTTATTTCGGTAGCTTTCCTATCCTTAATTACGAAGTATTTAATCACCACACGATACTCTGCTTTTTCCATTTTAACAAAACGACGTGTTGCTTCTTTTTCAATCAGCTGTCAAAAATAAACTAATCAACCGATTTATCTAAATATTGAAATGTAAACATATAAATAGACAACCTAAATTACAGTGCATTTGTTTTATCAATTAGAGCGCCACCTATGTGTCATTCTTACTACTTGTCAAACTATCTTCGTAAGACATACCGTGAGATCGAGGCATCTCTAGGTATTAGTAACACCAGTGCATTAGATACTGCAGGAACATTTAGCCGTTAAGAAATTATCTTCACTTAGGTGCCAGATAATTTGACCACCGCTCAAAAAAGGACTCGCGTCGATTGGTGCCAAGAAATGCAAATTTATAAAGTCGTCGCAGCTGATGAGTCTTGGATCTATACGTGTGAGCCAGATGGTAAACAGCAGTCGATTGTGTGGGTATTCCAAGATGAGCCAAGATCAACAAAAATTGTTCGCGCTCGAAACACAACAAAACAAATGGTCACCTGTTTTTTCGGAAAAAACCGGTCACGTTGCAACCGTGCCTTTAGAGAATTGTAGAACGGTCGATTCCGAATGGTACACAACTATTTGTTTGCCGAATGTTTTTGAAGAAATAAGGAAAGCAAACCGAAAACGACAGATCATTCTCCACCATGACAATGCGAGCTCTCACAGGTTGGTTCAAACAATTGAAATGATGAACCGGGCAAAACATTGAATTGATAAGCCATCCGTCGTACAGCCCTGATCTAGCACTCTGTGCTTCCTTTTTGTTCCCACACGTGAAGAATAAACTTCGTGGTCAACGATTTTCCACGCCGGAACAGGCAGTTGAGGCATTCAAAACTCATATTTTGGAGATACCGCCGTCACAGTGGCAGCAATGCTTTTCGGATTGGTTTAAACGAATGCAAAAGTGTATTGATTTTCAAGGGGAATATTTTGAAAAGCAAAAAAACTATTTTCGATAACAAAAATTTTTTTTTGTTTGCTATTCCCGAAATATAAACGGCTACTCTCATACTAGCTTCGTCTCAGTGAATGAGGCCCTATGATTCAAAATAAGTAAGCTTTGAACTGGTTACAATAAAGGAAAATCTATTTTAAAAAATTTAATAATAGTAAATGTAAAATAGTTCATCACCATTCGAACTAAATATTCTGACACCTCTTGACCATAATTTTAAATTATCCACAAACAATTCTGCAAGTTGGCAATTTACATTAAACCGTTGCCGTGCAGAGAGACTCGTTAGCAATATACCAATGAACTTTAATGGTAGAAAAGAATGAAACAAGGTACCGTAGCTATAAAATGATATGCAATTAATATTTCAAGGATAACTTTACCATACTCGCAAGCCACACATTTCTATTCTGCGTCTGTTGGTTGTTCTGCACTAGTCACGTTAATAACTGCTACAGTTAGATATTGTGTACGTTATTAAAGAATTGACATACTACAGATGCCTTAATCATGAGAATATTGGCGTATACAGTTATGCGGTTTTTAAAAACATTCATACATTAATAGAAGTAAACGTTGATTAGGATTTTTAGTAAAGACGAAATTGTATGTGGTCAGCCAATCTATTCTTGTATAACACAGTTTTGTTATAACATCTGCACCTTGTCTAGTCGAAATTTAAAAGTTTTAGACACAAGATTAATTCTTTTGAGTGTTATTGAATGCTATCTGTTTCAATGACTACGTACTATACATTTAGAATTTGCCCCATATTATCCCTATTAAACATCAAACTAGGCACTAAACATCAAACACAATCTGGGGACTTAAAATTTATTTAAGTTCTCTCTTAACATGACAAAGCCTATATTAGCTAGCCAAATCGTAAAAAGACTGGGGAATTACTTTGGCTAGAATGATACCACTTTAGTATAATAACAGGGCGTCTCAAAAGTCATGTCTTAATTGGACGATTCTTCAAATTGGCAAATATAATGGAGACATTAATTGCAGGTCAACCCACGGTCAATTTCATCTTACAAGAATGTGCGACAGGAGATAAGCCAATTTATAGGCAACCTAAAGTAACATATATTAGCTAACCTGCTCTGATTCTGTTTAGATTAGTACAGAGGACAGGAGTGTTGAATTGGGCGTAGAACGTATATTGGGAACTGTTACAGTCGAATGATTTCCAAAAGATGGCCACCAGACCAGAAGATTCGTTGCCAACGTTTTGGGATAAATATTTTGGCGATGAAATTTTCACTAAATAATACTAGTGATTGTTTTCCAATAACCATTTTTAAGTTATCAGACAAGTCCTTATTTGGAATGAATCAGGGGGTGGGTATCACGTAGTGTAAATGTTACATGCATAGTTTGAGATTTATTCACTTTGATGCGGAATATTTTTCACCATTGCTGAATTTAATTCAAGTTCATTGGAAAGTTTATTGAGGCTGATATTGGACTAGCATGGGATGCCAAAATAGCAACGTCGTCAGTATATGTTGCCGCGGTAGTGGTTATATAACAGGTATAATATCGGTCCAAACACGCTTCCTTGGGGAACGCCTGAGTGTATGAGTTATAAGTCGGTATATTCACCACCTTGTTTAACCATGAGTAGGTAGATAACATAAAAAAAGCTCCGTACATTCATCAACTAACGAAATGTTAAAAATTCTAGTCCGACAATTTCAAATAAGGCAAAACCTTAATACCAGTAATATCACCTTTATTAGTTACATGAGGGTTATTTTTTAAATAATGTTCATTTGTGAGTGAGAGTACAAATGACGCGCGATCGCCCAAGGCGCGTCCACTTTTGCTTTTGCAACCATATCGTCGATTGTGACGGTCTGTAATTCGATTCTTGAAGGCAAGAAACTTGGCGGCAGTGAAAATTCACAAATTCGAAAGTGGATGAGAATGTTTGAGGACGGGTGGGTTAATGTGCATAATGGGCCACGCCTAGGCTGACCTCTGATTTCAGACAATTTAGTTCGTGATGCGGGCAACGAAATTCGAGATAACCGACGGTTCACGATTTAATGTTATCAATTAATTTTTCAAAGGTTTCAAGGTCAGTTCTGTTCACAATTGTTTCAGAGAAGCTGGAGTATCGACAATTGTGTTGGTGGGTTGCCAGACTGCTTTTTGATCACAAAATGAAAAGCTTGGGCTGTGCTTATAGTTTTTGACTCAATACGATTAGTAAGAAGATGAAGTTTTGGAACACATTGTTACAGGAGACGACACACGTCGTCGCTAGTCAGAGTGAAAGATCATGATGACTATCTTTTGGGTGCAGGAAAGGGATTTTGTTAGTAGATTTTATGGCGAAAGGCAAAACACGTGGCCTAGTGTCTTTTCCCTCCATAATAATGCTATGCCACATGTTTCTGCACAAACACAAAGTCTAATCAGATCTCTTGGATGAAAATAATTGAATTATCCATATTACCACCTTACAGTCCAGACCTTGCACCCAGTGATTTTCACCCGTTCGGTACTTAAAGGATTTTCTTGGCGGTTAATGGTTCAACAACGATGAAGAAGAAAAAACTGCTTTTATGGATTTGACTTCTTCACGGGCGGCAAATTTTTTTGACTTTGGAATTCAAAAATTTGTTGAATGGTATGATAGACATTTAAACGAAAATGGAAATTATGGAGAAAGGCGGATCAAAATACTTAGAATAGGGAAATACATATATGTAATAATATTAACAGTATTTGTATTTTTATTCAACAACCGACCTTAATACTTATCCTTTATTACACTTATCATACAGCGTTTAACGCTTTATACTATCATCTTTAGACTCAGCTTTGGGTATAAAAAGACATTAAAATATGAAAAACATACCAACAACAAGAAGACAACAACAAAGCGAAATGATTAAGATTATATATCAATTTAAATTCTCTAAAATTAACGTGCTTCCAGTATTGCTTGTTAGGCTTAGAATACATCGACCGACCAAATTAACAGTTAATTTCCAAGTTCTCTATTCTTTACTTCGTAACCGTTACAGCACACGTCATCATATAACGCGAATGCCTTCCCAATGAGTGAATACGTCTTTCCTCGTTTTCAACAACTCCACAGTACAGATTTCCGTTGTGCAGTGATTCTTTTTTCACCTTTGACAAGGAACGTTCGCCGACTTAATAATTATTAGCGATGTTATCTGACAATAATGACTCTGCAGACGTTCGTGGGCAAGTAAGTCTGGTTATTTACCATGAACGTTGCTTTAACTGTATAGCAGTTCAAAATCATTGAATTTTAAATGAAACTACAATAATATACGATATAATTTTGGTATTAGTTAATGAGGACATTGCCTAGTCTCGTCCGCTTTTAGAATCATTTAAGTGCTCAGAATGGAGAAAATAAAATACACGATTCTTGAAGATATGTACACATATAATATGGTATTATAAAAAGAATTTTCGGATAAGTAATCCAGAGAAGGACGATACAGAAGAGTGTTTTAGGAATAACAAAGTGTAACAGACTAAGATAACACAATCCCATAGAAATGAGGCAAGAATCAATGGTAAAGGTTAGTAAATTAATTCTACACTCCATCCTTATACCCCAAGATATAAATAAGACATAAATAATTTTTGAAGCAGGTGCTTTATGATACTTCTATATTTTATTACATGAAATATTCAATAGTATTATTGCTTTTTGATTCCACATATCATTTAATTTACTTTGGCGTAGATTTCTTGCCCTTCCTCAGCCTAACGCTGGAAAACATTTAATCGATCCACATGTTTATGAGTTTAAGCTCGGACTGTACACGGTTGATATTTACTATAAGTTTTATTATGTTTTGTATGCCCATTTAAAGGTTATTATCACAGCCGCGATTGTGTTTATTAAATAATGATTGTTCGTCAGATTACGAATAGAGGAGATCTCAAATGAAATACTTGTGGTACCCCATAGGAAGGAGAATATTCAAAAGCCATTGTAATAAACATACTTTGATCTGTTTGACATATAAGACATCAAAAAACCGAAGAAGGAAAGGACTTCAATCAAAAACTGATAATTTAGCAAGTAAAATTACATGCTCTACTGTATTAAAAATACAGTAAAAAAATACGTATTACAAAGTGTTATTTTGTCAAAACTATCGATCTCTGCGCCTCGGTTCGGCTATTAGAGAAACGAATACATAGTCTAGTTTATTTAATAGCCGCTAGATGTCAGCTGTCTTCTGCTTTTCTTGGTACCCGTCATATGTTTAAAATGGCTACTCCGCAGCAGAAATCATTTTGTGTTCTCGAGTTTGCGAAGTGCAATTCCGTAATTAATTACAGTGCAAAGACGTTTCAGGTTGAGCTACCAATTTGATCCTCCAAGTTTGTAGATACAGGTTGTGTATGTAAAGGAAAGAGTCCTGGTCGCCCTCGTGTTTCTGAAGAAAATGCTTCAAACTCGTCGTGCCAGTCGGGAGTTACAACTGAGTACAACAACAATTTGGCGTGTTTTGAGACGTCGGTTGGTTATGAAGCCACACAAGTTACAGTTATTACAAGCTCTGCGTCCTGATGACAAATGGAAACGTGTGTCATTTTGTAACGAGATTCATGACGCTATTGATAATGATAACACTTTCGCACAACGCATCGTGTTCAGTGATGAAGCGACTTTCTGTGTTAGTGTCCTGGCAAACAAACACAATGTTTAAATTTGGGGTCTACATAATCCACATGCAGCCATTGAACATTACGAGATTCGCCTAAAATCAATGTATTTTGTGCGATATCCCGATCATCTGTTTACGGCCCATTCTTCGTTGATAGAAACACGGTTAACGGTCAGCCGTATCTCGCTATGTTACAAAACTGGTTGTTTCCGAGGCTGCACGAAGACAACTTTATTTTTCAACAAGACTGTGCACCCCCTCACTGGCGTCGCCAAGTGCGTGAATATCTGAATGAAATTCTACCGAACCGTTGGATTGGTCGTCAAGGAGCTGGCGACTTAGGTCATCGGATTTGACACCCTGTGACTTCTTCCTGTGGGGTTTCGTTAAAGACAACGTTTATGTACCACCACTCCCACAGAACCTGGAAGAGTTGAAGAACCGAATCCATACTACCGTAACATCAGTGACGAAGGACATGCTTGCCCGAGTATGGGAGGAATTTGAGTATCAATGTGATATAATTCGTGTCGCTGATGGAGAACATATTGAACATCTGTAATCTCAACTTGGGAGGTTCATAAATACATATGTGTGTAAAGTTTCATATTCGTGTGTCTTAAAGTTTAATAAATATATGCATGTCTCAGCTGGGCTCCACGCTCACCGGATTTGACACCCTGTGACTTCTTCCTGTGGGGTTTCGTTAAAGACAACGTTTATGTACCACCATACTGCCATTACTTCGGTGACGAAGGGCATCCTTGCCCGAGTATGTGAGGAATTTGAGTAATGATGTGATATTGTTCGTGTCGCTGATGGAAGACAATTGAATATCTGTAATCTGAACTTGAGAGGTTCGTAAATATGTGTGTAAAGTTTCATATTCGTATGTCTTAAAGTTTAATAAATATACGCATTCGAAATACGTATATTCTTTTTGAAACTCCCCGTACTATTAAAATCAGTGAGAATGACTACTTGTGTACGCGAATCACACTTTCATTGACAAATTGACGTATGGTCGGAAACTTCGTTGCAATAGTTCTTCCACGTTACTTCTGTGTTGGTAAAATGTGGTATTAAGGTGAAGATGAGAATAAAATACTTTAAAAAATCTGAAATAATTCTAGAACGCTTCCACACTATCAGAAAAGATACAGTTTTAATTGTTAAATTAATGAGAAAACCTTAAATATGTTGTTCGGTGAATTATAATAAAACAAAAAAAAGATTGGATCGGATGATATATATATTTCCTTTTCCACTTATTCTACCTTTTTTTTCTTTTAACAAAAGAAAATATTTAATGCAAATACATTAATTTATATCTTTACAAAGTTGTAAATAAGAAATTCCACAATGAATCACATTGTTATTCACCTAATGGAGTAAGATTAAAATTACAATATCTGCGGTAGAACTTGATTCAATAAAACAAATTCCTTCGATGTAAATAGCTTTTATTTCGAGAGATATTATGACTAACACGTCGTCGTGGGTGTGCCGCAGGCATAACTCCTGGGACCTACGCTTTCTTACTTAATCTACATTTTTAAGAACGTTTCGCATCGTGCTTTGGAATTATTAACTTTTACTTCGTAGAAATTATCATTAGCAGGTTGTAATTAATTCGTAGGTTGAAAAAAAATTCTAAATTCGGCATTCATTTTCAATAATTTCAACAAAAAGTTTCCGAATACAAAAACTCATTGTCTATCAAACCATTCGTTCTAGATGTTGTCGACATCATTCGAAACCACTAATTAAAGAACGTGATGATATATAAAATCGTTTTGGTCAGTTTGGTAACTCGTCTTGTTACTTTCAAATTCTAAACGCGACTGTGCTTAAGTTCAAGGCTTTCGCTGACATATAATAGGTTTCAAACGTATCTGTATACGTATGTATGTTTGTTTACGTTGAATTGGAATTTATATAAACGAATTGACATCATTTAATAACGTCAAGGTATAATTTATTATGTATACACGTCTGTATTGGGATAAATTATCGCAAATTCTTCCGAAGACGCATATATCCAGTTTTATATTTAATTTCTATCGTAGCTACACATATATACAATGCTTGGTAATTATTAAAGAAGCGAAATTGAGCAGCGCGCCCTGGCGTGGGCTTGATAGTAGTTACATAAAAGAAAAGAAGTAGTAAGTACGAGGGTGGTCCCAGAAGTACCCGACCCAACAAAGAAAACACAAAAATTTTGGAAAGAAATACATATATTTATTTTTCAACATAATCCCCTTTCAGCTCTATACACTTTTCCCAGCGATGTTCAATAAGTTCGATACCCTTTTTAAAATAAGAACTGTCTTGTTCCTCAAAATAGCCATTAACTACCGACATCACTTCTTCATCGTTGGAAAATCTTTGATCGCTGAGTTATTTTTTCAAATTTGGGAACAGAAAATAATCCGAGCGGGCTAAATCTGGCGAATGGGGTGCATGAGGTAGCAACTCAAACTTTAATTCATTAATTTTGGCTATTGCAATAACGGATTTGCAAGCTGGTGCATTGTCTTGATGAAACAACACTTTCTTCCTAGCCAAAGGCGGCCCTTTTTGCTTGATTTCTTCGCTTAAACGTTGTAATAAGTTCGCATAATACTCGCCGTCGATAGGTTTTCCTTTTTCAAGATTGTCAATGAAAACTATCTCACGCGCATCCCAAATAATCGATGCCATGACCTTGCCTGCAGATGAAACTGTGTTCGCCTTCTTTGGAACCGGTTCTCCCTTTTGAGTCCATTGTTTTGATTGTACTTTTGTCTCGGGTGATGGACCCATGTTTCATCCATGGCTATGAAACGGCGCAAAAATTCTCCTTTGTTGCTGTGAAACTTCGCTAAACACTCAATTGAAACATCTTCACGACACTGTTTTTGCTCGAGTGTGAACAAACGCGGCACCCATCTTGCACACAGCTTCCTCATGTCCAAATTTTCAGATAATATGCGATGTGTGGTATTTTTTGAAATGCCTACTATGTCTGCTAGCTCGCGCACTCTCACTCGAAGACCATCCAGTACCGCTTTGTGGATTTTCTTCACAATTTCTGGAGTCGTCACCTCATTTGGTCGACCATTACGATGCTCATCTTGGCAGCTCTTATAGCTTCGTTTAAACTTTGCTAGTCAATATTTCACTGTTGTAAACGAAGGCGGAGACTCACCCAGAGTAGAATCCATTTCAGTTTTATATCGGTTGGACTGAGGCCTTTCAAATGAAAGTATTGTATCATGTAACGATGACCAATTTTCTCCATTTTTGCAAATTCACTGAAAACGTTCAATATTGATGGCTACCAAACAAATACTAAACAACGTGGCGTTTTCAAACTTGAAACATATGTTTTATAGATTGTGTACTTTCTAATACAGTGATATTTCTCAAACAACTACCGCCATCTCTAGGTCAGGTCTGGTTTTAATGGGACCGCCCTCGTAGTTTATAAAATAGTTTTAACCACCTTCCGTGAAGTCACAAACTGGATAGGGTCTGTTAAATATTTTAAGCATAAGATATGTAAATCTGAATCTTGGTCTAAAACACTTCAAAACTTCTTCTACAATATATAGTATACCTATGTGTGAACAGAGTTTATTATTTGCACTGATTTTACAAATAACAACGAAGGATTTTCTAATTTTCCTATTGCCTCCATTAATCCGAAGTAATTGTTGTGAATAAGTTTTTAAATCTGCTTTAATTTGTCTTGAAATTTTGTGACTCTTCTTAATAGCCACAGTTTCTTCCGGATTGAATTTTATGATCACTTTATTTATATTCTCAAAATATTTATGGTAGTAAAACATAGTAGAACGCTGATTATAACCACGTTTCCCAATGTGTAAGAATCTTTTATGGTGGTTCAAGGATATGCGGACACAGTCTGTGAAATTCTCGAGTACGTTTGGATTGGCGAAACATATTTGTACTTGCAATTAATGCATCCACCTCTGGATAACATCTACGAATAGTTTCTGCACCAAAATGCAACGAATGTACTTTACACGTAACATGTAGGTAAGTTACGACAGTCTTCTGTAAGTGACCGGCCTACAGAACGTATAGTTGCGGCGGCGTCAGTCATAAACATTAAGAGTTTAACACTACCTTTGATGTTCCTTCGGTAATACACTGTTGTACTTTATGAAAGGTAGTAAGATTGAAGATAACTGTTGATGTGGTTTCATTGCACGTATCATAACATTAGCAATAGATTTTTTTACAATCTCTTCACCAAAACTACTCCACCTTGTTCGAATTATATTTATTCTGGATTCCAAATAATGATTAAAATGATTACATTACATTAAATGACAATATAATGATTTATTAATACCTTCTCTTTAGTTTTTAGAAACAATTATATGAAAAATCTCTCCACAACTAAATATATACAATTACATTCTTATCAAGATATACATACGAGAATAGTTTGACAAGTAGTGAGAATGACACATAGGTGGCGTTGTAATTGGTAAAACAAATGCACTGTAATTTAGGTTGCCTATTTATATGTTTACATTCCGACATTTAGATAAATCGGTTGATTAGTTTATTTTTGACAGCTGATTGAAAAAGAAGCAGCACGTCGTTTTGTTAAAATGGAAAAAGCAGAGTATCGTGCGGTGATTAAATACTTCGTAATTAAGGGTATGAAAGCTACCGAAATAAAAGATGAGTTACGGGAAACATTAGGTGAATCTGCTTCACCATCCGCCGCAATAAGTAGATGGGTAAATGAATTTAAACGTGGTAGAACAAGCTGTGTTGATGAAGCGCACTCCGGAGCACCCAAAATCGTGACTTCTAAGGAAATCTTTGAAGTCACGATTTTGGGTCCATAATATTATTAAGAAAGATCGACGACTCAAAGTGAGAGAGATAGCAGATATGGTAAACATTTCAACAGAACGCGTACACCACATTTTAACGAAAGAATTGGGCCTTTCCAAGCTTTTGGCAAGATGGGTGTCGCGATTGCTTACGACTGATTAAAAGTTCACTCGTTTGCGCATCTGCAATGAGTGTTTGGACCTTTATAAGCGGAATCCGGTTGATTTTTGCAGGCGAATTGTCGCTTGCGATGTTCAAAATCTACGAGTTGCATTTCCAATTAGTACCGCATGCGCCTTATTCGCCGGATCTAGCCCCCTCCGACTTCCACCTTTTTCCAAAATTGAAAACGGCACTAGGTGGAAGGAAATTTTCGCCTAACGACGAGCTTATCATCTTCGTAAATGATGATTTTGCAAGCCTTCCGGAATCGCATTTTAGAGATGGCATAAGGGCATTGGAGCACCTCTTTTAGGAGAATATATTGAAAAATAAAAATTATTTTGTGTTTAAAAAAATTCGTTTTTCTTTTCCATTTTCACTACTTGTCAAACTACCCTCGTAAGTATTATACACATTTTTGTATGCATTTATAAGTTTATTTATATACACTATCGCTCATAAGTATTTGATCACCCTTGTTTCATTACAGTTACTATAGAAAAGTTGTAACTATAAAATTTATTTCTGTAGTAAGAAATAGTTTCATAGTAAACATTAAAATCTATAAAGGCTTATTCAAAAATAATTATGCGATTACCCTATTATTCACAATGAATGATAATACCCTGATAAAACTCCAGGTAGAATAATTGCACTTAAGGGATTGGATCTCTCAATTCTTGGAAATTTTCGATTGTTATGATTTTATTTCGAGGTAGGGTGTTATTGTAAACTATTAAGTATTTACATCTGGGTATTTTGGCAAAATTGCTGTTAGTTTTTGTGAGGTGTTCATAGTGATAGTATCGTATGTTTCGAAGAAGTTTAATCGGTTTGGTAACAACTTTATTTACAGAAGTGATCCTGTTCACTGGCCCTCTCGTTCGTGCGAGTTAACGCCTCTAGATTACTTTTCATGGGGCTATGTTAAGTCATTGGTTTATGCCGACAAACCAGCAACTCTTGAAGCATTGGAAGCCAATATTCAAGCCACCATTGACGTCGTACGGCCAGATTTATTGGAAACAGTAGTCAAAAATTGGACTGATCGAATGGAGCATGTAACTCGTAACCGCGACGGACATATGCCGGAAATCATATTTAAAAAATAAATGCCATGAAATTATCTACCAGATTATAATACAAAAAATTTCATTCCAACAATATTTTTGTCTTGTATTATCATTTTAATTTCGCAAGTTCTGAAAACAACACTCTATATAAACCCACTAATATTTAACAATTATTGTAGAAGACGAACGCTGTAGTATAAGTCGGAAATGTTTCTCCCGTTTACAAATGATATTATACGCAATGATCAATGTTTTTTACAAGGGAATTATATTATTTGATAATAACTTTTAGCGATTTAATACCATAATAAAATAGATTTTGTATATATGGTATTGAATTTAACAACTACATTTTCTTTTATCAGTGATTTATGAATTGCCCGGTAGAGTTATTAAATCTTTTTTAAGTAAAGGGTTTTCCAATAGGGACTTGACAACTTTTAATTCAATTTGTGAACGCACCCTTTCACTAATCATCGAACTGTCACTTTCAATTTATTCAGTAAACTTAACATTTTCATCATGGTAAGGTACACGAACGAACAACGTCTGCAAATTATAAAAATTTATCACAGAAATTCGGAGTCGGTGACCGCTACTTTAAGAGCGTTAACTCCGATTTTCGGTCGTAATTCTCGCCCTAGTAGACAGGCAGTAACAAGTTTAGTGCAAAAATTTGAGTCTACATATTCGTTGTGTGTTGTTGCCGTGCCAGTCAGACAACGGGTTGGTCGAAGTGTCCAAAATATCGCTGCCGTTGAAACGTCCGTAGCAAATGATCCAAATCAGTCAATTCCACGGCGTTCTCAAGAGTTGGGCATCGCCCAGACCACTTTATGGCGAATTTTGCGTAAGGATCTTGGTTTACACCCATACAAGATCAAGCTGACTCAAGAATTGAAGCCGATGGACCATTTGAAGCGACGTACGTTCTCCGATTGGGCTCTGGAAAAGATGCGCCAAGATGATCAATTTCATCGCAAAATCATTTTCAGTGACGAAGCTCATTTTTGGCTCAATGAGTTCGTCAATAAGCAAAATATGCGTTAATGGTCGGGTGAAAATCCACATGTGCTTCATGAAACACCACTTCGTCCACAAAAAATAACTGTTTGGTGCGGTTTGCATGCCGGCGGCGTCATAAGGCCATATTTTTTCGTCGACGATAATGATCGTCACGTTACTGTGAATGGTAATCGTTATCGCGCCATGATTACCGATTATTTTTGGCCCGAATTGAAAGGTATGGACTTGGACAACATGTGGTTTCAGAATGACGGTGCCACAAGCCACACAGCACACGTTACAATCGATTTATTGAAGAGTAAGTTTGATGAGCGTGTTATCTCAAGAAATGGACCAGTCGATTGAACGCCTCGTTCGTGCGATTTAACGCCTCTAGACTTTTTTCTTTGGGGCTACGTCAAGTCATTGGTCTATGCCAACAAGCCAACAACGTTGGAAGAGCTCAGAGCCAACATTGAACGCGAAATAGCAGCCGTTTCGGCCGAATTGTGTGGCCGAGTCATCGAAAATTGGGTCCAAGGAATCGACCGCTGCAAACGTGCCCGCGGTGGCCATATGAACGAAGTCGAGTTCCATTCATAAATGTTTTGATTGTACTTCAACCCGATAATAAAGTTTTTGAAATATCTCAAATGGTCTGCATTTTATTTTGAAGAAAAGTTGTCAAGTCCTTATTGGAAAACCCTTTATTAAACGGATATAGAGAGTTAATGTTACGTCGTTGACTCATTCAATATATGTATAATATAGGGCAATTAGATTTATATTATCACTATATTTGTACTTAGTCTAGAAACATAAATTACCACACATTACTTATTCGCAATAAAATTAACGTTACTTACAGCAATTAAACAGATTTCGCGTTCGGTCATACCTGAAACAAGAAGAACAATAAAGTAAGAGTGAGTTTAGTTTTAACGGTCGTATAATTAAACAATAGATTCCATTAGAGCGAGCCAACGGAATACATAACCTGTTTGCCGGACTATAATTTCATTTAAAAAGACCCATCTTTGGTGACCGGTGATCCAATCGGATGGATGTGGAAGAGAATTGTTTCAAGAAGGATATTCACTTTCGATTTAGACGTGATTCAATGCGATCCCGCTGCTAACTCTAGCGGATCGTTTTATGCCTTATATTTTTACGGTTTTAATATCATTTTCTTTCTTTTATTAGCGTGTTTTGAATTTTTACATGTAAACGGAATATGGAATTCGGTTTCGATTTTATTTGCTGTACTGGCAGAATAGTAATAACATTAGTCACATTACAATGAAAAAGAAATCAATGTACAAAATATAACCAATTATATATCGTTATGTGGAAATTCAAATTACAATACATTTATTTAATAATTATTACTTAAAAGTCATGTTTTATTTCATAATATTTAGTTTTCTATTCATGTATTTGTGGAAAACTTAAATAGATGAGAGAGATGCCGAGAAGTCATGAAAGAGAAAACGCACACAATTGATTTCTTCTGCTAAAAAAGTAGAAAAAAAAGATTTAAACAATTCTATATATACAGTCTGTCCAACAGGAAAGGGAACTTTATTAAAGCAGTATTTCTTAGTGGCTCCATCTATTCTATTAAAAAAATATGCGTCAGTAAAGTAGATCTTTCGCCAACGTTATGCCAAAATATTAGGTGCGCAACTAAGTTCTCGCTGTTTTTTTGATGAAAATGGAATTTAATTGTGAAAAAATGTTTGCAAATGAATCATTCAAAATATTGCCCATCGCTAGCGACAATTTTTTCCATCTTTCTGGCAGAGCTCGTATACCGTCACGGTAGAAGTGTCCGTCTTTTGAGGCTATCCACGAATCAAGACATTTTGAGATGTCTTCATATGGGCGGAACTGCTGATTAGCCAGACCATGTGTCATCGAACGGAACAAGTAATAATCGGACGGTGCAACATTTGGGGAATATGGCGGCTGGAGTAGGACCTCCCATTTGAGCGTTTCTAAGTAGGTTTTAACGGGTTTGGCAACGTGAGGCCCAGCGTTGTCATGTTGTAGAATCACTTTTTCGTGCCTCTTTTCGTATTGTGTCCGCTTTTCGTCTAGTGCTCGGCTCAATCGCATCAATTGAGTTCGATACCGTTCCCTAGTGATGGTTTCGTCCGGTGTCAACAGTTCATAATAAATAACACCGCCTTGGTCCCACCGAATACACAGCAAAACCTTCGCAGCGTGAATATTCAGCCGAACCGACGACGTAGAAGCATAACCGGGCAGTCCCCATGATTTTGTTCTCTTTGGGTTGCTGTAATGAATCCATTTTTCATCACCCGTAACGATGCGATGAAGAAAACCCTTCCTTTTTTGTCGCTGGAGCAGTTGTTCACAGGCGAAAAAACGACACTCGACGTCCCTTGGCTTCAAATATTAAGCAACCCAAGTTCCTTGTTTTTGAACGATTCCTAACGCATGCAATCACTGGGAAATGGCTTGGCGGGTAACTCCTAATGCTGATGCAAGCTCCTTTTGCGTTTGGCACGAATCTTCATCGAGCAATGCCTCCAATCTTCGAAGGTTTTTGGTCTTCCTTCACGCGAACGGTCGTCAACATCGAAATCAACGTCTTTGAAGCGACGAAACCAATCAGGGCACGTTGTTTCACTTAGAGCAGCATCTCCGTAAACTTTTTGGAGTTCTCGATGCACTTCAGCCGCCGTTTTCTTCGAATGAAAGAAGAATACCAACACGCAAACGACGATTATTTGGCACAAAAACAGACATTTTCACACAACCAAAAGTATATGACGCAAAAACAAAATCACTAACGTGTCAAAGCGGTTTGTTTACCATATGTCTAAGCTTGGTTCATGGCTTTTTGGTTATGTCACAATCGACCAGCACTTACTACTGGAGCCATCTCTTGAAAAACAGCGAGAACTTTGTTGCGCACCTAATATCATGATATTTGCATCATTAGAAGCAGAGAACTTGCGCATAAAAGCAGTGTGTATTTGGAATTGGACGATTTCTCAAATTTCGAACAAAAAGCAAATATCAAGTTCTGTTTTAAACTTGGTAAATCGTTTAATTTGATGAAACAAGTGTATAGTGATGCCTGTTTATTGCGTACGAGTGTGTATGGGTGGTATAAACGATTTAATGACGGTCGTACGAATATAAATGACGACGAACATGCTGGGGCAAAAAGAACTGTCGTTACTTAAAGTAACATCGAACTTGTACGTGAATTTGTCAGAAATGAGTCGAAATTCCAAAGATTCAATTCATCGCATTTCGATACAGCATTTGGGACTGAGAAAGATTTGTGCAAGATTTGTACCACACAAGCTAACTGAATTCAACATTGTACAGATTTCATTAAAGACTCAAAAAAGGAAGAAACTTCGGAAATTCTATTGTAACTGGCGATTAGACATGGTGTATTCAAATCCAAGAGATCCAGAGACCAAGCGTCAAAGCTCTGAATTGAAGCATCCACGCGAAGAAAGACCGTAAGAAAGTCGTTTGGAGAAGTCAAAAATGAAGACAATGTTAATTTGTTTTTATGATTCTAAAACAAAAATTAAGTTCTTTAAGTTTAGTTAAACTGCGAAGTTTTCATAATAATTAACGCAACAAGAAGATTTCCATTTATTATGTTAGTACTGCTTTAGTTTGAATATATTGCATTGAATTGAATTATTGAACTACGAAGGGTAAGATTGATACAGTGAGAGAGTAGAGTTACAAGGGGCATATGTGGACAAAATACCAGGTATACCGGAAAGTCATTACAGATTTTTCTCCTGATTTGACACATATGTCACTTTATTTAACTGACATCAAGCATCAAAGCCATACACGTTAAACTTTAAAAATATCGAGCTTCGTGTCTGAAAAAGTGTGCATTTGTAGTACGCATTACTTTTCTTATTTAATCAAAAGAAAAAAGTCGCTTAAAGTCAACGTTTGTGGGTAGAAACTTACGGTGACTATACTCCAACCATAAAAACATGTGAGGCATGATTTCGACAATTCAAAAGTGGTGATTTCGATGTGCGAGACAAAGAACTTTCTGGTAGACCGAAAAAGTTTAAAGATGCGAAACTGCAGGAGGTATTGGATGAAGGTCAACCCAAACTCAAAAAAAAATTGGCAGAGGCAAAGAAGCAAGAAGAAACGATTAAGGACCATTTACGACCGATGGGAAAAATCGAAGAGATGGGAAAATGGGTGCCACGTCGATCGAATGACAGGCAAATGTAAAATCGAAAGATCGTCTGTAAAATGCTATTTCAAAGGTATAATCGGAAGTCATTTCTGCGTCGAATAGTGACGGCTGGCGAAAAATAGATTTATTTCGAAAACTTTAAGCGCACAAATCCATGGTTATCATCTGAGGAAGCCGATTCATCGACTTCAAGGCCGAATCGTTTTGGTCGCAAGACAATGCTCTGTGTTTGGTGGGATCAGACTGGCGTGGTGTATTAGGAACTGTTGAAACCGATGAAGCAGTTAATACTAATAGCTGTCGACAACAAATTATCAATTTGAATCATGCATTCCTAGAAAAACGTCCGGTCAAGGAAACGTTTAAAGCACTTGGATGGGACATAATATCATACCCATCGGACTTTCCAGACCTTGCCCCGTCCGACTATAACCGTTTCGCATCAATAGCACACGCGCTTGCAGAGCAGCACTTCTCCAATTTCGAAGAAGTTAGAAAATGGCTTCAAGAATGGTTTTGCTCAAAGAACAAACAGTTTTTTTGGGATGGCATCCATAAATTGCCTTGGTGATTGGCAAAATGTGTAGAATCAAATGGCCAATACTTTGAATAAATAAATTTTTCCATTTCCTTGAAAATTATGTAGTTTTTTTTACGGAAAAACCGGTAATGACTTTCCAGTACACCTGGTAAAGTATTTTTTTACCAAAAAGTTTACTTTTCTTGTCTAGGCTAAATAATATTATAAAGAATGTTAAATGAGGATAGTTTTACAATATTAAGTATCAAAATAACATTAAACTTAAATGTCGGATATTCGATATTTATGCTTAAGAAATTCATTAAGAATTTTAATTACAAAAATATATAAAAAAATAATTTTTGTTCTTATATGAGCATTAGCAAATATCAAAAGTTTTTCTTGCTCCTTTATTATTATCTCATATTGCAATAAACTTGAATATTTGTTTCATTTGAATTAATTAACACTTTCATTTCTCAGATATAACCTTGTCCCTCTTACTATTTTTTTTTAATTTATGTCATTTTATTTCAACTTTTGCTCATGGTTGCATATACAAAATTCTCGTTAATATTTTGTAGTGTGTTCTTATGTTAAGTTTTTAAGCAAGGTGTCGTGTTTTTAGTTCCATATAAAATATACAGTCGCCACCATGATATGCCAAAGCGATTCAGTTCAACGATCCTCGAGCTGTCTTTAAAAAAAGTATATTACCTAATATTTGGACGCCGAAATTTAACGTTTTTTTGTTGGGTAATATTAAATTATTTGCTTTATCATTGTGGCCGTCTGTTTTCTTTTACGGCTTTCGTTAATGTACAGGTATCGAAGTGGCAATATCTTGGTGTTTATTTCTAAATAATGATCATAAAGGAATATTTAGCGTATTGAACCTGAAGAGAGTTTAATTTTATCTGACCCGTACTGATTTTAATTTTAATTTATTCAAACATTAAACGAGAATTCAGCCCATAAATTAAGATTGGAATAAATGTTCTTGTTTTAACAAATAACACACCCTACATGTGCAATATAAAGAAAAACATCTTGAAAATTACGGCGGTTGTCAGGTAGCAAAAACCTTACAAGAATTCAGGGAAGAAACCATAAAAAAGAAGAAAAATCTGTCGTCAAAAGTTATCGCAAAATAAAAAGTAAGACAAAGCGTTGATGATTAGGTAAAACCACTTTCAAAATTTGGAACAAGAGTACAGATAAAATCACGAAAAACGAGGGTGGTCCCATAAGCACCCGGCCTGACCTAGAGATGGAGGTAGTTATTTGAAAAATATCACTGTATTAGAAAGTGCACAATCTATGAAGCATATGCTTTAAGATTGAAGACGCTACGCTGTTTAGTATTTGTTTGGCAACTATCAATAGCGAACGTTTTCAGTGAACTTGTAAAAATGGAGAAAGTTGGTCATCGTTACATGATACAATACTTTCATTTGAAAGACTTCAGCTCAACCGACATAAAAGCTCAATTGGATTCTACTCTGGGTGAGTCTGCTCCTTCGTTTACAACAGTGAAATATTTGGTAGCAGACTTTAAACGAGGCCGTACGAGCTGCCAAGCATCCCAGTGGTCGACCAAATGAGGTGACTCCAGAAATGGTGAAGAAAATCCACAAAGCGGTACTGGATGATCGTCGACTGAAAGTGTGCGAGTTAGCAGATATAACAGGCATTTAAAAAAGTGCGGTACATCGCATATTATATGAAAATTTGGAGATGAGAAAATTGTGTGCAAGATGGGTGCCGCGTTTGCTCACAATCGAGCAAAAACAGTGTCGTGCAGATGTTTCAATTTTGTGTTCAGCGTAGTTTCACACCAACAAAGCAGAATTTTGGCGCCGTCTCATAACCATGGATGAAACATGGGTCCATCACTTCACTTCAAAAGAACAATCAAAACAATGGAGTCAAGAGGGAGAACCGGCTCCAAAGAAAGCGAAGACCGTTTCATCTGCAGGCAAAGTCATGACATCGGTTTTTTGGGATGCGCGTGGAATAATTTTCATTGATTATCTTGAAAAGGAAAACTATCAACGGCGAGTATTATGTGAACTTATTGCAACGTTTGAGCGAAGAAATCAAGCAAAAAACGGCCTCATTTGGATAAGAAGAAAGTGTTGTTTCATCAAGACAATGCACCAGCTGACAAATCAGTTATTGCAATTGCCAAAATTAATGAATTTGAATTTGAATTTCTACTTCATGCACACTCTTCGCCAGATTTAGCCCCCACGGATTATTTTCTGTTCCCAAACTTGAAAAAATGGCTCAGAGGTCAAAATTTTGTCAACGATGAAGAAGTAATGTCGGCATTTAATGGCTCTTTTGAGGAACAAGACAGTTCTTATTATAAAAAGGGTATCGAACTTATTGAACATCGCTGGGAAAAGTGTATACAGCTGTAAGGAGGTTATGTTGAAAAATATATATATTTCCTTCCGTAATTTTTATGTTTTCTTTGTTGAGTCGTATACTTCTGAAACCACCCTCGTAAGTTCCGGTGTAGAGGGGGGCATGGCAATTTCTTTAGACTTGTGAATAGCAGAGATTCCTAAGTAGGTACTTGAGACGCTTTCAGACTTTTTTGGCTTTAGATAGATTCCGTTTATTCTCGTGAGTTGCATTTTATTGTTAAAATAACATTTAAAACATCTAATGTCATGATCACTGAAGGTTGATATATAACCCCTTGCCACATTAATTTTCATATTCTGTATACGATATCGACAACTAAGTTGTCATCATTAGCAGATAATTAAACAGTGTCACACTTGGAAAACTACGGCGAAAAATACCCGTACGAAAACAAACTCCGTACGCGATCCGTACCAAAATGTACACTGAACCAGTGTACATTTTGGTGATATTACGTCAAAGAGAATATAATTTTATAAAAATCAGCAAATAAACACTCGCTTAAACACGATTAATTTAAGGTACTATGTGGCGTGAAGTTTAGAACATGAAAAGGACCACTGTTAGTCAAACGGTATACAATTCTCTTTATTCAGTGTTTTTTCTATGATAAAAATCATGTAGAAAGGTTCCATATTGGTATTCATTCTGCATTAATTCCAATTGAAAAAATGCTTGTAATTTCCAATCAGATACTTTCGAAAAAATTTAAAACTCTCAGCGTGTTTACACTTTTACACACGAACTTTGTGTACCTACAAAATTTCGCCCCTCTTCAGTATTCACAGGACTGAAAAAGGAAAGTGAAATGTTTTCTTCGATTGGTATTCAATATATGCACATATTAATTTTGTTAAATATGAAATTTTCCACTTTACGGCATCATTCAAACGTCGTATTTTCCTATACACAACAGAAATCTATTATGTTGAAAATGCCTTTTTATACATTTATTAGAACGTGTCTGTTAAGTGTTTATTTTGTGTTGACCCGATAGTTAGAAAGTTTTAGAATGTCATGAGAGTGCACCGATTTACGCCTAACAGGTGTTAATTTGAAGAGATTAATATTTAATTCGTGCCCAATTTGGTGTATTCGAAGACTCAATATGTTTACTATTTTTTTTTTCGTATTGCGTGTCTGAATGGAGGTTAATAAAATGGAAATTGGGGAAAAGGAGTTTAGTTTTCTGATTTTTTAATAGTGTAAAAACCTGTTTGTGATTCTTATAATAAGAGAAGCTAGGTTTGCGATATTTTTTTTACATTTATTTATTTACGAAATACATATACCCAGGATCAATTCCAAATATAATAATTAATAATGTGTGTGTAAGTGGGTTTCTACATAAAAAAACACGATAAATTTATATCGTGTTTTTTAATAAAGACAACTTTGTATTTAAATAAAACAAAGAATAATGGAGATATTGGGCTGAAATTTATTCCAGGTATAGTATACATGCATGATATTGTCCCTGAGCTTCTCTAACATTGTTGGTTTGTTGGCATAAACCAAAGACTTAACGTAACCCCATAAAAAGGAATCTAACGGCGTTAAATCGCATGGGAGAGGTGGCCATTCGACCGGACCATCTCTCGAGATTACACGGTTACCGATCTTCCTCTTTAAAAGATCAATTGTTTGAACAGCTGTGTGGTATGTGGCACCATCTTGTTAGAACCACATATCACTGATGCAAGCCCATCCAATTCTGGCTAAAAATAGTCTTCCATCATTGTAGAAGAGTGAACTCCATTGACCGTAACATGGAGATTATTCTCACCGATGAAAAAATATGGTCTAATCACACAGCATGAAATTCATACCACACGGTCACTTTTTGTAGTTGTAATTGAATCTCTTGAAGCACATATGGGTTTAAGGCTGACAAAACCATTAAACCAAAAATGAGCTTCATCACTGAAGATCATTTTTCGATGAAATTCAGGATTTTCTTCAAACTTTAGCAGAACCTAATCGGAGAAGTTTCGACGCTTCAAATGATCAAGAGGCTTAAGTTCTTTAGTTAAATTGATTTTGTAAGGGTGTAAGTGTACGCAAAATTCGCGACAATGTGGTTTGAGGAATTCCCAATTCCTATGAATGGCGTGGAATCGACTGATTTGACTCATTTTGAACTGAAGCACTTACGTCTGCGATATTTGCGGTACTTCGACCGGTACGTTGTCTCACTAGCACAGGAACATCCAAGTGGGAAAAGTGTATACAGCTGTAAGTTTATGAGTAACTTTGAAATAGAACTAAAAAATAAAGCTGAATATTTTCCTAGAATTTGGGTCAGGTATGTCGATGATATTTTCGCGGTTTTCAATACACAAAAATGCAACTTAAATGATTTCGTTAAACAGTTAAATTCAAAATTCCCGACAATTAAATTCACAGTAGAAAAAGAAAACAATGACAAGTTGCCTTTTTTGGACACCTTAGTTATTAAGAATGATCTCAAAATAGAAATTGATATTTTCCGAAAAGAAACCAATGTCAATAGATTCATTACGGTTGACTCAAATCACAGCATGCAACAGAAGATGGCTTCATTCAATTTTCTGATTAATCGTTTGATCAATTTCCCACTAACAAAAGTAAGATATGAAAGAGAATTGAACCTCATTAAGAATATCGCGGTATACAACGGTTTCGATTCGGAAATAATCAATGGATTAATTAGAAAGGCCAACATAAGAAAAACAATCCGTGACACCACTTGTCTTTCACCACAGAGCAATCGGGAAAAGCATTTTGTTTGTTTACCTTTCCATCGTGTGACAAAAAATCTGAATAGTATTTTTAAAGATCACGGGTTTAAAGTATGTTCCCGCCCTAATAATACCCTTAAAATGCTGTTAGGAAATGCAAAAGACAAAATTGAAGAGAATAAAAAATCGGGAATCTACCGAATTGAATGTTTAGAGTGCAATAGACAATACATCGGCCAAACCAAAAGATCGATCGAAACCAGGTATAAAGAACACCTTTCGCACATAAAATTCAACCGACCGGAAAAATCGGGTATAGCGAGACATGTATTAGAAAATAACCACAGTGTTAATATGGACTGTTTACATTTGATAAAGAACGTGTACAATTATCGCGAACTGGACGCGTATGAAAGCATGCACATCGTAAAGAATTCAAGCCATCTGGTAAACGTTAATGACGCCGGCCCTCTGCAAACGCCTCTCTTCTCTCTACTGAAAGACAAGAGGAACAATATCATAAAACACACATAAATCACACAGACACTTTTTGACCATAATAACCTTTTTCAATGTAGTGCATGTTAGTTTAAGTAAAAGTATTTTTTAAAAAATCTTGTGAAACAGACACAGTGCACATCTTGGTTTTCAACGGTGCGGATCGCGTACGGAGTTTATTTTTCGTACAATTTTTTCGCCGTGTTTTACCAGGTGCGACACTTTGAAATTATCTGCTGATGATGACAACTTGGTTGTCGAAATGCGTATACAGAATGTACAAATAGTTAATTGTGGAAAGGGGTTATATATCAACCTTATTGATCAAGAACATCCAATAGTAAATATTTTAATTTGGATTTATCCACTATAGCACTCACAGCCATGTCTGGTGGGACGATTATTACGACTGAAAATTGGAGTAAGTACTCTGAAAGTTGCGACCACGGACTCAGAATTGCGGTAGTAATTTTTAATAATTTCCAAACGTTGCTCGTTCGTGAACTTCACCATGATAAAAACGTTTATCTTGATTGACGTTTTGATGTTGACAGATCATGAAGAACGTTCAAGAGTGCATTTGAATTAAAGGACGAAGTTGTTATGTCCCTATTGGAGCACCTATTGCGATTGCTAAAACTATGTGAGTAAAAGAGAAAAACATCACAGAGACTATTGTACAGAGAAAAGGTAGGCACGTCCACATTTGACAAAGGAAAAGAATTCCGTTTCATCATGGCAATGCTTCACGATCATTCATCATTAATTGCACAAAGAAAATTTTTTGACCTATATTACAATTTGCTCGTCCTTGCACTTTTGTCTACGGATTTAGACTATGGTGACGTTTTGTTCCTCAATTTGGAAAGCGGTCAGTTGGAATAAAATTCAACCCCGAGATATTGTCTAAAACTGATGTCTACTCTGAGAGCTTCAAACATATTTACTATACTGAAGGAGATAAAGATTTATTAACGTTGGATTAAATGGGGAGAACTGCAAAGATAATACGTAGAAAACTATATATTTATTTTAGAAATAAAATTGTTTTTTCACACAGACTGTACGAGGGCAGCCCCAGAAGTAGCCGACCCAACGAAGAAAATACAAAAATTTTGGAAAGAAATACATTTGTTTTTCAACACAACCACCTTTTAGCTTAATAGAGTTTTCACAGCGATGTTCTATAAGTTTAATACCCTTTTTATAAAAAGAACTGTCTTGCTCCTCAAAATAGCCATTAACTGCCGACATCACTTCTTCATCGTTGGAAAATTTTTGACCACTGGGCCATTTTGTCAAATTTGGGAACAGAAAATAACCCGAGGGGGCTAAATTTGGCTAAATTAGGATGCAAGAGGTAGCAATTCAAACTTTAATTCGTTAATTTTGGTCATTGTAATAACGGGTTTGTGAGTCTGTACATTGCCTTAATGAAACAACACTTTTTTCTTAGCCATTTTTGCTTGATTTCTTCACTCAAATATAGCAAAAAGTTCACATATTACTCGCCATTGACAGTTTTTCCTTTTTCAAGATAGTATATGAAAATTATTCCACGCGAATCCTAGAAAAACCGATGCCATGACCTTGCCTGCAGATGAAACGGTCTTCGTCATCTTTGGAGCCGGTTCTCCCTTTTGAGTCCATTGTTTTGATTGTTCTTTTGTCTCGGGTGTGAAATGATCGACCCATGTTTCATCCATGATTATGAAACAGCGAAAAAATTCTGCTTTTTTACTTTGAAATTTCGCTAAACACTCAATTGAAACATCTTCACAACACCATTTTTGCTCGAGTGTGAGCAAATGCGGCACCCATCTTGCACACAGCTTTCTCACGTCCAAATTTTCAGATAATATGCGATGTCCCGCACTTTTTGAAATACCTACTATGTCTGCTAGCTCGCGCACTTTCAGTCGACGATCATTCAGTACCGCTTTGTGGATTTTCTTCACGATTTCTGGAGTCGCCTTATTTGGTCGACCACTGCAATGCTTGTCTTAGCAGCTCGTACAGTCTCATTTAAACTCTGCTACCCAATGTTTCACTATTGTAAACGCTCACACGCAGACTCACCCAGAATAGAATCCAGTTCAGCTTTTATATCGGTTTGGCTGAGGCCTTTCAAATATAAATGTTGTATCACGTAACGATGACCAATTTTCTCCATTTTTGCAAATTCACTGAAAACGTTCATTATTGCATTATTGCATATAGCTGCCAAACAAATACTAAACAACGTCGCGTCTTCAAACTTGAAACATATGCTTTACAAATTGTGTACTTTCTAATACAGTGATATTCGTCAAACAACTACATCCATTTCTAGATCAGGCCGTGTAGTTATGGGACCTCCCTCGTATGGTGGTTTTATGTGTCATAGTTAATTGTATAATATTTCAATTAGAAACAAACAAAAAGGTGCATTTTGTCAAGTTTAAATCTCAAACCAATCCAGAGAAATTAGAATTAAAAGGGTGACATTCTAACTAACACAAAGGCTTCAGTTTATTCTGTATAGGCTTAAGCTAATTTATGTATGAGAGCTAATCCTTAATATTAGCCTGACAGACACAAAGAAAAATCCATTTCAAATACAAAACACGTCCTCACATTCAACTTGGAACAATAACATATACCGAAAGTGATACATGAACGTAATGTTAAATATGGAACGAGGTTAAGATACCTTCCATTCGAGCATACGCGTATATCTTTCTCCGATTGTATTTTCATTCCGTAGATGTACGTTTCTCTCATCCCTCGATGTCTTAAATCGTCCATACGTAATAAACTATTGTCTACGACCCCGTGTGCATTTCAAAACAATTTATTTGAACAATGGAGTCGTATATCATTCAAGAATCAAGGATTGGACGGTGGGTCGTCGTCGCTAGGAAACGAACACGGTCGGTACAAATCGCCGAGATGTTAAGACGTTTACCGCCGCAGTATCCGCATTTAATTGCCATCCGAGGAGATGGGAACGATATATGTACATATGTGTATGTGTGTTAGTTTGACTTGGTGACAGTCTAATTGCTGACCGAGCTAAAGAGGAGAAAGAGAATTTTAGAAATCACGTCTATCACGGCCTTGCCGTAACTAAATATGTGTTATTATAGGAACGAGATGGTATTTTCTGAATAAAACGCTTAATGTTGCGTTCAGCTGTTTATTTGTGACTCTTGAAATAATTTAAATATTACTTTATAGATGGCTAGATGTATCGCGTGACGTGAAGTCTTTATTAAGATTGTGACGTCATTTGGAGATAGTAAAAGCACCAACGAATACTGAAGATTATAATTAAATTGTGTTGGACTACAACGAATTTCAAATTTTACCGTTTCTTAAAGATTAAGTATATTTCTTCTTCGTTCTGGTGAAAATTATACTTGTAATAATGTTCTGTGGCTTACAATGTTTTCATGGAAGCAATCGCTACATATTCTTGAGCTTCCTCCCTATTCCAAGAGTGAAGGTGTGTGACTCCTGCTTTAGAATTCTTTTCATTTAGTTTTATCCTTTATATACTGTCGTATACTCTAAGCTTTCTTACTTTTTCTTGTTGTTTTTCTAGAACTTTCTGTTGTTTTCGTCTTTATCTGTTTTGCTTCATTTGCACGCAATTCTTATTCAAACTATCCCAGTCGATACCCTTTTACAAGTAATTCAGAAGGTATTATTTGCAAATTTTGGTGGTTAGTTTTGAATCTTACATAGTTCATCAACGTTTTAGCGTCTACATTTCATAAGAACCCCGTTCTTTTCACTACTTTAATGCGTCCGCTAAGGCAAAGATTTGCAGATCTGTTCTTGCATTTTTTTGGTATACACAGTCTGTCGCAAAGAAAACCGACCTTTTTTAAAATAAAAACAAAAGCATAGTATTTTGGTAAAATTCGTTTACTTTATTCAAAGTTTAGACATGAATTTGGTGAAACTAGATCGATTTCTGTTACAGTTTCAAATATTGATGTTATTTTCTAGGGTCCAATTGAACTTGGAATGAAGAAAATAAGGTAAAACTTTGTAGTGTTTGCTAATGTCCATAAACTATCATGAGTAATATTCGAAGTAACAGTAATAAAATGTGATAGCATCAATGACGTTTCTGGCTTCGCTTTTGGTTAGAGAAGTCAAAATGTGTTTACGTACAAACTACGAGGTTACGTGTAACTGCTGAATAAAACAGATTGACCGATAAGTCTCTGGAATTGGACGAAATGCCCGTCGTAGTTACTACTTTCTTCTATAGTAATTGTTTTCACTGTTTATTTGAAGTCGCAGAGAAAACCGAATTTATTAAAATATAAACAAAAGCTTAGTATTTTAGTAAAATTCATTTACTTTATTCAAAGTGGTAGCCCTCGGCTTCAATACAACCTTTTGCACGGTCAATTAACATCTCGAGTGAATTTTTAAGTACATCTTTAGAGATGTCCTCTAAGATCACTGTCAACGCCCTTTCAATGGCTTCAACATCGGTATAACGCTCTCATTTTATCGGTAGTGTAGTTTGGAGAATAGATAGAAACCACAGAGGGCTAAATCCGATGAATACGGTGAATGTGTGATGGCTAAAATGCCATTCGTAGGTAGAGAATCAGTGATAAACGTTGAGCGATGAGATGGTGCATTATCTTATAACAAACGCTAGATGCTATCTTCACGATATTGAGGGCGCACATGACGAATATGCGCCAAAAGGCGCTTTATAACACCAAGATAATATACAGCATTGACTGTTTGAATAGTTGGTATAAACTCTTTGTGCACTATGCCTTTCGAGTCATAAAAACAAGTCAACATTGTATTCACTTTTGACTTCTCCAAACGGCTTTTTTCGATTTTTCTTCGCTTGGATGCTTCCATTCAGAGCTTTCACGTTTGGTCTCTGGATCATATTGAAAGCACCACGTCTCATCTCCAGTTACAAAAGAATTTTTGAAGTTTTCGTCCTTTTTTGTCTTTAATCAAGTCTGTACAATGTTGAATTCAGTTAGCTTGTGTGGTACAAACCTTGACGACTGAAACTGACTTTCAGTGCAGTAGTTTAGCCCTGAAGATGTCCCATACAAATGGGTACGAAGCGTCGGCAAATATACTAGTGACGCGGTTCCAGCCCGGAAACCCAGAAGCAGATAGTAGTTTCAGTAAACGATTTACCGAATTGAAAATAGAATTTGATATTCGCTCTTTGTTCAAAATTCATTTTTCGGCCAATGCCAAATACCCACTATTATTTGCAAATATCATTTTGACATAACATTGGTGAAAGGTCTGCCTTATCAACGCATATTTTTTTAATAGATGGCGCCACTAAGAATAACTACTTTAAAAAAGTTTTTTCCGCGACAGACTGTGTATATAGGCATTTACTTATTTATTATTTCATCTTTTGATATCGTTTCATTTGAGTCTCTCGTTCTGTTGTATTTAATTGTTTTCTAATTCTTATAGTTTATATAATTATGGGCTTTTAACATACGAAATTAAAGAATTCTAATTTCTTATTATTTTTACACTCTATTATATTGCACGAATTTTTGAATAAATCTCTCATGCGCGGATTGAACTCACGATCTCAGTTTACCAGATATGTGTCCACTAGATCACAAAGAACTGTGATGTTTAAATCTATTAGTGAACCATGAAAATAAATAGTAAATTGACTCCGCAGCAATTATTTACGATGATACAAGTCATAGAATTCATATGTATTTTTTCAGTTAAAAAGAAACCATGAGTTGACTTCGAATTTTGCTGGATTCGTACTTAGCATATCAATGTGTCAATAAGTATACGTCAATTGTTTTAACGAGAATGAATTTATTCCTATTAATTCTCGTTAAAATTTTCAATCAATTTTCAAGCTATTAAAGTAAATCTTCTGTTTTAGTGGTTGCTAAGATTGATAAGCTTTCGTTATTGTTTGTCAGGAGAACTTTTATGTAGACTATATCTTACCAAGAAAGAAGTGCACTGTCAAATAAAAGCCGTTAAAGTTTACACACTTATTTAAAAGTTTTTTCTGTAGTACTATGCATTCCAATAATCCAAAAATAATCTCTTAGACAACTGTGCAAAACGTAACATCAGAACAAAATATATTGAGTATGAGATAAGGCATTGCTAGAGAAATATTTTAAGGAAAGGAGCCAATTAAGGTTGGAAAGGAAGAGGGTGCTAAGTATATAAGAAAAATAAATATCGTAGTAGTGGTAAAATCTTAGTGGAGGTGGCATACGTTGATTAAGAGGATAACAAAACTAAGATTGAGACGATGAAGCGAAATAAAATTAGGCTTAAACTCCTAACTATTAATTTTTGGTTTTGTCGTGTTTGTACTACAGGCCCTCATGGTTTAGTTCACTGTTTTCCTTCATTTGCCTTTGGTTCTGATTTCGTCTTTTCATTTTCGCAATTGAAAAATAGAAAGACAAAATCAGAACCAAAGACAAATGAAGGAAAACAGTGAACTAAGTCATGAGGGCCTGTAGTAAAAACACGGCAAAACCAAAAATGAACAGTTAGAAAACAGGCAATCAAGCCACGGGTATTGGTTACTTAATTCCATATTGTAGAACTGTACTTTCAACGCCAATTTTCAAATTAAAGTGGTTATAATATTATATTTCTAAATCTGCTGTAAGGTATCTTTACGTTTCTTTTCTTCCTTCTATAACCGTCTCTGTTAAATGTTTTATTAAGTATTCTTCTGGAGTAGCCATTAGCTACTTATTGCTTATTATTAGTCTTATAAACTTGGACTTCAACCAAGATCGATGAAGTTAACTGCAATTTTGCAGGTTTCCTAAAAAATTGAATAGCATGGATGCAGATCAATAAGGTTGATATGTAACCCCTTTCCACAATTAACTATTTATAAATTCTGTATACGCATTTCGACAACCAAGTTGTCATCATCAGCAGATAATTTCAAAGTGTCGCACCTGGTAAAACACGGCGAAAAAATTGCACGAAAAAACAAACTCCGTACGCGATCCTCACCGTTCAAAACCAAGATGTGCACTGTGTCTCTGTGTGTGTGTTTTGAACGGTTTTGAACGGTGAGGATCGCGTACGGAGTTTGTTTTTTCGTGCAATTTTTTCGCCGTGTTTTACCAGGTGCGACAATTTGAAATTATCTGCTGATGATGACAACTTGGTTGTCGAAATGCGTATACAGAATTTATAAATAGTTAATTGTGGAAAGGGGTTACATATCAACCTTATTGATCAGTCAATCAACCACAGGCTCCATCAAATTCAACAGCATGGATGCACTGCAATTGTCAGAGATTGAGGAAATTATGGTTATTAGATAGATAATATTGCTCACGTGATCTCTCGAAGAATTAATAACCTTGACATTTATTAAAAAATATTTCTAGATGTCTTAAAAAAGTCATTTGCTTGATTAAATTACAAATAAATCCATTTAGACATTTAATCTGGTGCGTAGATTTCCGCGGTCTTGGTGCATACCATCTTCTTCTAGGCTTCCGGGCTGGAACCGCGTCACTGGTATAACTGCCGACAATTGTTACTTTATGCCGAGTTGTTCAATTTCTTGTTTCTTTATTTCTTTTAAATATTGTGCTTCTTAGACTTTTCTCGTCGTATAGTCAACTGTATTATTCTGTAGTTTAAGAAGTCTTCTAGTCTATTTTTTAATATCTACTAACAGCAATAATTTCGACATTTATTTTTAAACACGTTATATATGTTAAAGAATGGAATAAACAATAAAATAGTAGTTATTTGGAGTTCGAGAAATAATAGCTGACTAGTTCTCTTCATTTGTGGCAGCTTTGTGGTTGCTTCATAAATCTTTCGACATCCTGTTCATGTTGGGATTCTTCATAGTTTTATTTTTAGGTCCAATAATTTTTGTTTTATTTAAAAACATCATTCGATTAATAGATTCGAATTTTGCTATTGGAATCTAACTATTTTTGTAGAATCCTCTTTATTGAAAACGCTTTAATCATTATTATATTTATTTCAAGTCTTTATATATTAATACCCGAAAAATATAGTAGCTTCTTGTAATCAATAGTCAGAAACTTTATATTCTTGACTTAATATTTAATGTTAATATATTGAAATTAGGAAATATACATTTGATACGAAATAAATTCAAGAATTGTAATTGCAAAAACCAGTACTACAAAAGAAGTATATAAGTATTATATATATATATATATATATATATATATATATATATATACTGATCGTATTGTTAACAACACAGAACAAGTCGTTAGATTCTTCGCCCGACCAAAACAGGATTCGATACAGAGAACATGTGTTGATTGATGAGTAATCTAGACGACCGTGACCTCGCCAAAATACTACCACTACATTCTCAATTAATCTTTAAATGTAACACATTTTTTCCCCGCGTTACAGCATCTGCTAAAATTTTAATGAGGCAGCGCGACCTGGTTCTTGTTCCTTCCCCCAGCCCCTCCTCCTGTTTAATGAAACTACTTCGCGAAATACTGAAAATATTGTTTTGAACAGTTGACTGACAAGAATTTCTATACAGAAAGAGTGGGGGGAGTAATTAATGGCTGATTGATGAAATGTTTAATATTTCGTTGTAGCTATTAATAACGATTTATTTAAATCAATAGGTGGTAAATGTTTGCTTATATTGTGAATATTGTAACTACATTTAATAGAATATATAAATATTATAAAAGATTATACAAAACGCATACATATGGTATGTGTATTTGGAATAGCAAAATTAGTTTTACATAAGAGTTGAGATAGCCTTTAAAAAGGTTAAATTATTTATTCCGGAGCTCTAAAAAGATACAAAATCTGGAGATTGCGTGATTTTATCAAACTTGGAATTTTTATATAAAAGTTAGGGAAAGTGGAATACCTATTTAATTTTACAAGTTAAATAGAGCAGATTTTAACACACTCAGATGAAGAGACTTAATAAGGCTTTGCGTAATGTCACAGTATGATGTATAGTTATTGGGTTGGCAACTAAGTACTTTCAGTTTTGTAGTATAAAATAAAACACTTTTTTTTAAACAAAGAATAGTTTTTAATCAATTATATATTTTCCATTTTGCTCAATGACCTTTTGCCATCTTTCTTTCAGCTGCATGATTCCGCGCTCATAAAATTTCTGGTCCTTATCAGCAAAAAACTGAACCAGGTGCGAGTGAAGGTCATCGTCATTTGTGAAAGTTTTACCATTCAAAGAATTCTGCAAACTTCCAAATAAATGGTAATCAGATGGTGCTAGATCACGGCTGTATGGGGGATGTGGCATCACTTCCCAGCCAAGCTCCAATAGTTTCCCACGAGTTGCCAAAGATGTGTGAGGCCTTGCATTATCATGGTGGAAAACTACACCTTTCCGATTTGACAATTCTGGCCATTTTTATTTGATTGCTTCATCCAGTTTTATTAATTGTTGACAGTAAACATCAGAATTGATCGTTTGGTTCCTTGGAAGCAGCTCAAAAAACACAACACCTTTGTAATCCCACCAAACTGACAGCATGATCTTTTTTGGATGCAATTCAGCTTTTGATACGGTTTGAGCTGGTTTATCGTGTTTGCTCCATGATCGTTTTCGAACTATGTTACTGTACAGTACCCATTTTTCATCACCAGTGATGATTCTTTTTAAGAAAGGGTCGGTTTCATTTCGTCTAAGGTGCATATCGCAAAAGTTGATTCTTTGTGTTAAATGAATTTCTCTCAATTCGTGAGGTACCCAAATATCAAGCTTCTTAACTAGCCCAAGACATTTTAAATGTTTTTCAATTGTTGTGTGCGATACATGTAGCCTCTCCGCAACCTCTCGAACAGTTATATGACGATCCTCTTCAATTATGACTTTGATTTGGTCATCATCAACTTGTGTAGGCCGACCAGAACGTTGCTCATCTTTGAGGGAAAAATCTCCAGAACGGAATTCTTTATACCAATTCTGACACGTGCGCTCTGTTAAGCAATTAGCACCATAAACTTCACATATCTTTTTGTGAGCCGCAGCAGCTTTCTTTCCTTTACGGAAATAAAATAGTAAAATATGTCGAAAATGTTCGTTTCTGCACTCCATTTAAAATTAACTCACAACTAATAGCTTTAATAAAAATCACGCACTACTTGCTTCTGAAGTTACGTCAATGTAACTAGTATCACGCGACAAACGGTAAAGTACAGCACTAACATACGTTATACAAAAAATAAAGCAACGCTCTCTATCAGTAAAAACCGAAAATACTTAGTTGCCAAACCAATATATTGTCAAGTAAATGAAGTTGAATAGAATTGACGATGGTTCCTACTATGACGTTTTATAAATAAGTTGTCAAAAATTGACATCCATAAGTTGAATGGTGCTAAAATAGTGTACTTTTTTAAACGACTAATTAGTGTCCTTCACGAACCACTATTAAAAGTTGCGCTGCGGAATTTAAGAAAAGATCATATGTCAAAGATAAGCACTATTTTGGAAGACAAATTTCTCTGAACACAGAAAACATTGGTTTTGTCCATGGTGTGGTTTTAAAAGTCCCACGAATTGGGCTCAAGTGTATTGCAGAAGCCCTGCACATTTCTTATGTCCTAAGAATGTGTGTTTCACATTGTTGACAGGAATAACGCCGCGAAAAACTTGCCAAAAGTGTTCTCTTTTTGTAAGACCATGCTTCTGATCGCAAGTCCTTGATTATACTGTGTCATGGTCAAAATACTTTCATTTTTTTTATTCTTAATTTCATTCAAATAAAGATGTTACTTAATTGGTATTTCCAAATGAAAATCTACTATGATTATTTTCAGAAGGGAAGTCTTAATATTTTATGGTATTTATAATAATTTAGTTTAAGTATATTTGTGTGTATTTTCACTTAATGTATTTCTAATACAGTTCTCAGAAAGAATCTAATTATATAAGAGAAATAAATGCATTCTATAGTTGGAATGCATTTATATTTGTGTTATAGATACACTTTTAAGAGTGTAATAATTGGTAATCGTTTAAATACAGCGCATATTCCTTTCAGATACATTTCTTGTACCTATTAGGTATTAAGTATATACAGTACTGTGCAAAAGAAAGAAGCATCTTCTTGAATTTTACAAGAAACTATTATGAAAGGATAAATAATAATCTTAGACAATTTAGATTTTCAATATTTTGTATGACCACCTTTATTTTTTATGGTATGCTGCATTCTTCTTGGTAGGCCTTCCTTTAATGAATTAATGAAATTTTCAGAAATATTCTACCACTCTTCCTGTAGTATGTTCCACAGTTCATTTTTGTTCTTTGGCCCCATCTCACACCTTTTTCCGTTAAGATAATCGCACATATGTTCAATAATATTTAAGTCAGAACTTTGAGGTGGCCATATCATAGTCTGCAATATCCCATTTGCTTCCTGCTGTGTTAAATAAGTTTTCACAAGTTTTGAGGTATGCTTGGGATCATTATCTTGCTGTAAAATGAAATTATTGTCAATAAGTCGCTGCCCTGATGGTATGGCATGTTCTTCTAATAGTGTTCTGTATCTCTCACCAGTTAATTTACCCTCCATTTTTACAATTTCACCCACACCTGCTGCCGAAATACAACCCCAAACTTGGATATTGCCTCCTCCATGCTTTATGATAGTGTGTAAACATGGCTCCAATAACGATTCACCAGGGCGTCGTCTAACATACTGACATCTGTTCGTTCCAAATAATTGATATTTAGATTCGTCAGTCCATAGTACTTGTCGCCACTCATTATATCCCCAAGTTTCGTGGTCTCTAGCATATTTTAATCGTTTCCCTCTATGACCTCGTCACAGTAAGGGTTTTCTCACGGCCGCGCATCCCCTCAAGTCTGATCTGAGCAAGTATCGCCTTACTGTTGAAGCATGTACCAGGTGTTCGCGCAAGATCTTGAGCTAGTTCCGCGCTAACTTTTAGAAACTGCATCAACTTTACTGAGCTTTTTTGGACGTCCACTCTTTGGTCTATCACTTACGCTGCCGGTTTTAGTCATTCTTTTTCTTGTTTGTTACACGGCATACCGGGAACATTGATCTTTGATATTTTCACTTGACTATAACCCTCTTGGTGTAAAACAATAATTTTATTTCCGTCTAGTAATGCTATTCTAGGCATTTTCTATATAACAATTTACAGCTCACAATTTTTTCTTAAAATGAAAATTTCACTCGTAGGCGCGTTTTTTAAGAATCTAAACAAATTCTATTGTGGAACCGGTCTGTATCGTTTCTACCACTGAATTAAAAACAAGATCTTATAGATAAATAACTCTCCCTTGAAATTTTCTTGTAGAGCATTGTGGTGCAATAAAATTTATACTTTAATCCTGTTATTAGGCGGTCGATCTCACCCCTACGCAGAAGTATGATGGAACTTGGAAATTTCCAATGATTATATTTCTACTAATAACTGAATCGTTTTTGGAAATATGTATTAAGTATTATAAATTAAATTATTCCAATAATTATTAGCAAAACGCTTTGATAAAAAAGTTTTGGAAAATATCGTTAGGTGCTTCTTTCTTTTGCACAGTACTGTACGTATTAGAAACAATATTAAACACAAAACGTTTACGATTACGGTCGCATCACCGCTGACTAGTTACAAAGTGAACGTCCTTGTCTCATAGTTGCGCAATGCGTGAACACAATATGATCCCGTGGTTGTGCAAGTTAATCAAAATGGTAATGGTTTTCTATTTCTAAATGAATTCTACATTTTATGTTTTTCTACTAGGTGATGCCTTTGTACTAGAGAATCGCTCCTATAGTCGAGTACTATGTATGTATGTATGAGTATGTAAATTAAATAGTCTGTGTTTGTGTTTTCGTTAATTTAAAAGACAAATTAAATTTAAATATTAAGTTTTGACCATACTTTAAAAGCGTACGATATTAAAGGCTTTTTATTCTGCCCGTGAATGCCCGTGAATTTATTTCCATTCACTGTTAGTATAATAGCTGCCATAAACATTGCTGTGATTACATAAACATAGCGATGAAATTCGATTCGATATTTATCAAAATACAATGCATTTGCATGGATGTGAAGCGTTTGTCGTCATGTTGCTCTTTTATTTCATTTTGTTCACACTACGTACAATCTCGAGTTCCTCATTGTCGATGGATATCACGTTCTCGTTTGAAGAGCCTACTTGGAGACACACAAAGGAGATTCCAAGATATTTAAGTCCAGCTGAAGCAGTGAGTTATCGTGGGAATATAATTTTATTATTGAAGAAGTAAATGTAATAACAGATGCGCGTGTTCTTTGACATAGATTACTGTTATAAATTAGTTGAGAACTTATAGAGAAACAAGCAATTGTTGACATAAAACACACTACTTTGCCGCAAAATAAGTTTTATTTTAAATAAACTAACTCGTGACACGTAATCCTTGACGAAGAATTGTAATTTGAACTATTTTTTGGGCTGTTTCAATCGCTTGTGAATATACTTAGATGACACTCTTAAAAGAATTATTAAATTCCACAAAAGATGGAAATAGCCCAAACAATTCGAATTAGAAAATTAGATGCACGTCTTCAGTGGTAGCTAGTCGAGATGATAATAACAATAATAATATTTTTTATTGTCCAACAGTACAAGCCATTTATAAGATAGATCCAGTACAGAAAGTACAGAGTAAACAGAAATAAATAAACAACTTCAAGATATAAATGGACCAACACCCGAATAAAGGGTCTATTTCCCAATAAGGGGATCAGGACACATCCTGTTAGCGTTCCTGCATATATGAGCTAGCGATGCCGCCAAGAGAACATTAGTCCTAGCTCTCGGAGCGACAAACGAATCGCGAGATCTTATTCATTAGCACCCTCACTGCTAATGAATAACTGAGCCCATCGAGTGCTTGCGATGGCATCGTGGTCACGGAATGAGATAAGGGCAGTTTTGCGTTATAATTTCGTGCGTGGTTTAAACATAGACCAACGCTTCGAAGAAATGATTTTTGCACTAGGTGATGCTTGTCCATATCGCACAACGATATTCAGGTGGTATAGACTATTCCGAAGGAGAAATTTAATTGTGGAGGATGCTGAAAGGCCGGGAAGGCCACGAACGTCAGTTACGGAGAAAAACGTTACTACTGTGATCAAAATGCTTGGCGAGGACACGCCAGTAACCTACAAACAGATAGAGGGTACTTCAGGCCTAAATGCAACAGCAATTCGTTCAATTCTGCATGATCATTTGCATGTGAAGAAACTTTGTACTCTCTGGTTGTCGCATCGATTGACTGAAAAGCAGATGACACGACGTAATCGCACGTCGTGTCGGGAGATACTAAAAAAGTTTAATAAGGGACAATCTCGGTATGTGAACAACATCGTGATAGGTGAAGAGACTTGGCTGTACTATTACGATGTGCCGACCAAAGCTCAAAACAAAGTTTGAGTCTTTAATGATGAGGACACACCAGCAGTTGTCAGAAAATCCCGATCTGTAAAGAAGAAAATGATAGCTGTATTTTTCAAATCGAGTGGAATTGTGGAACGCGTCGTTTTGGACATACAGAAGACAGTGGTATACTGAACAGTGCCTGCTTAAAATCAGTGGATTCATGAAGAACCTGCGGCCAAAGTCTAGAATGGACACCTGGTTCCTTCATCACGATAATGCTCCAGCTCACTACGCCAAAGCCTGCACCGAATATTTGACCACGACAGGATTGAAACTTCTCGAGTACCATCCCTACAGTCCAGATCTTGCTCTCTGCGACTTTGCACTGTTCCCGCATGTGAAAATGACGCTAAAAGGGAGTCAGTTTTCCAGTGATGAGGACCTTCTGCGGGCTTGGGACAACAAGTGTGCTTTACTCCCTAGTGAAACTTGGCAGAACTGGTTTAAAGATTGGTTTCGGAGGATTAAATAAACGAAACTGTATTGCAAAACTTTCCTAGTACTCTTTGTATAGGCGTTAGCTTTAAGACTTGGAAACAAATTGTATAAAATAAATCGACGTGTGTTTGGTGGTTGGCGGGGAAAGCTGTGCGGAATTGTTCTAGACTAGTTACTACGGATCCAAATGCGACACTGTGATTAATAATCTACTGATGATGACAACTTGGTTGTCGAAATACGTGTATAGAATACGAACGTTGACGTAGTAAGGGATTTCATTTACCTTTTTCGATTAATTGTTTAGAGAAATTGGATAAGAGCACTATTTATAGCCAACATATTTTTTTTACTCTAAATCCGTTAATGTAATCATAAACGTAACACCAGCATAAAACAGTGAAATGCAAATTTACGCCATGAATAATTCAATTTATTAGGTTTTAAAAGTGTCATGGTTGATTAGACGTAATTGCAAGGTCGCTAATAATTATTTCTCGAACAGGAATGTAGTGCAAATGTATATCGGGATTTTTTTCCAAATAATGCAGCGGTAATTTTACTTTTACTCTCGATTGGATTTCCACGTATTATGCAGGTGAATATATACGACAGATTAGAGCCGGTTATCATTTGCGAATAAACGGATAATTTATTTAATAGATTCGTAGCCTTTAGAAGAATTTGGTTCAATTAGAATGATTAACTCTTCAGTATTAATCATTTTTGTAAGAATAATATCTTTATACAATATTTGATTCTAAACTTAATTTCCATTTATAAATAAGTTGGAAACTTACTTTCATATACGAGGATCGATTAATAAATTCCACTTCGATTCATACGAGGATTAATTCTACTCTTAGTTAATATTCACTTTTAGAAAAGGAATAGTATCGCTAAATTCTAAAGTATTACTATTACAACAATTGTTTATATAAACCTGACTTTTCACATAACCCCGAAGAAAATAGTCTAACGGTGTCAAATCACATGATCTTGGTGGCCAATTCACATCACCGTTTCTTGAGATTACACGTCCAAGAAATTTTTCTCTCAATAAATCAATTGATTCGTGTGCAAAGTGAGATGTAGCGCCATCCTGTTGAAGCCACATATCCTCTAGATCAATATTCATTTATTCAGGCCACAGAAATTCGGTTATCATCCGACGATATCGATCACCATTGACAGTTACAGCTTCACCAGCAGCATTTTCAAAGAAGTAAGGTTCAATTACACCACCTGGCCATAATGCACACCAAAGAGTAACTTGTTTAGAATGCATAGGTTTCTCATGAATAATTCGTGGATTTTCCTCACCCCAGATACGGCAATTTTGTTTATTAATATAGCCACCAAGTTCAAAATGTCCCTCATCGGAAAACCGTTATTTTTTGAGTAAAATCAGCTGGTTGTTCATTAATGAAATTGATAAATGAACGACGTTTTAAATGATCCAATGGCTTCAGTTCCTGTGTTATTTGAACATTATATGCCTTCAGAGCTAAATCCTTGTGTAAAATATGCCATGTTATTGATCCACCAAGTTCAAGTGTTGTGAACGTCGTCTAAAGGACATTTCAGGATCTTCAGCAACACTTTCACGAACCAAACCAATATTTTCGTTTGAACGACCACTACGACTGTATTTTTCACTTTCTTGGTCTCTCAGGAAACCGGTCCCTTGAAATTTTTTAATAATTCGACCAATAGTGCTTTCAGATGGACGATTATGTAAACCATAAAGTTCACGTAATTTTCTAAAAACTGATTTTCATAAAATAATTCAACAATTTGAACGCGTTGTTGTACCGTGTACGAAGCCATTTTTATAAATGTCATACATCACACTTTTTAAATGCCCACATACCTAGACAAATTCAGTGCGCCATCTATATTTTATTTATTCTTAAAAAACCGCGCAATTTGAAACACCCTTTAGATGAAACAAGAAGAAAATTAAATAATAGTAACTCCTATAGAAAGAATATTTAAATTTAGGAAAACGATTTAGAAATGTATTTACATCCGACGCAGTTAACAATCCACTTATGCTTCACTAAAACGATGCAAGCCATTGACAATGCCTGCAATGTTCGTCCCATCATCGCTTACTTTCGCTGATTACCCGGGCGATTGTACACCCTTTACTTATAAAGCCAAGAAAATATGTAGGTACCAATTATTATCGAAGACAAAACATTATCGAAATTCTTCTATTATGCAATTATCGTGTGATAAAATTATGTAACGAAGACATAATTCCCACCATTACATAATAGAAACAGAATAGCCACATATACTAATATTAACGTGGCGGTGTTCGCGTGCTGCTCTAGCATTGAAGTCACCGATCTAATTCAAGCCGCACGTAATATTTAATTGAAGATACGTACAATTAACGGTTATTATATGCGAGGAAATAATTATATCCTGTGTCATTTGATCGTGATGTCAACGAACTTGATAGTTTCATTAGGAAGTCGTTAAAATATACATTTTAACTACGTACTTTAAGTGACAATTGAAATATTTATTCGTATTACTTTTTTTCTACTTTAGAATCATATTTGCGCTTATTTGGTGACTTAAAATATAGAATGTATACTGCTCCCGTAGTCGTTACTACCCACTCGCAAATAAAATTAAGCTTGTTGGCAATTTAGTTTACAATACATGAAATTTTTTTAAAATAAAATTTTAAATAAATTCTACTGTTGAATTTTTATTATGGAAAAATGTTAAGTAGATTCTTATTCTGACTTTAACCGTTTTTTACATCGTATATGTGACGCAAAAATTTTTGAAAAAATTTCTTTTCTCTGCACTGGATTCGAATCCGCGATCTCATTCTTTCCCGGAATGTGTCGTCGGCATTAGACCACGGAGACGATTAATTCGAGTCATTCTAATGTGCCATAAATTGTGTGACGGAAACAGTTAGGTTCGGGTACTGCATTACATAACAAGGGTGTTCAAATAGCGCGGTTTTTTAAAGAATAAATAAAATATAGATGGCGCACTGAATTTATTCTGGGTATGTGGGCATTTAAAAAGTGTGATGTACGCCATTTATAAAAATGGCTTCGTACACGGTACAACAACGCGTTGAAATTGTTGAATTATTTTATGAAAATCAGCGCTCTATGAAAAGAGTTTTTAAAAAATTACGTGAATTTTATGGTTTACATAATCGTCCATCTGAAAGCACTATTGGTCGAATTATTAAAAAATTCCAAGAGATCGGTTCCGTGGAAGATCAAACAACTGAAAAATACAGTCGTAGTGGTCATTCACAGGAAAATATTGGTTTAGTTCATGAAAGTGTTGCTGAAGATCCTGAAATGTCCATTAGACGACGTTGACCACAACTTGCACTTAGTGGATCAACAACATGGCGTATTTTACACAAGGATTTAGCTCTGAATGCATATAAGGTTCAAATAACACAGGAACTGAAGCCATTAGATCATTTAAAACGTCGTTCATTTGTCAATTTCATCAATAAACAACCGGTTGATTTTTCTCAAAAAGTAATGTTCTCCGATGACGCATATTTTGAACTTGTTAGCTATGTTAAGAAACAAAATTGCCGTATCTGGGGTGAGGAAAATCCACGAATTATTCATGAGAAACCTATGCATCCTACACGAGTTACTGTTTGGTGTGCATTATGGCCAGGTGGTGTAATTGAACCTTACTTCTTTGAAAATGCTGCTGGTGAAGATGTAATTGTCAATGGTGATCGATATCGTCGGATGAAAACCGAATTTTTGTGGCCTGAATTAATGAATATTGATCTAGAGGATATGTCGTTTCAACAGGATGGCGCTACACCTCACTTTGCACACAAGTCAATTGATTTATTGAGAGAAAAATTTCCTGCACGTGTAATCTCAAGAAACGGTGACGTTAATTGGCCACCAAAATCATGTGGTTTTACATCGTTAGACTATTTTCTTTGTGGTTATGTGAAAAGTCAGGTTTATAAAAACAATTCACAAACAATTCCTGCTTTGAAAGATGAAATTATTGGTGTCATTGGTGAGATAGAGCCTCAATTATGTGAAAATGTCATTGAAAATTTTAACAAGAGAGTGGACGCCTGTGGAGCTGCAGGAGGAGGCCATTTGGCAGATATTATTTTTCGTATATAAATGTCATATTTGATACTTAAATTATCAATAAAAAGTTTTTGAAACTGGATGCAAATTATGTGTTTTATTTATTCTTTAAGAAAACCGCGAAATTTGAAACACAACACCAACGTAAGAACGCATAGTTGTACTCAATTAATAACCTTCCGTAGATTTTCGCTTATTAAGTAGACATTTTTAACTGTCGAGCTCAATCAGAAGTAAGGGATATATGAAATAAATAGGGATTGTGATTAAAAATACAATTCAATAGGAACCCGATATAAAGAACAGATCTTTCACGTTAAATTTAATCGATCTGAGAAATCCAATTTAGCGATACAATGATGGTAGTGTGACAGCAGATTGTCTACATTTAGTTAAAAATATAAGTAATTGCCGTGAATTATTCAGTTACGAGAGCATCTTGATTGTGAAAATAAAAATCATGTGTTAAACATAAATATCCGATTACATATTCTTGCCTCTGTGAGTTCCTGGAAGATACGACCGTTAAAGAAGTCTGTAAGTGGAAGCGAGGTACATTAGTACAAGTGTTTTTAAGACTAAGAAATATTGACTTACAGATGGCTTGTGAACGTCAATGTGTGTTTTAGTGTTGGTGGAATGAATGTGTGAAGTTTTTTCTGTGCAAGCATTACTGCGACTCCTGGTGCGAAACTGTGATTAATAATTTTCTAATAATGACAAGTTAGTTGTCAAAATACGTATACAGAGTATGAACGTTTATATGGTAAGGGTTTTTTGTCTGTTTTATTTACAAATTTGGTTTATTCATTTCTTAATTGATCGATAAACGGTGTCATCCTCTTTACAAATTTGGTTTGTTCATTTCTTAATTGATCGAGAAATATCTATCAGTTAGGCAAGGAGTTTAAGGTGATGATAATATGACAAGCACGTTTTTAGTTTAGAAATCCTTCATAGCAATCAAGACGTCGTTCAAGTTTATAAATAAAATTATGAACTTGTGGACTTATTCCATGTTTTTTTCGAAATTCGATCGATGTTCTGGTAACATATGCTTTTTATGAGCCATTAACTTAAATCTTTTGCAATTGACTTTAAAAAAGAAGAAAAAGGATAAGTAAAATAAAAACAAAAGCTTACTATTTTGGTAAAATTCATTTATTTTATTCAAAGTAGTCGCCTTCAGCTTCCCCACAACGTTTTGAACGGCCAATGTCGAATGAATTTTTAAGTTCATCTTTAGAGATATCCTTCAAGATCGCTGCCGGCCCCTTTTTAATAATCTCGACGTCAGCATAACGCTGTCCCTGCATCGGCAGATGTAGTTTGGAGAATAGATAGAAATCACAGGGGGTCAAATCCAGTGAATACAGTGAATAGTTGATGGTTAAAATACCATTCCTAGTTAGAAAATCAGTGACAAGGGTCGAGCGATGAGATGAGAAACGCTAGCTACTATTTTCACGATATTGGGAGCGCACACGACGAATACGCGCCAAAAGACGCTTCATAACATCTAGATAATATACAGCATTGACTGTTTGACTAGTTGGTATAAACTCTTTGTGCACTATGTCTATAGAATCATAAAAACAAAGCAACATTGCCTTAACTTTTGACTTTTCCAAACGGCTTTTTTTCGGTCGTTCTTAGCTTGGATGCTTCCATTCAGAGCTTTGATACTTGATATTTGGATCATATTGAATACACCATGTTTTATTGCCAGTTACAATAGAATACCTGTAATTTTCGTCCTTTTTTGAGTCTTTAATAAAGTCTGTACAATGTCGAATGCAGTTAGCTTGTGTGGTACAAACCTTGCACGAATCTTTCTCAGTCCCAAATGCTGTGTCGAAATGCGATGAATTGAATCTTTGGAAATATTTAATTTTACTCCCACGTATCTTTTCATCATATTTAGCCTTTTATTTAAAAAGAAATACAGAGAACATAATATTAAATATATCTAACTTTAATGTTTTTTAAATTATTGAGTATTTTATAATTGAAATGTGTCTTATCTTTTGTAAGGACGACAAAAAGAAAGGCAAGGAAAGCCAAAAATTACTTATGGTACAACTTTGAAATTCAAACGTACAGAGACCATATTGCAAACGAAATAAATGTGCTATTGAAATCTGATTTTGTTTAATTCCACCATGCAGTCTTCATATTAAAATTTTTATTCAATTACACACGCATAAATGCCAAGCTATAAAATGTTCATCTGTTACAATCTGTCAATAAATTAATTTTCCATCCTCCATACGAGATGTTAACATACAAACAATCGCGCTGCTAACAATTGTCAACGAATTTCTCTTCTGTTAAACTGTATTGTATTATGTATGAATATTCACGAGCTTGCATTCGCTGTTAAAGGACGCAGATGGGCGTCAGCCTTCGGTCGTATGTACTTCATGCGATTTTTATTGGAAATAATTGCAACCCATAATCGTCGAGACATGCCACGTGTACATTTATATCGCGCATACACTGAGATTTAGTATCGAAAATTATATTTCTTTTCTGGAAGTAATTTTATATTGATTGTATTTCATTTGTAATGCAATCTACATGGCGAATATACGATGGTAATTATTATACGCGGTTAGATTTATTGTATTTCGAACGAATTTCTTGTAAACGGCTTTACTTATCTTGCAGTAAAGATAATGAGAGGATGTGATTGAATGAAGAGGAGAGAGAATGAAGAAGAGAGATGCAAAGGGAACTAAAAAGTTTTTCTCTTCAGCTATGGTTTCCACACCTTTCAAATCATTTTCACCAAATTGATAAGTTAAGAGAGTAGGAGACTAAAGACTCATAAAAAAGAGGTCCTCCGTGACATTTTACCCCCTATACTATCTCCCTCACGTGACCATATCACAGCATGTGCAAATAAAGTGTTCAGTAAGCGTGCGCCAATATGAGAACAGTTATTTATTATTGAAGATCTGTTCTTTAAGGGTTAAAAGCTGTTGCTTGATAGTTTAAAGCGTTCTTTACCAGTTAAAAGGTGTTTTTATGTATTCAATATCTGATAAATACTTGTTTTGGTAATGCTGTACGGCATCTGAGCGTTTGAATTTCCAGCGTGTGGTGACGTGGTCAGGTGAGGGATGTAGTGGATGTGGTAGAATATCACAGCAGATACTTGTGTCAAATCTTATTTGTTTCTGGTCTCATACTCGTTTAGCTTATCTACTTCACCATTTTATGCACTTCTTTATTCTTCGAAACTAGTCATCAAACTAACTCTTCTGTTTCTTCTGAGAATTGGTTACAGTCGTTATCATAAGCTCTAAGAAGACCTTCGTCTTTGAAATACTTCCTTTTTATCGAAATGTTCCATGCATTCAGTGTGACAATACTCGGTACAAACTGGCGGAGAGCTATCATGACAAACAACTTAGGTACTTGGTATCGGTCGTGGACAAATGTTCTCCAGTGCTTCAACAAGGGGGCAGATATTCTCCACTACACCACTTTGCGATGAGTGTCTTTCCTTGGTGTTTTCAAAACAATGCGTTCCACAATTCTTCCCGAAGTAAAGAAGATGACCACCTTCGGGCGTGCTCTCATTCTGGAAGTACCAAGTTGCTGTTAACATATGGAGATGTTAAGGACACTACGAAATACGTTGTATTACTACCATCTCAAAGAAAATTAATATTATATTGTAAGCTTTCTCTCTCTCTATAGAGCTGCAAATAACAACGAGGATTTTTAGCAACATCAGTAGTGGTAAGAGCGTGATACTTTAAAGTTGTCAGGTGGTCATTAATAAAAAGGATGACGAGCAAAGGCTTGAGGTGGTTAGAACCCTGTGGGACACCAGATGCAGATACGTACTCAGACAATGAAAATCCACTACGAAAGACGTAATACATTCTATTGGTAAGATATGATATTATAAGGTTTATGGGTAAAAGACTACGAGCAAACGAATTTAACTGGTCTTGCTAATATTCTTCGTCTACCACCTTCAAGGACAAATGTACTAACTGGATCTTATATCTATAGAATAGGTGACTACATTCTTGTTGCGAATCCTTTTAAATATGACTAGAAATGCAGGATTGCGCAATTTTTTTATTTATTCCTATAAAAACGCTAAAATAACAGAAACAACTTTTTCGACTTTTGCTAACATTTGTCTTTGATATTTGCATTTGTCATCTATTATCCGTCATCAGTCATGAATCATCTGTCATTTGTCATTTAACGTTTTTCATCTGCCATCTGTTATCCATAATTCGTCATCTATTATATGTGATTTTTCATCTGCCACTGTCATTTGAATAGTGCAACTTAACTCTCATTTACAGAAATTTCTGTTAATATATAGTCTCGACAAACGCTTAGAAATATCCCTTATCGACAAATTCTTAGAAATATCTCTTAATTAACACTGATTACTAGAATTTTCGCGTATCAAAGACAGTATCACTAATGATTTTTGCCTCACGAACGTAGTTATTTATATACACCTATCAGGTATCTCAACTGTTTTTGTTTTAGAGCACGCACTTTCTCGAATTGCTCCGCGGCTCTTCTTGGAGTCCGTCGTTCTCGCTCGTAAATCACATATGTTGCTGGTTTCGTGATATTTTCACCTGAGCAAAAGAAAATAACTGTTTGAGCTGTGGGTATTTGAAATTATTAAATCCTATTTACGGATCACGTGCTGTAGACAATCACTTGGTCCTTTAATATCAAAGCAACACCCAGAATTTGAATGTCGCTATGGAATTATCTGAACATTCCTCCACATAACATATCGAAATGATAATTGCCAGTAAACAAAAGAAAGTTTTCATCATACGTATGACACTATAACTCTGTAATCTAATCAAACATTTGGTAATATCTGCCTCCGTTCATGTAGAAAGCGTAATTCAATCGTACGTTTATTTTTGCCTGCATGCGTTGACGTAAAATTAACTTTCCACATGCATTTCTTAGAGCAGATAACGACTGCAATTCTACACGGCCACCTTATGTTGTCATTAAAACCGTTGCTGCATTACAGAGATCGAAAGTTAGTCGATTTTGTTTCTCCTTTTTTGCCTCTCCCCCTCCTGCCCCCTTCGTCCTCGTGCATTTATATTTTCTGTTTTTTTTTCGGTTTTAATCTTATGAAATGAACTTGCCGCACTGAGTTTTTGCTACGGCATTCACTTGAAATGCGCGATTTTACAGAAGTACCGCTTTCGTGTTCAAGTTGATTGGAATACAACACCGCTTGCATCGTTCCACCCTTCGTTAAGCATCTTTTGCGTTTTCTATTTTGCGCTAGATTGAAAATTAATATTTAGAATCCCTCGGGGGCAAATTGAGTCAATTAAATAGCGTTAAACTTAACATAGTGCTTTGCTTGCTTTGTGGATAATGACGCGTAATATTAGAGAAAAAATTATTACATACGAGGATAGTTTGACAAGTAGTGAGAATGACACATAGGTAAAACAAATGCACTGTAATTTAGGTTGCCTATTTATATATTTACATTCCGATATTTAGATAAATCGGTTGATTAGTTTATTTTTGACACCTGATTGAAAAAGAAGCAACACGTTGTTTTGTTGAAATGGAAAAAGCAGAGTATCGTGCGGTGATTAAATACTTCGTAATTAAGGATATGAAAGCTATCGAAGTAAAAGATGAGTTACGGGAAACATTAGGTGAATCTGCTCCATCATCCGCCACAATAAGTAGATGGGTAAATGGATTTAAACGTGGTAGAACAAGCTGTGTTGATGAAGCGCGCTCTGGAGCACCCAAAATCGTGACTTCTAAGGAAATGATTATAAAAATCCATAATATTATTACGCAAGATCGACGACTCAAAGTAAAAGAATTAGCAGACATGGTAAAAATTTCAACAGAACGCGTACACCACATTTTAACGAAAGAATTGGGTCTTTCCAAGCTTTCGGCAAGATGGGTGACGCGACTGCTTACGACTGATCAAAAGTTCACTCGATTGCGCATTTCCAATGAGTGTTTGGATCTTTATAAGCGGAACCCGATTGATTTTTATAGGCGATTTGTTACTTGCGATGAAACTTGGATATACTAGAGTACACCCGAAACTAAACAACAGTCGAAACAATGGTTAGAATGTGGTTCTGCACCACCAAAGAAAGCGAAATCCACTTTATCGGCAAACAAGGTGATGGCCTCAATTTTTTGGAATTCAAAGGGTAGTTTGCTCATTAATTATCTTCAGAAAGGTGCCACAATAAACGGACAATATTATGCAGAACTTCTACAAAAATTAAATGTTGAGATTCGTGCTAAACCGCCAGGAATGGCAAAGAAAAAGATTCTGTTTCACCAACACAACACTTCCTCGCATACCAGCACAGTTGTGATGTCCAAAATCCACGAGTTGCATTTTCAATTAGTACCGCATGCGCCTTATTCGCCGGATCTGGCCCCTTTCGACTTCCACCTTTTTCCAAAATTGAAAACGGCACTAGGTGGAAAGAAATTTTCGTCTAACGACGAGCTTATCATCTTCGTAAATGAGTATTTTGCAAACCTTCCGGAATCGCATTTTAGAGACGGCATAAGGGCATTGGAGCACCTTTGGTATTTTAGTAACTCCTACCGTATACGAGTAATGCAAAGAATACTCAATGTGATAGACTGTCTATACGTAAATATGTCGGTAAAAAAGTAATAATTAATTTAAATATATTTTACAATTTTTGTAGCAATTTGTTAAAGAGTTGATCGTATAACATAAGCGGAGTGCAATATCAGAATGCATTATTTATAGGGGGAAGACATATACGGAGTGGTGTGGAGTCAACTGCCACATTTCTAACTTGGATATTTTCTAGACACTATAGATGATATTGGGCGGCATAAAGGGGGTAAGGGTAGATGATAGAACGTCATTTTATATGAGCAGTTGGAATGAAGTTTTCGAGTGTATATTGTGTTAAGTTAGTGCCTCATTGGCCTCTACTAAACCCTAAGGAGCTATATGACAAGTCGTTGTACTCTTCCAAAATAACGATTTAGTGTGGAGTTAGTATTTTTGGGGTTGTGGACCGATATTTATTCTGAAAATGATGAACAGTGATTATAAATTCGGAACGATATTGTTCTGTGTTGTAAAACTGCTCCACCATGCTTATGATGGCGACTTGAATACCTTCAGCATGATGATTAAAGTCATCTGAGCTTGCCGTCCCAAATTTTTTCCTTCGGGGATTTTGTGAAAATTTAAGAACTCAAGAAAGCCAAGTTTTTTGGAAGATGAAATTAAAGCTGATAATGCAATGGAGGAGGGCGAAGGTTTGGACCCAAAATCAGTTGATAAGTCCAGCAGAGTATTCTGTGAACGTTATTGATAATTTTCAAATTTAGAATGTATTTCAGAGCTAAGAATTGAAGTCGTATTTCCAAAGGTGATATCTAACAGGTGTTCCAATAAGACATTTAATTTTCAATAGCCCGCCATTTTAACAGTTGTCATGACTCAATCTGTAACTACTTGACAGATGACAAGTAAAAACTAGCCATTACTAAAAATGGAACAGTATACGCTTCAACAACGCATTGAAATTATTAAAATTCACTACAAAAATGGTGAAACTTTCGCGGTCACGGTTTGCAAAACTAAAACATTTTTCGGTCATCGTGAAGCATATTCTTGGCCAGCAATTGTGAAACTGGTGGAAAAATTTGGGCTATTGAGACAAGTTAGTGATGTGATGAATCGGACTCGTGAACGTCGCTCAAGAACAACTAAGAATATTCCTGTTGTAGCCCATAGTGTTGAGGAAAACCCAGATTTGTTCATTTCTCGTCGATTGTGCATCCCACAAACGACATTACACCGTATTTTGCATAAACACTTAAGTCTTAAGGCTTTTAAAGTTCAGTTAACATAAGAACTCACGCTTACCAACCATCAACAATGTCGTGTCTTTGCTGATTGGGTCATTGAAATGCATTAAACTGATCCGAAATTTCATCGAAAAATCATCTTGAGTGATGAGGCTCATTTTCACCTAGGAGGCTACGTTAACAAGCAGAATTGTTGGATTTGGGGCTTGGAAACCCAAGAATTATTGTTGAAAAGCCTCTTCATCCTCAACGTGTGACTGTTTGGTGCGGGTTTTGGTCTGGCGGGATGACTGGACCTTACTTTTTCGAAAATGAGGCTGGAGCAACGATTACGGTCAATGGACTGCGCTATCGAATGATGATTATTGATTTTGTATGTTCGGAATTGGAAAATATTGATGGGAAGGACGTTTATTTTCAACAAGACGGCGCTGCGTACCACACAAGTAACGATACCATCGCTCTTTTGCTTGAAAAGTTACCTTGTCGTGTGATTTCTCGAAGAGGCGGTCACAATTGGCCACCGAGTGTGATTTACCATCTTTAAACTTTTTCCTTTGGGGCTACGTGAAAAACAGGGTCTATGCCAATAGCCCACAATCGATTCAGGACCTCAAAGATGGAATTCGTGAAGTTATCGACGACATGCAGCCGCGAATGTGCGAATTGGTGATGGAAAATTTCATGAAAAGAATATGGTCCTGCAAGTGTAGCCGTGGCGGCCATTTGGTTGATATTGTTTTCTGTTATTGATGGCATACCTTCTTCTTTACAAATAAACATCCGTTCATTTCTCTTAAAAATACTTTTTTTACTTATCAAAATGAAACCTCTTATTGGAATATCCGTTATTATTGTTATTATTAAAAAACGAAAGTGATTTACTTATTTCGGGATTTAAAACTTCTCTTAACTTTATGGTAGCTTCTGTTTATTGTATACAATTGATAGATAAGCAAATTATTTATAAAATGACTTGATATTTGTTCTTCAAAAGATAAGTACTTAATACACGTCACTACCATGTTAACATGTAGTAGTTGCAGCCTCTTATCTTGTTGTTAAGCATTTATAGATTAACTTTGAATAATTTGACTAGGAATTATAAGAGTTTTAAAGCACTAGAATAATCTAAACACAATTTTCGCGAAAAGTACATTGGAATTTTTGTCCTGACTCTTACTATAGAATTGACCATGAAATGGTAGTAGACTTCTTGTCTTTGTTCGTCATTTCTTTGTCGTAATCTCGGTTTATTGCAGAAAATACTCCCTGTGACTCAGCTGTTTCTATTTTTTTTTTCAACTCTGCCTTATATTTGTGAGAGTTTGCTATTCGCCCACAAAAACGATTACACAAATCTCGCGTTGACATTTCTAACATTCTTCTAACTGAGACACTCCTTAATATCTATCCGTAGCGCAACCTCTGTATACCCTTGTGCGACTCGATCGGCACAACACGAGCCAAGAAAGAGAGAGTTCTTTGATTATTGACCTTACGAAACGGCCGTATAAAGATTATATTCCCGTATAGGTGTGCGACCGTTTGCAATGATTGATTACTGAACGGCATTGTGACGTGTTTTGGTGAACAATAGAGTCGCCACCTTGGCGGTTATGTACGTTAAGAACACATTTGACTTTCTTGTAGGTTTAATAAAAGTGAAAATAGAAAAATATCTGGAGACAAATAAGGTCAATGTTTTGTTTACAGAGGCATCAATATGACATTATACGTTGAAATAAATCAACGTATGTACATTTTATATACTGAAAAAGGAAAGTGTTACTAGTGAATCCAACGATTTTCTAATATTATTTGCATGATCATTTAGTATAGAGTTATAGGTTTTCTCCAATAATGTAGGTAAATATTGTTGGAGACTGTGGTCAAATGAATTAAAGAAGGGCAAAAAACCTCTTACCACATTAATGTCCATACTTTGTATAGGTATATCGCAACTAAATTGTCATCATTAGTAGATTATTAATCACAGTGTCGTACATGGATTTGCGGTAATGCTTACACAGAATTGTTTCAGGGAATAACTCATCGACTTGCCGCATTTCAAAATAGAGGGTTCGTCAGTGAAGCGAGATAATTTAAAAACTCTGCAAATTATTTGACCTTTAGGTGAGGGCGTTGAAGTTAATAATAAATTGTTAGTCGTTTAACGTCATTTAGTAAATATGACTCATCGTGCCTGCTGTGTAAAAGGGTTTTATAAAAATGGTCAATCCGCGACAACTGTGAGAAGGTTATTTCGCACTTAATATTCCGCGTCGTGGGCGGGTATCGTCTATTCACGCAATTGGCAACTATCAAGAAGCTTGGTTAATTTACCATTTGTGGACATGATGGATTGCCTGGTTTTTTTGTCGGGGACTGCGCAGAGGGTCTCTGCAGGCCTCTGACTGATATTTTTAATTTGTGCGTCCGAGGATCAACTTTCCCGGCTGGCTGGAAGATAGGCAGGATTACACCAGTGTTCAAGAAGGGGCAACGTTCTGACAGAAATAATTACAGACCTGTTAGTATCTTGTCAAATTTTGCTAAAATATTTGGACTGACCCTCTATGACAAGTTATTTAGCTGTGTTAAACCCTTCTTATCTATTAGGCAACATGGATTTATTCCAGGCAGATCTGCTATTACCAACCTGGTCGAGATTACTCAATTTAACTACTTGATAAACGTCAGCAAGTGGACGTCATATATACGGACTTCAGCAAAGCTTTCGATACCATCAATTATGGCATTTTGATTTCTAAGTTGACATTTTTTGGCTTTGCTCCCAATATTACCAATTTACTTTTTTCCTACCTGCAAAATCACTCGGCTTATGAGCATTATAATGAGTACTGGTCTAAGCTCTTCAATATCTCCTCTGGAGTCCCACAGGGTTCCCACTTGGGATCCCTTTTGTTTAATATTTACGTTAATGATCTCTTGGCACGTCTTGATTGCAGAGTGTTAACTTACATCGACGATTTAAAGATCTTCAGCTGTGTTAATTCACTTGACGACAGTATTAATCTTTAATCTAATCTATGCATTATTGATGATTGGTGTACCCACGATCAGATAAAGCTCAACATCGACAAATGTACTGTTCTCTCTTTTAGTAGAAGTGATACTCCGCTTTACTATAACTACAATGTTCGGCGATCCATTATACCTAGAGTACACAATTTCAAGGATCTTGGAGTCTTGTTCGATTAGCATCTTAGCTTTTCTAAGCATATAAGTAGCATAACTATATCATCTTCCAGAGGTTTTGGGTTCCTTATTAGTTCTTGCAGGGGTTTTAGTAGCTTGCACACTTCGAAGGTGCTTTTCGGTTCTCTTGTCCGGTCCAGATCGGAATATGCTTCAGTTGTGTAGTACCCGCTTTACCATTACCAGCAGTTACTCCTGGAGCGTGTTCAAAACAGGTTCCTCAAATATTACCCTACAGGATCGATGGTCATTATCCTGTCTTTGGTTCGACGTATGGGGGTCTGCTTGCTAGGCACAATTTTGATTCTCTTGCTATATGCAGGGAGAAAGTTAGTGGCGGTTTTCTTTATAAAGTAATAAATAATTTTATTGATTCTTCTGTGCTGTTGTCCCAGGTTGATTTCCTCGTGCCTAGTTTTGACACTAGATCATCGGCAACCTTCTCAATGGCTAGGGCAAGAACCAATGTTCTCTACAAGGCTCCACTGGTACATACGTCCAGAAATGCCATGCATTATACGAGGATCCCTTTCGCTAATTTGAATCTACGAGGGAGCGTTTTTATATTCGCGGAATGGGGGACAAGGGGTGGAAATAAAAAAACGAAATTATTTTTCTTTTTCAATATATTCACCTGCAAGACGGATACATTTTTCACATCTTTCAATTAATTTATTTATACCCTCATAAAAAAATGATTTCTCTTTTTCTGCAAAATACGCCGAAACTGCCTCCTTGACTTCATCATTGGCAGTAAATTTTTTACCCCGCAGCTCTTTTTTCATTTTCGGAAACAGGTAATAATCACTCGGGGCCAGGTCTGGGCTGTAGGGTGGGTGATTCACAATTTCGAAGCCCACCTTATGCAGGGCAGCTAACGCAACGCGGCTCTTGTGGACGGGCGCGTTGTCGTGCAAAAGCAGAACACCTTTTGTCAATTTTCCCCGTCTTTTCTCTTTAATGGCTTCTTTTAGTCGCTCTAATATTGAAGCGTAATATTCTCCGGTTATAGAAACACCTTTATCTTTATAATCATATATAATAATAATTATAATATTCCTTCCGAGTCCCAAAATACCGTTGCCATGAGTTTCCCAGCTGATTGTGACACTTTAAATTTTTTGGGAGGTGCTGTGCCCTTTTTATGCCACTGCATGGAGTCTTGTTCGGACTCAGGTTCATAATGATGAACCCAAGTTTCGTCTCCAGTAACAATTCCACTCAATACACCATCCTTGTCTTCATTACAGAGGTTCAAAAATGCACGCGAACACTACGCGCTGTTGTTTTTGCGGCGGCGTGAGCATTCTCGGCACCCATCTTGCGCTGACCTTAGACATGCCGAGATGATCGTGTAGGATTTTAAAAATTGTTGTATCGGATACTCCAACCATTTCTGCGAGTTGTTTCTTCTTTATTCGAGCGTCTTCCAGTACAATTTGTTCAACTTTTTGGATAAGTGCTGGCGTGGTCACCTCAATGCTCCTGCCCGGCCTCGGGTCGTCTTCAAGGGATTCCCTTCCTTGTTTAAATAAACTATGCCACTTGTACACCATGGTTTTTCCTGGACAAGAGTCGCCGTAAACCAATGACATCTCATTCATTATGGTCGCGACTGATTTTCCTTGCCTGGTAAGGAACTTTATAACGGCACGATATTCGATTTTTTCCATATTTCACTTTTCACTCCTGATTATGTTACTTGGTTGACGATAGCTCAAAGACTAACTGTCTAATAACAATGAAACTTCGTATTTATACTAATCATGAGTCGCTGCACAGGCCACGCCCCCAATGCGCCTACTCACCCCTCTACTACCCGCTCATTCCGCGCATATAAAAACGCACCCTCGTACGAGTAGTTCAGTTTTTTTTTTGTATGACTTGGCTTACATTATGGCATACATTAAGTGTGTACATATTTTTTTGTTAGTTGAATTCTTATTTAATTTGTAATACATTAACTGCACCTATTTTTGTTTCAATTTTATTTTTATTCTTAAGTGCATTATGTCCTGTAAATGGTCTATGTAACTGTTAGGCATTAAAGATTATTATTATTATTATTAAAGTGTGCGTACAAAAGATCGTAGACACTGGGTTTACTTTAAATTTAAAACATAAGGGAGCATCAAGAAGTATTTACAGTATGGCCGCGTTTGGGTAATATAGTCGACAGATGATGATGATATTAGTAACACCAGCGTGCATAAGATCCTGCATGAATATTTAGCCGTTAAGAAGCTATGTTCACGTTGGATTCCACATAATTTGGCAACCGCTCAAAAAAGGACTCGCGTCGATTGGTGACAAGAAATACACAAAAAATACAATGGCGGTGCTGCAAAGAACATTCATAAAGTCGCCATAGGTGATGAATCTTGGATATATACGTATGAGCTGGATACTAAACAGCAGTCGACTGTATCGGTATTCCAAGATGAGCCAAAACCAATAAAAGTTGTTCGCGCTCGAAGCACATAGAAACAAATGGTCGCCTGTTTTTTCGGAAAAACCGGTGACGTTGCAACCGTGCCTTTAGAGAGTTGTAGAACGGCCAATTCTGAATGGTACACAACTATTTGTTTGCCAAAAATTTTTGAAGAAATAAGACAAACAAAGCGAAAACGACAGATCATTCTCCACCATGAGCGAGTTTTCACAAGTCGGTTCAAACAATTGAATATTTGACGCAAAATATTGAATCGATCAGTCACCAACTTCGTGGTCAACGGTTTTCTACGCCGGAAGAGGCAGTTGAAGCATTCAAAACTCATATTTTGGAGATACCGCCTTCACAGTGGAAGCAATGCTTTTCGGATTGGTTTAAACGAATGCAAAAGTGCATTGATTCTCAAGGGGAATATTTTGAAAAGCAATAAAACTATTTTTTATAATAAAATTTTTTTCGTTTGCTATTCCCGAAATATAAATGGCTACCCTCGTATTTGTCATTAGATGTAAAAAAACAAAATTCTGCATCACTTGTTTCTAGCTTTGTCATGTATATCAAAAATCATCTGGAATACGTGGTTTTCGACAGAAGATAGCTCTTGATTAAAGATGCTTGATATTTCAGTAACAGATTTTTCAATATCTGCCACGGATAACTGACGAAAGTTACAGCATCCGTCAATTTGTTATAACTGTAAAAACGTTCTTCAAATTCATTGAGAATATTTCTTACTTTTGTCCTGTTAATGCCATATTTTAACTGAGGGCTCTTGCTTTCAAGGTCCGAAAATTTTTAAAATCCTTTCGATTTGTAATTTTAATTCGCCATGGCATACCATAAAATAATAGTTTTCATTAATTTCCCACCGCAAAGAACTTAATGATATATTTATATGGAATTTTTAACATCAACTGCGGGTTTTAAAACTATTAAATCTGTTTCCAAAATATGATTTATGGCATGTTAAAAGACTCGAAGCTACACTGCCTGGTAGCCTAACTAGTAAGGCAGCCGTCGAGCAAACGGTAGATATAATCTAAACCATTCTTACTACTTAACGACCGAGTTTACCTACTCAGAAGGTGGTAGACACACGGAAAATTCTTTGTTACATAAAAATGAACAAGATACATTGTTCAACTTCGCTTATAATATGTCCATATGGTTTTATATTAAATAAATTTTATATACTGAAGGTACAATTATCTGTACGCGTCTTCCCTTTCAATAAGAAAGTGCGAAAGCCAATGCACAAAAACTATTATATTTTAGATCATATTCGAAACCATTTCATTCAAATACATTATTTTAAATAATAATGTGTCGGACCTGAGAAGAGAATTCCGGTTGTGGTAGGTTCAGTTTGTTCCGTACTACTTCACGTACACCATATACTAGAGTTATGTAACATTGCGAGTAACAATCTTTTGATAGATTTCGTTTTACGAAAGCCTTGTCTCTCGAAATCGAAGAGCAACTGTTATTAATTAATTATAACGTCATTACTACAATTCTTAATAAGTTAATCGACTAAGTAGAAAGTAAAAATATTATAGGACAAGGAGCACTTAAAAAAAATGTTTTCACTTTTTGTAGTGTTACGAGGAAAACCGGCGACTCCTTGTTATGTGTCTGAGTGCAATTGTTATTTAATTTAATGCAGGCGGTCAGTGGCACAGCAAGACTTGTTACACCGCGTAGTTATCGCACTCAAGGTAAGAATTATTATATTTCTTAACGGTATTTTGAATACCTTTTGTGCAAAAGTAGATTTCATTAACCTTAAGCGAATATTAAAAAGTATAACGTTCATATGTTAGAGTCTTTGCACATATGTACTGTTTATTTCACTATATTTTATTGCTGTACGCATCTAGTAGGGAATATTTTTAGATATTAATGCAAGTTGTTATTTTTAATGTTTGTATTATACATACCTGCACACGTGTCTTTTATAGCAACATATGGCGGCGTAATTGCAAGATACTAACTGTACGAGTAATACTAGACATACTTTGTTTCAGAAATTCAGTCATAAAGCAATGTTGACGTAATATTTTTGGAATAAAAACCATTAATTTGTACGCACAGTTCAGTTAAGGGAACCTACTTTGAATAACTATACCGAGCTATTCAAGCAAGTACCAATTATGTAAAGAAAAACAGAATAGTTCTAAAACAAGCAGATCATAGGTAGATATGGTTAACAATACTGTAAATATTAATAGAATAGTTCGTTGAATTCCAAGTCACTTTATATTTTTCATTTCCAGATTATGGAAGAACATTCGACTCCTTAAATAGAGACGGAGATGGTTCGTTTCTAACTCTTAAATGTAAAGGATTTAATAATCTTCATAATACGAAGATGACCGTTTATATTTCGGGAATGGCAAACAAAAAAAAATTTTTATTATCGAAAATAGTTTTATTGCCTCTCAAAATATTCTCCTTGAAAATCAATGCACTTTTGCATTCGTTTAAACCAATTCGAAAAGCATTGCTGCCACTGTGAAGACGGTATATCCAAAATATGAGTTTTGAATGCCTCAACTGCCTCTTCCGGCGTAGAAAACCGTTGACTATGAAGTTTATTCTTCACGTGTGGGAACAAAAAGAAATCATAAGGTGCTAGATCAGGGCTGTACGGCGGATGGCTCATCAATTCAAGGTTTTGCCGGTCAATATTCAATTGAACCGACATGTGAGAGCTCGCATTGTCATGGTGGAGAATGATCTGTCGTTTTCGGTTTATTTTCATTATTTCTTCAAAAACTTTTGGCAAACAAATAGTTGTGTACCATTCAGAATTGACCGTTCTACAACTCTCTAAAGGTACGGTTCCAACGTGACCGGTTTTTCTGAAAAAACAGGTGACTATTTGCTTTGATGTGCTTCGAGCACGAACAACTTTTATTGGTTTTGCCTCATCTTGGAATACACACATAGTCGACTGCTGTTTACTATCGGGCTCATACGTATAGATCGAAGATTCATCACCTTTGATGACTTTATAAATGTTCTTTGACGCACCGCCATTGTATTTTTTGTGCATTTCTTAGCATCAATCGACGCGTCCTTTTTTGATCGGTTGTCGAATTATGTGGTACCCAACGTGAACATAGCTTATTAACGGCTAAATGTTCATGCAGGGTCTTATGCACGCTGGTGTTACTAATACCTAGGGATACCTCGATCTCACGGTATGTCACATGATGGTCTTGCATTATCAATTCAGACACTGCATTAATGTTTTCCGACACAACAACAAAGTACGCCGTCCAAGTTTGAATTCACTATACTAACGATATACTGTAGTTTTCGATGGTGCTTCATCACCATATAAAGAATTCAGCTCGTAGATGCATTATTGTTGAGATAGTCCACGCCAAAAGTTATGAAAAATAATTGCACGAAATTTCATTTTTTCGCTGGCATAAAATTTTCAGATTACCGTCAACAATAGAAATAGTGACTGGATAATAAAACTGTCAAGGTAAGTATGTTGTCAAAAATGACAAACTTCACGATGCAATCATCAGATCGGAGACAACACTGACAATGTTGCCAGTTCCCGAAGTATAAGCGGCTACCCTCGTAGAAGACTGCACCTATTACAAATATAAAATATTGCATGGACGAGAATTATCAGAGGCATTCCAGATGGAGGAGTTCCTCAAGATCGCATTTTATCACCATTACAAAATGAAAGGCCAATTTAATAGAGAGACATTGATGGATTACCAAGATTCTTGGTTATAGATTTCTGTGGACTTTCATCTTGTTTTTTCAATCTGATTATTAAAAGTTTCAGCCTCCCTGACACATGAACGATAAACAGAGTTGGACTCGTGTACAACGTAGGTGTTCGTATAGACACAAATTATAGACACTGGGTAATTTTGCTAAATTATTTGGGTCTGTACATCAGCAGATAATATTAAAACCGAAACTGTTCTTACAACACATCGACATGGCTTTACGACCGAATAATTTACCAGCACCTAAATTTACTAACTAACGGCATCACCTTGTTTCTAGGCAACTTGTTTTTATTTCTGTGGAACTGCCAGCAATTTCGAAAGTTAATTATAATACTCAATGATCTTCTAAGATTACTTGAGCAAAGTATTCTGGCATATGTGAACAATTTAAAGATATTAATGCAAGGCCGACTGTGTTATATTGAAAAATAGTTTGAAGATTATACACGATTGGTATACTGTTAATGAAACTAACTTAAATGTCGATGAATGTGCTGTTGATTCGTTTTCGAAAATTAATAAACCACCTCATTTTCCGTATCATAGAAGTAGTCATGTCAGGGATTTGTGAATTGTATTTGATTCTGCTCTTCAGTTTATGGACCACATTGTTGCAATTTATAGAGATGTCAAGGGATTGTTTGGTTTTCTTGTCCGTTCTAGTAGACCAGATGAGGTGGCGACTCCAGAAATGGTGAAGAAAATCCACAAAGAGGTACTGGATAATCGTCAACTGAAAGTGCGCGAGCTAGCAGACATAGTAGGCATTTCAAAAAGCGCGGTAGATCGCATATTATCTGAAAATTTGGACATGAGAAAGCTGTGTGCAAGATGGATGCCGCGTTTGCTCACACTTGAGAAAGAACAGTGTCGTGAAGAGGTGTCAATTGAGTGTTTAGCGAAGTTTCACAGCAACAAAGCAGAATTTTTCCGATGTTTCATAACCATGGATGAAACATGGGTCTATCACTTCACACCCAAGACAGAAGAACAATTGAAACAATGGACTCAAAAGTGAGAACCGACTCCAAAGAAGGCGAAGAACGTTTCATCTGTAGGCAAGGTCATGGCATCGGTATTTTGGGATGCGCGTGGAACGATTTTCATTGACTATCTTGAAAAAGGAAAAACTATCAACGGCGAGTATTATGCCAACTTATTGCAGCATTTGAGCGAAGTAATCAATCAAAAACCGCAGCACTTGGCTAAGAAGAAAGTGTTGTTTCATCAAGAGCTCATAAATCCGTTATTGTAGTGGCCAAAATTAATGAATTAATGTTTAAATTGCTACCTCATGCCCACAATTCGCCAGATTTAGCCTCCTCGGATTATTATCTGTTCCCAAACTTGAAAAAATGACTCAGTGGTCAAAGATTATCCAATGATGAAGAAGTGATGTCGGCAGTTAATGGCTATTTTGAAGAGCAAGACAGTTCTTATTATAAAAAGGGTATCGAACTTATTGAATATCGCTGGGAAAAGTGTATAGAGTAGGAAGGAGATTATGTTGAAAAATAAATATATTTCTTTCCAAAATTTTTGTGTTTTCTTTATTGGGTACTTCTGGGACCACCCTCGTAGTGTCGTTATTACCTATTTCAACATTTGCTTCTGGAAAAGTTTGCAAGAGCGGTTTCTGAATTATTTGAATTAAAAAATGATGGCTCCTACTATGCTATTGGCACAGAGTACAACGCTAAACTTGAAATATATATAGAAGAACTTGTGTTTCGTGTAATCTAGCACTCATCGGTCTGTCTGGTTTTGCTGACAGACACATTAACTAACATTTAGGAGATTAAAACGCCATACATCTCTCGTTCGGCCAATTCGCAGGTCACCACGTGAGATGTCAGTATACTGTTGTTCATTGTTTTTTTAGTATATTATTTCGATTAATAGTCGGGTCAATTAATGTTTGTCGACAAAGTCTAATAGACTGATGAGTGTTGGATTACACGAGACGCGTCTCTATCATTGCTTCTGTCGACAAACATTTGACTGATTTTGACTGTTATTCATTGTCCAGAAGCTTTTGAACATTGCTTTTTCGTGCCTTTTCGTTATTTTTAAATTAAACGTTCAAACAATAGAAACCGATTTCATGTAAAATTTGTCGTTTATCAAAGAGGACGAAAATGAGCGCTAATAACCCTGAAACGTTTGTAATTTCTTTATTTTGTTATTCTTATGTGTTAATTTAAAATATGAAGGTTTACTAAGGATGTTTAATGAGATAAAGTAACTAAAAACTACTTAAGTGTTATTTAAAGCAATTTAAAAAATAAACGGGCAGAAAACTTGTTTGAAATGTTAATAATTCACCAGTTTACTTTACTATTTGCTTTTTATACCGTCACGTGCAGGAAGTTCATTATCTCGCTAAGTAATCTGGTCATTAATACAACTGAATTCATTCAAACATTAACAAACAGATGGTGGAGACGGCCTCTTTGTCTTGCGACCAATATTAATAAGTTAGTCCTTCTGACCATCTTATTTATGCATACACTTCACGGTATGCACTCAAACACACTTCTAATTTATTTGCTCGCCATGTGCGACGCTAGTTGCATGGCTGAAGGATTTTTCACAGTTCGCTTGAAACAAATAAAACAAAACAACATTCCGGTGCTCTTATAAAGAACTTTTTCACCGGACTTCTTGCGGGAATTTTTAACGTAAGACACGAGCCGTTGTGGTTTCGGTTCAGATTTCTAATTGGTTTTTGTGTCGACCATAATAAAATATGTTTTGGTATAATGAAAGCGAGGTAAATAATAAAAGCGATAGTAACTTATTGAAATTCTTCCTGTAATAAGCGCGCCGAGGTTAAATGAACGAATAAAAATAATTATAAATTCTTCGAATAGATTCTACTGTCCTAAATTCTTTTTCTTTCTTGGTTAAAAACTAATGAAATGTGTATTTTATTCTGCTGGAAATAATCACGAATATTTTCTGCTTTGGAACTTCTCAGATACCCTTTCAAATATAACTACCTATTTAGTAGGTTATCATTAGCAATACTGGATTTATTCTTCCCGACAGTGTCGCAAAATTGTGCGAATACATGTAGTAAGTGTTCTGTAGTGTCTTATAAATAAAGCATTGTAGCATTAAGGCGGCGTGTGTATATATGCATACCATGCATTAAGAATTGCTACTGGGGCCTCTTTTATTAGACGCGTATGTCATGGACCTTGCTCGACATGTCACGGATCCTCTGTACAGTACACGGAAGACACAACGTTTCTTTGGAGAGATACAAACGAATGACTAGAAGTAAGGGCTCATAAAACACTATTGGAAGCCATGGCATGATTCTCAATAAATAAGCTAATGTTCAATGACACCAAAACGATCAAAACTGCTTTCACTTCTAAACGAAATAAAACTCCCGCAAAAGCAGGATCGGTGAAGATATTGGAGATATATCTGGACACCAGACTTACCTGGAAATATGAAGTTGACGCTCTATCGAAAAAACTCTCGTGTGCAATTTATGCTATTCGCAGAACGAGAACAATCACAGATAAAGAAACGACGACAATAGGCTATCACGCACTCTTCCATTCGCGAATGAGCTGTAGTATTCAATTATGGGGCGACTCGGTCCATGCAAATGATATTTTCATTCTACAAAAAAAGCAATACGTTCAACAGAACAAGTTCAGCAAACGATACATTGCAGACCACTATTTATAAAAAATAAAATTAAATCCATGGTCTGTATATATGTATATATACAAACAATTGCTGCGAGCTAAAAAAGAAGCACCTGATCAAAAGAGAAATGGAGAGGGAAGATCAATACAGCTTAGATCCCAACAACAAATTCTACTTCCCAATTACAGGCAAGTTACTACAGTTGCCCAATACAAACATCTACTTCTACTAAATACACTACCACTATCGTGGACTAAAAAATCATTTTCGAAAATTGAAAAGTTATTTAAAGGCATTCCTTCTCAAAAAACGGCTTCTACATAATAAAAGAGTTCCTGGAGAGGGTAAAAGCAATGAAACATTAAGTTATATATTTTCTTATGTATACATTCACACCTTTCACCGCGTGCATGCACAGGCACACACACAAGTATATTATTGTATTATTATTATATTCTTGCCATATACAAATACATCACTAACATCATCAATTTATTTATAAGAAATGATAACTACGAGGGTAGTTTGCCAAGTAGTGAGAATGGAAAAGAAAAACGAATTTTTTAAATACAAAATAATTTTTATTTTTCAATATATTCTCCTAAATTCCTATTCCAACGGTGCTCCAATGCCCTTATGTCATCTCTAAAATGCGATTCCGGAAGGCTTGCAAAACACTCATTTACGAAGATGATAAGTTCGTCGTTAGACGAAAATTTCTTTCCACCTAGTGCCATTTTCAATTTTGGAAAAAGGTGGAAATCGGAAGGGGCTAGATCCGGCGAATAAGGCGCATACGGTACTAATTGGAAATGCAACTCGTTGATTTTGGACATCGCAACTGTGCTGGTATGCGAGGGAGCGTTGTCTTGGTGAAACAGAATCTGCAGAAGTTCTGCATAATATTGTCCGTTTATTGTGGCACCTTTCTGAAGGTAATCAATGAGCAAAATGCCCTTTGAATCCCAAAAAATTGATGCCATCACATTGTTTGCCGATAAAGTGGTTTTCGATTTCTTTGGAGGTGCAGAACCACGTTCTAACCAATGTTTCGACTGTTGTTTAGTTGTGGGTGTACTGTAGTATATCCAAGTTTCATCGCAAGTAACAAATCGCCTGCAAAAATCAATCGGATTTCGCTTATAAAGGTCCAAACACTCATTGGAAATGCGCAAACGAGTGAACTTTTGATCAGTCGTAAGCAATCGCGGCACCCATCTTGCCGAAAGCTTGGAAAGGCCCAATTCTTTCGTTAAAATGTGGTGTACGCGTTCTGTGGAAATGTTTACCATGTCTGCTAATTCTTTTACTTTGAGTCGTCGATCTTGCTTAATAATATTATGGATTTTTATAATCATTTCCTTAGAAGTCACGATTTTGGGTGCTCCAGAGCGCGCTTCATTAACGCAGCTTGTTCTACCACGTTTAAATCCATTTACCCATCTACTTATTGTGGCGGATGATGGAGCAGATTCACCTAATGTTTCCTGTAACTCATCTTTTACTTCGGTTGCTTTCATATCCTTAATTACGAAGTATTTAATCACCGGGCGATACTCTGCTTTTTCCATTTCAACAAAACGACGTGTTGCTTCTTTTTCAATCAGGTGTCAAAAATAAACTAATCAACCGATTTATCTAAATGTCGGAATGTAAATATATAAATAGGCAACCTAAATTACAGTGCATTTGTTTTACCTATGTATCATTCTCACTACCTGTCAAACTATCCTCGTATGTAATATGATGAAATGCGCAAACGAGTGAACTTTTGATCAGTCGTAAGCAATCGCGGCACCCATCTTGCCGAAAGCTTGGAAAGGCCCAATTCTTTCGTTAAAATGTGGTGTACGCATTCTGTTGAAATGTTTACCATGTCTGCTATCTCTGTCACTTTGAATCATCGATCTTGCGTAATAATATTATGGATTTTTATAATCATTTCCTTAGAAGTCACCACGTTCTACCACGTTTAAATTCATTTACCCACCTACTTATTGTGGCGGATGATGGAGCAGATTCACCCGTAACTCATCTTTTATTTCGGTAGCATTCATACCCTTAGTATTTAATCACCGCACGATACTCTGCTTTTTCCATTTTAACAAAACGATGTGTTGTTTCTTTTTCAATCAGCTGTCAAAAATAAACTAATCAACTGATTTATCTAAATATCGGAATGTAAACATATAAATAGGCAACCTAAATGGCAGTGCATTTGTTTTACTAATTAGAGCGCCCCTTATGTGTCATTTTCACTACTTGTCAAACTATCCTCGTATGTTAAAGTGTATGTCTATTTATAAATTATAATTTTTAAACAAGTGCTTACGTTTCTAATTATTGTAAGATGAATTTTATTTACTATTACAACTACATAATAGTTCTTATTACAGGGGTGTAAAATACTAGCTGAACAGGTTACATCAATAGACACAACTGAGTGCAGAATCATCCACCTAGACAGATATCCAAATTTAATATGTTACCTGTCCTATATTTTATCTTTTGTTCTTTTAAGCAATATGCTTATTTCCTCTTTTCATATTTTAATTTCATTTCTAGCATCATATAAACATATATCCATCCTTGCCTAGAAACTCCAACTTATATGTTGCTGTACCAGAGGATAATCCCTTTTTTACGGTCGTGTTAATAGTAACTCCAAGTTTAGTGTCTTATATCCATTCTTTCCTGGAGAGCGTGTGTCCTATCTTTTCGTCTCAGTGTAAGTTTAGGTACGTATTTATTTTGTAAACAGTCGAATTCTGAAAAATTCTAGAAGTCTCGGTGTGACGCGAGTTCTTTAGTTTGACGCTGATCGTTGATTTATCGTCTTCTTATACGAATGGTACGGTAGGTTCAGACAGTTTAAAAGATGGCTCTGGTGATATTTTAGTGTAACAAATTTACGTGTTTGTGGTGTTTAGGGCCATATTTACCTCTCTGGTAATCAAATACGTACCAAATGTCGTCGATATTTAGCTGATTAATTTTTGGAAACAAAAATTGAGTCAGCATGGGTCGATAGCGCTCGCCATTCACAGTAACGGCAGCTTTTTCCTCATTTCGAAAGCTATAAGGACCGATGATGCCGCCAGCGTGTAAACCGCACCAAACAGTCAATTTTAATGGATGTAATGGTGATTCGTTAACGGCTTGAGGATTATCTTCGCTCCAAATACGGCAATTTTGCTTATTGACGTAACCATTTAACCAGAAATGAGCTTCATCACTAAATACAATTCTTTGATAAAAATGCTCATCTTCGGCCAGTTTCAAATGAGCCCAATCTGCAAAAATGCGATGCAAACGATGGTCGTTTGGCTTCAATTCTTGCACGAACTGTATTTTATAGGCATGTAAGCCAGATCCTTACGTAAAATTTTCCACGTAATCGAAGGACAGAGGCCAATAAGTTGAGAACGACTACGAATCGACATTTCGGCGTCTTCTTCAATACTTCGCGCTAGAGCAGCAATATTCTCTTCGGTACGCACATTTCTTTATCTTGTTGATGGTTTTGAATCGAGAAGAGTAAAATTAGTGCGAAAACGATCAATAACTGCACGAATTGCTCCCTCACTAAGCCGATTATGTTGACCGTAAAATAGACGAAGTGCTCTATGAACTTCGCGAACAGATTTATTTTTTCAAAGTAAATTTCAACAATTTTGAAGCGTTGTTCGGGCGTTAAACGATTCATGATGACTTGCCAAACCTTACTGAACAGAAATGTCAACACAGTTTAACATTATCAGCTGTCAAACCATAGTTATCGATATCGATAGTTCTCATACAGCTTAAAAACACCTAGTACATTACACATGTTAGTATTATATATATTTGAACGCACATTTACAACTTTAGGATATATTCGTTTCAATATTAAATTAATTTTAAATTTAACTATGTATAGCTTAATAATAAAAAACCATGCTTTTACATCCCACAACAGCTTAACTCCACCTAATGCTAACACGTGGTGCGACTTAAGATCTTTGTCCGACAACATTCACTTAAACGGGAAGGATAAACATACCACAATAGCCAGTCACTTACCACTGAGCTATCATCATGACAACGCCCGACCACACAGTCAAAAATTGAGAGAGTTTGGTTGGGAAGTTTTGTAAACTTTAGCATGCGGAAACGTAATTCGTACCATACTAAGATATTGTGGCTTGCATAGGTTATAAACGCAGTACTGCTTTACATGCATGGCATCATTACAAACTAAAAGACATGAAGAGAGTGTATTCTACATTGATATAGAAAATACGATGCAAACGATGGTCGTTTGTCTTCAATTCTTGCACGAGCCGTATTTTATAGGCACGTAAGCCAAGATCCTTGCGTAAAATTTTCCACGTAGTCGAAGGACAAAGGCCAATAAGTTGAGAACGACGGCAAATCGACGTTTCGGCATCTTCTTCAATACTTTGCGCTAGAGCAGCAATATTCTCTTCGGTACGCACATTTCTTTGTCTTGTTGATGGTTTTGAATTGAGAAGAGTAAAATTAGTGCGAAAACGATCAATAACTGCACGAATTGCTTGCTCATTAAGCCAATTATATTGACCGTAAAATGGACGAAGTGTTCTATGAACTTCGCGAATAGATTTGTTTTTTTCAAAGTAAATTTCCACAATTTGGAAGCATTGTTCTGGCGTTAAACGATTCATGATGACTTGCCAAACCTTACTGGACAGAAATGTCAACATAATTTGACATTATCAGCTATCAAACCATAGTTATCGATATTGATAGTTCTCATGCAGCTTAAAAAACACCCATTATTATTTATTTTCTTATTATTATATTATTTTTTCCTTGGTAATTTTGTTCCTAATGTATTTTAGTATTTTTTACTATTATTTGGGATATTAATTTTTTTATGAATAGAAACAGAAAACTTAAAATATAATTCTGGTGCTAATTTTAAATAACCTCCGACATCGCAAGTCGATGTAAGATTTCCAAGAAGCAATTATAAAATATAAGTCCATAGCACAGTTGCAAGGCGATTTCATATTGAGATGAACACAGATGTTAAAATTAACTTTCACTTCGCGTCGTCAGAGATATCGCATATCAATATACATATTACTTTTTCCTTGGCTTCTGCTAAATTGTTTTCACACAATTACATAAGCGTGCCAACACATCGCTATAGTTTCTTCAACGTTCATCGACGAGAAAAACTTACGCCCGGTTTTTATAGAGGAAGTAAATGTTTCTGGGCTCGTTGGAAACAATGACCTCTGCTCGGAGTACGCCCAAACGAGACTGAATCGAAATGATTCGACAGAAACAATAAGATTGTTAAAATGAACGCCTTTGTTTGCGATAGAGCAAATATAAAAGCCGTCGCTTTCTTGTACGTACAGAAGCTAATCACTCGACACGGTTGGACGTTAAACTCGGCATTCTTGAAGTAATAATCGTTTTAGAAAACGACGGAGGCAAACGGCGTAATCTAGTGAAATTATCAACTTACGAGATTCCGAGAAAATATTCCTGCAATTTATCTTCACAAACAGTTTAAAAGTAAACCTCTCTTATGGTTAAGCTGCAGGATGTAGATAAGATGATATTTGCAGTGCTATGTTGGTTTAGGTCTCGAACACAATACAAGTTTACTCATTCTGCAAGAATTCTCAAGATACACGTTAAGATATATTTGTCAATATTAGTGAGTCCAGGTTAACAGTTTTCTTTGGTTGAAATATCCATGCAAATTGTATGCAATAAGCAGCTTTCTGCCATTTATAAATGTGCAGAATAGTAACCTGCACTTCTGGAGGCAGTCTGTCCGTTCTACTTAAATGAAGTAACAAAATGAGATAAGAAATGAATTTATTTTTTATATTAATTTTAATTACTTATAAGATCGATTTTAAAATAAATTTGGATATTTGGGACCCAATCATGAAGGTAGTGAAAGTAGATTAAACTAAAAGGTACCTAACCTAATATTGAAGAGAAATTTAAAATTACTGTCAGACAAAATAGAAGTAAAATACAGCAAGAAATACAAAAATAGGTCCATCGTGTATCAAAACATGTCAACAAGTGACTTGTTAGCAGTGTCAAGTGGAACGAAACATTCTAAACGCCGGAAGCAGTCTTAGTAGATAGATTTGATAAAATTAGTTGAAGCCGTGTAATTTTTAACATAGGTACCATTCTCTGTGTCTTTCTCTAACACTGGCTAACACATTTCAAATTTTAGTTTTGCCATTAAGTGACATATACTAATTTTTATAGAAAACATAGAAACACATATTTTGGTATCAAGTTAGCTCTAATTTCGCTTTTGGATATTAATTAAAACAGTTTCTTGTTTATAATATACGAGGGAGCGTTTTTATATTCGCGGAATGGGGGACAAGGGGTGGAAATAAAAAAACCAAATTATTTTTCTTTTTCAATATATTCACCTGCAAGACGGATACATTTTTCACATCTTTCAATTAATTTATTTATACCCTCGCAAAAAATGATTTCTCTTTATTTGCAAAATACGCCGAAACTGCCTCCTTGACTTCATCATCGGCAGTAAATTTTTTACCCCGCAGCTCTTTTTTCATTTTCGGAAACAGGTAATAATCACTCGGGGCCAGGTCTGGACTGTAGGGTGGATGATTCACAATTTTGAAGCCCACCTTATGCAGGGCAGCTAACGCAACTCGGCTCTTGTGGACGGGCGCGTTGTTGTGCAAAAGCAGAACACCTTTTGTCAATTTTCCCCGTCTTTTCTCTTTAATGGCTTCTGTTAGTCGCTCTAATATTGAAGCGTAATATTCACCGGTAATAGAAACATCTTTATCTTTATAATCAATCAACAATATTCCTTCCGAGTCCCAAAATACCGTTGCCATGAGTTTCCCAGCTGATTGTGACACTTTAAATTTCTTGGGAGGTGCTGTGCCCTTTTTATGCCACTGCATGGAGTCTTGTTTGGACTCAGGTTCATAATGGTAAACCCAAGTTTCGTCTCCAGTAACAATTCCACTCAATACACCATCCTTGTCTTCATTACAGAGGTCCAAAAATGCACGCGAACACTCTACGCGCTGTTGTTTTTGCGGCGGCGTGAGCATTCTCGGCACCCATCTTGCGCTGACCTTAGACATGCCGAGATGATCGTGTAGGCTTTTAAAAATTGTTGTATCGGATACTCCAACCATTTCTGCGAGTTGTTTCTTCTTTAGTCGAGCATCTTCGAGTACAATTTGTTCAACTTTTTGGATAAGTGCTGGCGTGGTCACCTCAATGCTCCTGCCCGGCCTCGGGTCGTCTTCAAGGGATTCCCTTCCTTATTTAAATAAACTATGCCACTTGTACACCATGGTTTTTCCTGGACAAGTGTCGCCGTAAACCAATGACATCTCATTCATTATGGTCGCGACTGACTTTCCTTGCCTGGTAAGGAACTTTAGAACGGCACGATATTCGATTTTTTCCATATTTCACTTTTCACTCCTGATTATGTTACTTGGTTGACGATAGCTCAAAGACTAACTGTCTAATAACAATGAAACTTCGTATTTATACTAATCATGAGTCGCTGCACAGCCCACGCCCCCAATGCGCCTACTCACCTCTCTACAACCCGCTCATTCCGCGAATATAAAAACGCTCTCCCGTGCTATAAATAAAAAAAAGTTTGCTCAACAATATTTTCGGATGCCGCTGAAGCATTCGATAAAGTTTGGTACGAAGAATTGATTCACAAGTTTAAATTACTTCTTTCTATCCTGTATTCAAAAATTCTTGAATCATATATGGCAGAAAGGTATTTCAGGATTAACCAAGAAGACGCTTACTCTGATCTAAAGAAAATCCAAGCAGGAGTGCCACAGGGCAGTGTATTGAGGCCAATTCTATATCTCCTATACACTAGTGACTTGCCAACGTCCAAACATGTCGTTGCCACATTTACCGACGATACCCTACTCATGGTTATTGCAAATAACAATACTAATTCAACAGAAAGACTACAAATTGTTATAGCTGAACTACAAAACTGGACAAGGAAATGGCGGATAAAACTGAATGAGACGAAGTCAGTGCATGTTGATTTTACCAATAAAAGAATTGAGTACAAGCTAGTTTATGTTAACCTACAAGTTATTCTATATGAAAATAGAGCTGAATATCAGGGCATGACTCTAGATGTCAGACTTAGATAGAAGCCGCATGGACGAAGGAGCGTTTCTATATTCGCGGAATGAGCGGGTTGTAGAGGGGTGAGTAGGCGCATTGGGGGCGTGGCCTGTGCAGCGACTCATGATTAGATACGAAGTTTCATTGTTATTAGACAGTTAGTCTTTGAGCTATCATCAACCAAGTAACATAATCAGGAGTGAAAAGTGAAATATGGAAAAAATCGAATATCGTGCCGTTATAAAGTTCCTTACCAGGCAAGGAAAATCAGTCGCGACCATAATGAATGAGATGTCATTGGTTTGCATGTCCAGGAAAAACCATGGTGTACAAGTGGCATAGTTTATTTAAACAAGGAAGGGAATCCCTTGAAGACGACCCGAGGCCGGCCAGGAGCATTGAGGTGACCACGCCAGCACTTATCCAAAAAGTTGAACAAATTGTACTCGAAGATGCTCGACTAAAGAAGAAACAACTCGCAGAAATGGTTGGAGTATCGGATACAACAATTTTTAAAATCCTACACGATCATCTCGGCATGTCTAAGGTCATGCTCACGCCGCCGCAAAAACAACAGCGCGTAGAGTGTTCGCGTGCATTTTTGGACCTCTGTAATGAAGACAAGGATGGTGTATTGAGTGGAATTGTTACTGGAGACGAAACTTGGGTTCATCATTATAAACCTGAGTCCAAACAAGACTCCATGCAGTGGCATAAAAAGGGAACAGAACCTCCCAAGAAATTTAAAGTATCACAATCAGCTGGGAAACTCATGGCAACGGTATTTTGGGACACGGAAGGAATATTGTTGATTGATCATAAAGATAGAGGTGTTTCTATAACTGGAGAATATTACGCTTCAATACTAAAGCGACTAAAAGAAGCCATTAAAGAGAAAAGACGGGAAAAATTGACAAAAGGTGTTCTGCTTTTGCACGACGACGCGCCCGTCCACAAGAGTTAGCTGCCCTGCATAAGGTGGGCTTCGAAATTGTGAATTACCTGGCCCCGAGTGATTATTACATGAAAAAAGAGCTGCGGGGTAAAAAATTTACTGCCGATGATGAAGTCAAGGAGGCAGTTTCGTATTTTGCAGATAAAGATTTTTTTATAAGGGTATAAATAAATTAATTGAAAGATGTGAAAAATGTATCCGTCTTGCAGGTGGATATATTGAAAAAGAAAAATAATTTGGTTTTTTTATTTCCACCCCTTGTCCCCCATTCCGCGAATATAAAAACGCTCCCTCGTAAATAAAAATCAAGAAAATACAAAACGATGTATTTTTTAATAGGTCGGTATTCAACCATATCAGTCTACAACAAACTCCTTCTTTATCAACAAGTCCTTAAACCAATTTGGACTTATGGTATTCAACTTTGGGGTTGTGCCAGTAAATGCAATAGAAATATCATACAAAGATTCCAGAACAAAGTACTTCATGGTATTGTCGATGCACCCTAGTATTCACGGAATTATAATTTACATAAGGATTTGGATGTACAAACTCTCGATAGCGTCATAAAAACGTATGCCCAATGTCATGAACAACAACTTCATCAGCACATAAATCCCGAAGCCTTTCAGCTCCTGGATTATCCAGATATAAAAAGGAGACTTAAACGAACAAAACCATTTAAATTAGTTTAATGAGTGTAAAAGCATAGTGCGGAAGTGTACACATTAACTTGTGTGCTAGATTAGTAAAACACTTTGGACACTGATGAGCATACCTTAGCTTAATTATCTTTTCTTATATTAGTAAATTACGTTAGACAAAAATTGCTCATTGGTCAATAAATGACCAGATTATAATAAAAAGAAACCCCACACAGGATTTGTTAAAGAAAAATAAATAATATACTTTAATATATATTTCAAATTCTTACAATTGGAAATGTAAATGCCTCTTATGAGCAATACCCAGCATCCCTTCTTAACATACAACAGTAATTTGCCAACATTATATATCTGCATTGGCCCTGGTATTGTTTTTTCGTGCTCATCACTAACGTCGCACTTATTTTTGGGAGAAAAATCCAAGAGTGGCGGTAGAATGCACATTTTAAGCGATATATTGCAGTCAACACCATGAAATGCTTGCATTATGTTCATTACTAAACTTTTGCAATATTTGGTGAAAATTTGAACTATAAACTCCCACGTAGCTTTTTTCCATACTGTGAATTTGGTTTCAAGGTGGTCTTTGACGAACTTGTATTTTTCAGTATCGAAAAGGTATAAAAATGTACGATAACCCGACAAAGAATCGTTTGTTAATAACACAAGTTTATTTAATGAGAGGTGAATTTCTTGAAACGCGTAGTACAGAGTTTATTAACATTTGAATACAGTTTGAAGCAAATTTCTCTTGAAGTTGGTTTATCTAATTATGGAAAATATTTAAAAAAAATACAAATGTCAGTCATATAGATCACAACGTCAAAAATACAGATGTCAGACATATAAATCACAACGTCATCAAGAAATTTTTGCTATTAATGAAGAACGTAGGACTGTGAACTGTAACAAAGTATTAGAGCCCTAACAATAACAGTCTTTCTGTTATTGGTATGCTTCACTGATGAGTGTATTTTCACCTGAAATAACGAACTAAATGTTTAGATTACGCAAGAAGATCCTAAAGTTAATATGTCGACCAGAACTCAGTGTCTTCAAAAAATTAATATCTGGAGTGGAACTTTTAATAGTAATATTATTGGACGATTTGAAATTGAAGAAATCTTAAATGCAGAGATGTATTTAGAGCTTTTAGTAACGAAGGTGAGACTTGCATTGACGACTGTCTCATGCATTCTGGTTTAGATGTTAAAAATTTTTTAAAATCATTCATTTCAAAATCATTGGATTGGTAGAGGTGATGCCAGAAATTGGCCAGTAAGATCACCTGATTTGACACCCTGTGACTTCTTTCTGTGGGGTTTCGCTAAAGACAACGTTTATGTACCACCACTCCAACAGAACCTGGAAGAGTTGAAGAACCGGATCCGTACTGCCATAACATCAGCGACGAAGGACATGCTTGCCCGAGTGTGGGAGGAATTTGAGTATCGATGTGATATTGTTCGTGTCGCTGATGGAGGACATATTGAACATCTGTAATCTGACCTTGAAATGTTCGTAAATATGTGTGTAAAGTTTCATATGCGTCTGTCTCGAAGTTTAATAAATATATGCATTCGAATTACGTATATTCTTTTTGAAACGCCCTGTATTAGTTTTCCTAAATAAGTGGGGAATATTATGTAATACAAAAGACATTGTTTAATTTCGAATTCTATCAGTTTCAGTGCTTACTTTAGTCTCTGAAATAAATTTAGGAAGATTACCGAATCTAACTTTTAAAAATGTAATTCACTCATCATGATTTATTAAATCCAGCGTATTGTTGCCATTTGTATTGTGGTAAACTTTGTTTTCCACTGTGGAGCAAGCGTTAAAACTTTTTCTCTGTAAGGAATCCGACAAAAAAAGTAAATACACGTAATTGACAAGGCGCGCTAGTAAAATCGAAAACGTGCAATTTATCGACATAATTGTAAAATGTTTCTTGTCGCGACCGTTATTGTAATAGCGATGAAAGTTGAAAATATTTAATGAATACAAATAGAATGCGGCGATTTGCGTCCGAACGAGGCGTGTGCCATTCCAATTAAGACAGTCACGGAAATGAGACTGAGGAAAGTGATTCCAGTTAAACGGAGAGACTGTCAAATACACGTTCTAATGTTTACGTATTGCTCGGAAAATGTATTCTGATTGTTTGCGCGATACATTTAATGGTAGTGTTTATATTTGTTTTTATATTTTTGATTAATTTTTGGGAACGTCTTTAATGACTAAAATTAAATAACTTTTTATTAGAGCACATATCTAAAAACAGCGTCCTTATGGTCAGCGGTTTGTTCATTGGGTGTATTCAATGAGAGATTAGTGGGTGTCAGTCATCGAATTTTATTAGAGTATATATTGGTAGATATAAGTAGATGTAAACAATTCATCATCATATACATTCAAACAACGTAAAACTCCAGATAACACAGGATCTGCAAAATTATTGGGCATTTATTTGGATACGAGATTAATTTGACATCCTCACCAATAAATTGTCTTCTGCATGATACGCTATTCGAAGCACACGAAACATCATAAATAAAGAAGCATCCATAACAACTTACCATGTACTATTTCATTCAAAAATGAGCTATGGAATTCAGTTGTGGGGCGATTCAGCATATGCTTCTACGGAAGAAGGCTGTCCAATTAATCGAAAGTGTAAACGGGTTTTCTCGCTTCAGGGATTTATTTATAAAAAACCGAATAATGTCATTTCCAGCTACATACCTATATAAACAATTACTTAGAGCTAAGTTAGAATTGCCATCACTAGAGAAAAGAGGAACAGTGATGACACGTCAATTAAGATCACACGACAGAGTCCAAATCCCTCCCCATTCGATCATTACTACCGCTGCTCAGCACAGACATTTACAATTAATAAATACGCTACCCTAGGAATGGATGGAGAAGCAGTTTTTGCACTTTAAAAAACAAATAGTCATTAGGGTCTTTCTGATTGCCTAAGAACTTCATAACAACTCTGTCGAGTTCATCGCATTTTCTAAAATAGGGTCTTGCATAAGTTTTCGAATGTCAAGGCCAACAAATATGGCTTTTTAACTTTGCCTCTGAGAAACCAGGAAATTTCTGACACAAATACTGAAAGCAAGGTTCTAATTTTGATGGAGCTTTAATGAATTGCTTCATTAGGACCAATTTTATATGCAGTGGTGGAACCAGTATTTTTTGAGGATTCACCAAACTCATACGCAGAACGTTCATGCTCCCAGGTTCTAAATGCCCTCTTGAAGGCCATGCTATTCTTGTCCAGTGCAGTTCCCGTGTCCTACTATCCCATTCACGCATAAAACAAGGAAATTTTTTGAATCCACTTTGCGAGAAAACTTTACGTCCTGTGGTATTTTGAAGTTCACTTTCGGATTCGGCACGTAAAAAAAAACAAAAATAGAAAAAAAATCAAACAAACGGAAATAAATTTTGACTTCAGCTTTAGACAACCGTCGCATAATTTAAAATACTTAAAATTCCAGTGCAATGTTCTTATAATATTAATTTTACTTCTGCAGAGTATTTAAAAATTTCTAGATATCGTGTGTGATCTAAATATCAATCATATTACAAAGTCAAAAGATAGTATTTACTAACTCAAAGAATTCTATTTATTATCTCAAAAACGTTGGAAACCCAACGCTTTTACTTAAGATTTTAAAAAAGAAGAGGTGACTTGGTACTAGTGTAATATAAATATGTAAATAGTCTATCCTTTTCGTAATGTATGATACAAAACACGTTTAGAATACCGTGCGCTATAAATGGTAAATTTTCACTTTTAAAACGATGTCGCCCAGGCAAATAGCTGTCATAATTTTATCGCGATTTTGTTATACGTGTCAGACTGATTCGAGTCAGTTGTAAATTGTGATGCAATCCGTATCAAATCTCTTAATGCATTCAGAATGTTCGTATTCGCAATTTGTGTTTACGATTTTGTGGATAACCGCCTCCGGCGGCTGCTGCTGTTGCCTCGGCGGTTTCTATTTTGTGCATTTTTCGATTTAGAATTAATCAAACTTCTTGTTCACGAAATGCTTGATAAAAAGAATGCTGTAATTGCAACTGGATTACGTAAAAGTCCCGTTCATGTGGTCTGTTTTTTCTCTGTTTCTAATTCGTTTTGTAACACGAGCGTATTGCAAAATTTGTTTATTATTTTAGAAGTGATATTTCTTGAAATTATTTTCGAGAATAGGATGGAATGTTTTATAATTAAATGGTTTTGCAACAGTTAATATTGTAAATTGTAAATGGAATTAATGTTAGCTTCAATTTTTAAGTGATCTTCATGGTGTAAGAAACTTGAGGGATTTTTAATTTAACTAACAAATTGCTATACATCTTTTATCATAATCATCATTATCATCTGAGTTTTTCTTCATCTCTCTAATTCTCTTTGAAGGTACATCATTCTTTTCTATTCGCGAGAATGTTTTGTTTCTCGCATGTTCTTCCTTTTCTCTTTAAAAATTCAGCAACATTGTTCCATGTGGTACTAGATTTTTGTTTTCTATTCTTTCTCATTTTCTTGGCGCCCCATTTCATCATCAACCTGTCTCTTTCTATCAGTTCTAATTAAATGTCCTGCCCATATAAGTTTCTTTTCTTCTACCTTATCCGTCAGCGATTTTATCTTCAGCTTCTAGTACCCACATAGGAAGGATAGTGTTGCCGAAATTTTGAAAAGACAAGGTATGGGGAGAGGAAAAAAGAACAGATACGAATGGGGTCTTTTGAAGAGAATTAAAGCGTGAAAGAGATGAAGAAGATCTTGGCATCTATGAGTATAAGAGAAATCAGATGATAAAAAATGTAAACTACTTTGACAGTTAAATTAGAACATTTTCAAAATTTTTTAGACCATGAAGATCACCTAAAAATTGAAGCAAAAACTAGTTTTTCCTAATTACTTAACTTTTACGGCCATAAAGAGTTACCTAAGTAGTATTTAATATTGAATTCAGATTATATTTGAAAATACCAAATATTTCTAGACTTTATTAACGATTTATATCAGAGCAAGACGCCTTCATCATAACGATCCATTTTCGGAATACCAAGCATAATCCTGGTGGAAACTGGACTTATTCCTACAAATCATGTATTGAGCAATTTGATGAAGCATTTCCCAATTCAAATATTGCTTATATTGTTTTCGTTCAACATAAACGAGGAGTGAATAAACATTGCCTCCCTTCCTCGTCTAACACAAGAATATATTGAACGAGAAAGCGAGAACGCGTCTATTTCGTTGGTCGAGAACAAAGTTTCCAGAGCGTATGTAGACAAAAGATTTGCTACATAAATGAATATTAAAAGGAATCATTCTAATGTTAATAACATCCTGTCTACTACATATGTTTCCGAGAATTCACTCATCATCGGGTAGACTTGTGTTATTAACGAACGATTCCTTCGTAGAGTTTATCGTATCTTTTCGATACAGACAAATAATTAATAAACATTGCCTCCCTCTTCAGTCCAACACAAGAATGTATATAGACAAAACGCTTGCCAATTCAGTGATATCCCGCATAAATGAACGCTAAACCAGGAGTGTCCGATCTCCTTGAAGAAAAAAATTATATCTGTAAGGGAAAAATGACCAGGAAGGCCTCTGATTCTTATTAAACGGGTTGGTGATCACATTTAGTAAGGTATGGAAGATAGTCCAAGAAAATCATTGAATCATTGAAGAATCAATCTGTAATATGTGATTCAAGAATTTCCGAGTATTGAATTGGATCTCGTCATGCTTTGTTAAGTGTTACTGCTACGTCGACAAAAAACTTTTTCTTAGTGTTTTCTTCAAAATTATGCATAATTTTATTAATTTGGTTGATCGCAGAATGTTTTCTTCTAAAGTGAAACTGATGCGTTGGAATGAATTTCATTTCATCAATGGCTTTAGTTTTTTTTCAACGAAATTTTTTAAAAACCTTGGAGATTATAGGCAGTAGCCATAGATAGCAATATGATGAGGAGATTTCCCTGGTTGGTGCATCATTATAATCTTTCTTACCTTTCATAGTCTTTGCACAGGAAGGGTGTTCGAGAAGTTTCTATCCTGTCGTGGGCAAATATTCCGTGCAGGCTTTGGCGCGGTGAGCTGGAACATTATCGTGATGGAGAAACCAGGTCCCCATTCTTGATTTTGGCCGCAGATTCTTCATAGATCCAATGACTTTAGGTAGGCACTGTTCAGTATACCACTTAGCCGTTACTGTGTTCTCTGTGTCCAAAACGACGCGTTCCACGATTCCACTCGATTTGAAAAATACAACTATCATTTTCTTCTTTACAAATCTGACAACTATGTTGTTCACATACTAAACCCCTTATTAAACTTTTTTAGCATCTCTCGGCACCAAGTCACACTTCGTGTCATCTGCTCTTCAGTCAGTCGATGCGACACCCAGAGAGAATAAAGTTTCTTCACGTGCAAATGATCATGCAGAATCGAACGAATTGCTGGTGCATTTAGGCCTGAAGTACCCTCTATCTGTTGGTAAGTCACTCGCCTGTCCTCGCCAAGCATTTTCCTCACAGTAGTAACGTTTTCCTCCGTAACTGACACTCGTGGCCTTCCCGGCCTCTTAGTATCCTCCACAGCTAAATTTCCCCTTTGGAATTCTCTATACCACTTGAATATCGTTGTGGACAAACATCACCCAGTGCAAGACTCATTTCTTCGAAGCACTGGTCTATGTTTAAACCACGCACGAAATTATATCGCAAAACTGCCCTTATCTCATTTGGTGATCATGATGCCATCGCAAGCACTACACTCTCATTGATAATGAATAACTGAGCCCATCGACATGCCGCGGCAGCTACTATGCACATAAGAACATATCTCAACGTTGCAGCAACAAGCAGCTTCCCACGATTCATTGTTGCGTCATATTGCAAAACTTTCCTAGTACCCTTTGTATATCAGATAAGCAATTTTAACCTAACAAATCTCCTGTATTGTGTTTAGCAAAATGCGATATTTGTTAAATAGTCAGCTATAAAACGATATCTTAAAATTAAAGCTTAGAATTAATAAATGTTATCAAGAGAATCCAATTTTATCATTGGAAGTTCGTTTAATGAATAAGACATATAAAACGATAATTAGCAACAGATAGAATTATAAATCAGTTGCTTATTAATTTAAATCTTTTCGTTAACGTTTTCACCTCATGAAATGTACGTAAAATATGTTCAGTTAAGTAAATTACTTAGCAATAGATTGCTTTAATTAAAGAGAACACCGTTAAGATAAACGGCATTATCTCTAGCCCAAATTACACAGCTGTTTTAAGTGGTCTTGCCGACGATAATGTTGTGAAACACATCGGTAAGAATGTTATGCAATAGAACACACTCTAAGAGTGAACTGGAAGAATCAAACCCACTAGTTTTATACACGGGGCACGGTCCAATATATAATATAAAATGTATAGCAACCATTCTGTCATTCTTAAGCGGTAATGTGACCAATCGTTAAACTATGCATTCGACGCTTATATCTCTGTAAATATGAAACCAAGGCAGTCTAGTTTTGAGAGAATGAAAGTCATACATTACTATAACCACGGATTGATTTACTTTCAATATCCGGATAAATATGTAACAGTAAATGTTTGCCTCTTTACTTTTATCGAAAAGTTATAATAGATTCTATTTTATATATTGCAGTTTTGTTATTAATTTGTTATTTAAAGTGGGATCTTTTTTGTAGGTTCGTGAGTAAGATGATTGCTAAAGTACGGATTCTAAGCATTTGCATATTTTATAATATTATTTCGCCGGATTTTCTTTTGTTTCTAGACACAGGAAATGTTTTCTATATATTTTGCATGACAATGCATACATTACGCATAAATGTTAAATTAGAAAGATGCAAGAGATTTGAACCAAAGAAGTAACACAGATATTCAACAACTAAAAGAAAAAGAATATGAAAATATAGAACGAATGAAAGAAATTGAATCAAGTATAAAGTATAATATTAATCTTCTGAATAATAAGCAACTGATAAATATAATGCTAACAGTGTCAAATAAAATAGTAAAGAAAGATAAAAAAAAGATTCAATAAGCATTAGAAATCTAATAGAAACAATAGTAAATCTCCTACCAGAACTTGATAATACGAGGTGTGGCAATTAAATAACGAGACTGGTAACTGGTAACTTATATTTAACTTTTATCCCCCTCAACATATTCTCCTCCCCTATCTATACGCTGTATAAGTGCTTTCCATTCTTCAAAACAATGATATAGTTCATCAGTTGTCAGCCTCTTTAACAGCTCTGTTTTTGCTTTTTCATATTTGTTGTTAAATACATATTCCTGACTGTGCTCCAAAAAGTTGAATATTTCAAGTGGGTATACAATTCATCATCATATTTTCCTCCTCTATCTATACACCGCTGTATAAGTGCTTTCCATTATTCAAAACAATGATGTAGTTCATCAGTTGTCAGCTTCTTCAACAACTCTGCCGTTTTTGCTTTTTCATATTTGTTGTTAAATAGATTTTCGTGACTGTGCTCCAAAAAGTTGAATATTTCAAGTAGGTATGCCATTCATCATCTGGTGATGAGTGAGGTATAAGTGGAATCATTTGCCTGAAGCGATCGGATAGTAACATCAATGCTCCACCAAATGGAACCTGATCATTTGGCAAGTCGTTCAATGTTTGGTCAAATGTTTCCAATGACTTCTTGTGAGCCATTGTACATTGTACTATTGCAAAATGTGAAAGGTTACACGCTTATAGTTTGAGTTTCAAATTAATAGTATAGCTTCGGCTGCTTTATTTTCTGTGATTAATGTTATTTAAACGCTCATTGTACTCCAAAAAGTTGAATATTTCAAGCAGGCATACAATTAATCAGCTGGTGTTGAGCGAGGTATAACTGGAAGCATTTGCCTGAAGTGACCGGAGAGTAACATCAATGCTTCACCAAATGGAACCTGATTATTTCACAGGTCTTTCAATGTTCGATCTAATGCTTCCAATGACTTCTTGTGAGCCATTGTACGCTCATCCCATACAATAATTTTTCATGCCGGAGAACCTTTTACATTTCTAATGTTTTTGAAATGTTACATGTGGGGTTTTCTGTGAATTGCATGTTTAATGACAGTTTAAGAGCCGCATGCGTTGTTCTCTCTCCTTCCATCGACGTAGCAGCAATGTCTGTGTAAACAAGAAATTTCTGCAGTCATTGTCCATACCTTCTTCATCTTGGCTTCTTGTCTGGAAATGCGTCATTGACAATTTTAGTACCTATCTCTGAAAGTAAGTGTTGGTGCTGAACAATTAATTTTTCGTATCCACCACGCAAATTTCATTGCGAAAAATGCAATAATGTACATTTTAACAATACATATTTTAATGTCCCCAGAAAACCTTCTTTTGTTTTTGAAGAATCAACAATGCTAAAGTATATATGTATGTATCACTTCAAGTTTGTAATTGCGCAGTTATGTAACTATTGTTATTGTAGAAGCTGAACTAGTTCAGAAATATTATCAAAATAAAACGAAAAATTCAAACAAGCCTCATCTCTTAGCGGAAGTATAAGAACTAGATCGTATAAATCCTTTTATATTCATATTTAGAATTCGGTATATGAATGTCTAAAGGGCAAATCTTTTTGCGACAGATTTTATTTTTGTTTTTCTTTATTCTTTTACAATTTTATATCATTTATTGTATTTGTAATCTATGTAAACCAAAAATTATCAACGACGATAATAATTATAAAGTAAGTGCTCCTCTCAACAATCTCCTAACTATTGAGCACATTAAAAGTTTACAATAAGATACTTTTTTCATCTTAGCTTTTGGGCTGGAACCATGTCTTTGACAACTTTGGTACTGACGTTTCGTCAACACTTGTCTGGGATATCTTCGGGGATTAACAGTCGCGTTGAGGTGGATGAGTTTATATATAATAGTATAATATATAGGGATATTGTTCACGGGTCAATAGAGCGTACGGTTATGGTTGAGGGGTTTCGAGATGCAGGACTGTCAGGTGTTGTGTAAAGGATAACCATCATCACTGTACAAGTACCAAAATTGCCGAAAACGCGGCTCCATCCCGGAAGCCAAGATGAAAGGATTTGCCGGATTTATGACTTACAAATTTTTAAATGTATTATAGAAATAGTATGCGTGTGCAACTTAATTCGGTTATTTTTCAATGGAGGTCGTTAGTTGTTATATATAGTTGAGTATGACAGCTGCTTTATTTGTTGGAAAGGTTTGACATCTGTCAACCATATTTAGTTACATTGTTTTGAAATTTGTACAATAACATTATTTTTGAGTTCTTTGAAAATGTCTGAATTTGTGTTAAATAAACAACATTTCTGCTTTAATTGGAAGAAAAGTGCAGCTGAAGCTTAACGATTGCTTGCAGAAGTGTATGGTGAATCTGCTCCAACAAAAAAATCATGTTGTGACTGGTATCGACGCTTTAAAAACGCTGATCTCAGCGTCGAAGACAGACAGCGTACAGGTCAACCAAAAAAGTTTGAAGAGTAGAGATATTACTGAATGAAGATTCATGTTAAACGCAAGAAGAACTTGCAAAAACGTTGGGAGTAACTCACCAAGCCATTTCAAAACGTTTACAAGCATTGGGATTCATCCAAAAGCAAGGAAATTGGGTACCACACGAATTGAAGCCAAGAGACGTTGAAAGACGATTTTGCATGTTACAAATGCTGCTTGAACGCCATAAAAACAAGTCGTTTTTGCATCGAAACATTACTGGTGATGAAAAGTGGATTCATTACGATAATCCAAAATGAAAAAAATCTTATGTAAAGCCTGACCAGCCATCAACATCAACGGCGAAGCCAAATATTCATGGTGCCAAGGTAAAGCTGTCTATTTGGTGGGGTTCAACGGGTGTTATCCATTATGAGCTGTTAAAATCTGGTGATTCTATTGCGGGCGAGCTGTACAGACAACAATTAATTCGTTTGAAGAGAGCAATATGCGACCAGACATGAGTCTATAATATTCCATCATGACAACGCTCGGCCTTATGTTGCAAGACCAGTTAAAAACTATTTGGAAAACAGCGGCTGGGAAGTTTTACCTCACCCGCCTTATAGCCCAGACGTTGCCCCTTCTGACTACTATTTATTTCGATCGATGCAGAACGGCCTTATTGGAATACACTTTATTTCAGTTAAAGGAATCAAAAATTGGCTTAGTTCGTTCTTAGCCTCAAAGGATGAACGGTTCTTTTAGGAAGGAATCTATCGATTGCCCGAAAGATGGGAAAAAGTTGTAGCTTCCGATGGACAATACTTTGAATAATATGTTCATTCATTTTGATTATAAAATAAAGGCATTTTTTTACAAAAAAGTAACCGAATTAAGTTGCACTCCCATTACAAAAACTTTTCTGAAATTTGATTATATTCTTTTCAGTTTTCATATTGTTATTAGAGGTTTTTAAAGTTTTTTTAACAAGTAGATATGCGTTATCATAGCGGGACGTTCATATTTGATGATACTCAACATTCACGGGATGTACGAAAACTTTTGTGACTGACTGTACGGGCACATATTTTTAGGATCTTCGATGCATATAAATCCATGCTTTAATGTTCACTTCCTTGAAACAGTAAACATTCTTTTTTCTAACTTAAAAATAAACGTTAATTTGCATTCAAATTTTTCAAATATCTCCTTAATACGCCGGAATGCGATTGGCTTTAGATTTCCTGCTCGTCAACAAGCACAATAATATCTGCTATAAAATGTGAAAGGTTACACGCTTATAGTTTGCCTTGAGTTTGAAATTAATAGAATAGCTTCGGACGTTTTATTTTCTGTGATTAATGCTATTTAAACGCTGGCGTACTATTCCATTTTTACTAGGTACGTAAATAATTCCATTTTTAGAGCCATTATTGCTATTGAATTTACATTAAAATGAGACCATTTGAGCGTTTATGCAAATTATAATGATAAATGACTGTGATAATGATCCCATCAGTGGTGCGAAGTCTCGTATTCGTGTTAATAATATGTCGCAACTATGGATCTCTGTTACATTCATTGAACAACAATGAGATATTGAAACTAAGATTATTTATTTGAAGGATAAAATGAGTTTCTTCTTTTTCTTTTTTTAAATTTTATATGTCATCAATGCCGTATTAGAACAACTCTTTTCAGAAACGAAAGTTTAGAAAGTTTGGTGCTATATGTTGTTAAATTTCTTTCCTTATTGGATTTTCAGGAAAAAAAATATTGCAAAAACAATAAATAAAATTAAAACAATTCTCTGGAATTCATAGAAGACAAACATCAAAGAAAATATTAATAGTGAAGTTGTATTTGTGTTCATTAATTCTTTTATGTACAGGGTGCGGCTAAAGTAACTATGTATATGATGTAAAAAGATTGTAACTCCTTTGCTTGTGAATATTTCATATTTTTTTTCTATTTTAGGAATTAAACTTGGGTGAATATATAAAAATGGAATGCTATACAATTGCGCAAAGAACTAAGATTGTTTTTCTATTCCTTGAAAAAAATCGTTCGATAATTAATACACAACGTGCATACAGGAGATTTTATGGTGTAAGAACTGCTCCAACCATTACTTCGTTGGTGTAGAATTTTGCTGGGTTTGGGACTGTCGGAGATTCAAGACATACGGGCAGATCTCGAACTGGCAGATCGGCCGAAAATGTTGATGCTGTGAGACAGAGCGTCGCAGAAAATCCGGAGACATCATCGAGAAGACGATCTGCTCAGTTGCAGCTCTCTGACCGCACTCTTCGACGAATCTTGAAACACGATTTGCACCTCTGCTCTTACAAAATCCAACTAGTCCAAAAACTATATCCTGAAGACTTCGCATTACGCTTAGAATATGCTAGAGCAGTTTTAAATCTCGTTGATCAAAATGAAAACTTTTTGTCAAGTATGATGACCGACGAAGCGCATTTTCACTTGAACGGTATCGTAAATAAACAAAACAACAAATTTTAGGGATCACGAAATCCCAAAAATCTTCATCAAAAATCTATACACACAATTCGTGTTACTGTTTGGTGTGGCATTACCGCCGAAAAAATTTATGGTCCACTTTTTTTTGAAAACTATCAAGGTGTAAGTCAAACAATAAATGAAAAACTCTGCAACAGAGTAATGCTTCAAAATTTTTTATTTCCGCAATTGCCACCAAACGCAAACATATGGTTTCAACAAGATGGTGCAACACCCCATACAACCCGTGCAACGATGGAGCTATTGAGATAACAATTTCCAAATCGAATAATTTCTAAAAACGGCGATTTGAGATGGCTACCACGATCGCCTGATTTGACTGCACCCGATTTTTTTCTTGTGGGGCTATCTCAAAGAGAAAGTTTAGGTGAATAAGCCCCAAACCTTGCAACAACTAAAGGACAAGATTCGAGAAGAAATTGATCGTATACCACAAGAAACACTCAACAAAGTTATGGAAAATGCTATAAAGAGAGCACATTTTTGCGTTAGAAAAAACGGTTCTCATTTATCTGACATTATTTTTCATAATTAATGTAAAAAAATAGCATAGAATAAACTTTATTTTTATCATTCAATTTTTTGTTTTTTTCATGATATTCAATATTTATTTAAAAAACGAATCATGTAGTTACTTTACCCGCACCCTATATATATTGCTTGTTTGTCCTACGTATGTGCCTTTACAACATTGACACTTTATTTTATATACCGGCTGTCCCATGACATGATTGCCACAGCTTCAGAATGTGTTACTAAAGCAATTTAAACTTAAAAATGTCTAATGAACAAAACTCTATCGTAACTGAGCTGCCAGCATTTCAAGTTTTAGATAACCTTATCAACACAGTGTGCATTTTGGCTTTCGACGGTGCAGATCGTGTACGGAATTTGTTTCGTGCGGGTTTTTGCCGTAGTTTTTCAGGTGCGACACTGTTTAATTATCTGTTAATGATGATAACTTATAGAATACGAAAATTAATGTTGAAAGGGGTTATAAAGTGATTAAACCTTACTAATGCAGGAATTACGTTCCGCTGTTGATTTCGATGTTGTTAAAATGTCGGAATGGCTATGGTCTATTAGTTATTATTTATTGTGACGGTAAACGTAAAGTATTACGTACCGCTGTTGATTTTGTTGTTACTAAAAAGTCAGGGTAGCTGTGATTCATTCAACGTGAATTAAGTTAACTTAGAGTAAATTTGGATACAGCACCTCTGCACTTTGGTAGACAAGTAACAGCTTTCCTTAATCAAAATTATATGAAACGTTGAGTTACGAAATGTATATTCTCCCCTTCATGTAACCTCATGCAACGTCATAGCGATAAGATAGTTAAGGGCATAAATATAGGAAAATCAGTATTCATTGTCATTATTATAGTTCAGACCGTCTTAACAGCAGTTACACCTAACATCGGTATTTCTAGTTTAAAAGAAAGGTGTGAATTATAATAGTCAAGTGAAATAAATACTTTTTAAAAATCAAATTCCTTTTTTGAAGTATTTAACTGGCGGATTAGAAGAGGGTCAATGGTTGTTTGGCCGCCGTGGTCACAAGATTTATATACCTTACACTATTTTTTTACGGGACAGGCTGGAAAAAGTAGTTTATGCGAAACAGCAGAAAACAGAGAACAACTTGTTACTAAAATTATTGATGGCGCAGAGCTATTCGTGCTGAGTTTGAGACTGTTACCAAAGCTACCTCTTCAACTCTAAGAAGAGCTAGAATATGTATATAGCAATTGGGTCGACATTTTGAGCAAGTAATTCCATAAATCGACTTCTTTTTAAATAATTTTCATAGAGACTTTTTTGCAGCGGTACATATGGTAATACATACATAGGGTCATCTAAAAATGCAAATGCTTGTAGCTGAGTTACGGTAGAACCTATACTGCAAGTCATTATCTAAGAGAAAAAGCCATCATCTACATCCAACAGCCAAATTGTTCTGAAAAACCTGTTGCTAGTTTTTGTTCGAAATCAACGATCCAAGATTCATCGCCACTGACAATGTTGTACACAATTTTAGAGTTTCCGGCGTTGAAGCGATCTAGAGTTTTTTGGCATATTGAGATCTGAAATCCCCAATAGTGTGTCAATTTGGCGATATATTACATGTATATCTTTGTTGACGATCCTGCGTCCAGCCTCGACGTTTTCCTGAATGAATGCCATTTTTAGTGAATTTGCCCTTGGATCATTGCTAAGACTATTCCGTCTACGTTTGAATTCTCAATACCAATGAGAAATTGTTGATTATTGTGGTGTTCCATTGCCGAAAACAGAAACCAACTCGACGAGGCATTCTTGTTGAGATAACTGTTTTCGAAAATTATAAAAAATTATTCCGCGAAAATGTTCTCGGTTCAATTCCATTTTTCAACTAACTTGTCAACTTTGACAATTCATTGTAGTTACGACACTACACGTATCGCACTGAAACTTTGGATTTAGGGCTGGAGAGGTTAATTTTTTAGTGTTGACGTTTGATTAGCGCCCTCTATGTTCACTATGCAAAACTTAAGACATCCTACGTATTGAAAAATTATAAAAATATAGATAGTAATTGAGCTGTAAATAATTAGCTCATTTACGATAGAGTCTTGTGCATATGTTCATTAGACATTTTTAACTTGAAATTGTTTCTGTAACACATTCTTAAGCTGTGGAAATCATATCATAACTTCGCAAGAATTTTTCATATAAAAAAATGATTTAATTTTTTTCCAAGATTTACAAGGCATTTTGGGAGTTCATATGTAGGACCTTGTATTGACGATACCATAAGTCTGACAATGAGTGGTATATTAACTTGTAATTTGGGTAGTTTAATCATTTTTTGAAATTGCGCGTTGTATACAATATTTCGAGTTTATTTAGTATTCTTGATCGTCGAAAACCCAAAATACAAAGGAATAGAATTTATATAATAGTTAATGTTAATTACATAAAATAGTTTCGAAATTCTAAAAAAATTACATTCGTTTTGACTAGCCACTCCTTACAATCTAAACTTACCTTTGTTTTTTTTCCTTTATATTATTTTCGCTTCGAATTTTATATCATTATATCCACACATTTGAGTAGTAAAGCTGGTAGTAGTAGCGAACTAATTAAACTGTTTTACGCACAAACTGTTAGCAAAACTTCGCTGTATCAAGTCGTTGTTAGAATCTGTAACAAAAGGCACATACGTTAGTGATTCACTTAATCTTGGACAAGAATTTTATAAGGTAAATTTTTATGGAGATTGTGGTTGATTAAATTAATCAAATAAAGTTAATATTAACCACTTTCCGCAATAATTTTCGTATTCTCTATACGTATTTCGACAGCTAAGTTGTTATCATCTGCTGATGAATACAATTTAGTTATCGAAGTACGTATACAGGGGTTATATTAACCTTCTTTCATTAACAATTTCATAAATCATTTTCCATCCAAAATAAGAGTTTATGAATATCATTTTTTTTTTGGTTACGGATAATGTAATGTAATTTTTTAAAGATACAGGCTTACATAATTTATGTTTACAACATATATTATCTCGATAGCTTTTTTTAACGACGAAAAGTGCAAATGAAGCAAATTAATTAATAAAGTTTTATCGAATTTTTTCCTCTAATAATCTATTTATAGAACAGGAAATGGAGAAGCAATAAAATACGAGAAAAAAAAATGGAGAATCGGTGGTTGCAAACCTTGCCTGCAGGAATGGATATACAGTAGATTTTGAAGCATTCGAACTATTAGTTATTATAAAAAATTATAATCGAAAAATTACGAACACATACAGTTTGATTAAAACAAGTTTCAGAAGAGAATGAGGGCGATCTCAGCGAAACGTCGCTCGAGTCGAAAAAAGTATATGACTTATATCATTTGTCATAAAAATATATCACGTATGTAGAAGTACAAAAGTGATAACGTACATAAAAGCTATAGTGACAATAAAGCACTTTTCTAGCACCCTGTGATTTCTTTTTGTTTTTTGTGTTCCCACACGTGAAGAATAAACTTCGTGGTCAAACGGTTTTCTACGTCGGAACAGGCAGTTGAGGCATTCAAAATTCATATTTTGGAGAATGCTTTTCGGATTGGTTAAACAAATGCAAAAGTGCATTGATTTTCAAACAGAATACTTTGAAAAGCAATAAAACTAGTTTCGATAACAAAATTTTTTTTGTTTGCTATTCCCGAAATATAAACGACTACCCTCGTAATGCGAATGTGTAATTACTAGTTGTGTTTTTGTTCTTTTGAAACTGGCGAACCTTTGTATATTAAACGTCTCTTTGTATTATGTCACAGGTACAATGAACAAGGTACAATACTAATCCGTAATAGAATCAATAATAATTCCATACATTGATTATTTAAGTTCTGAAGAAGCTGTTTGCAAATTCATTCAGGATGGTGCATCATGTTACGGTGCAAAATCAACGAATGATTTGTTTTCTGGCAACTTGTAGGTGTTGCTGCGGCCAGGCAATTCTCCAGACCTAAACTCAATCGAACATATACAGGAAAGTTTAAAATGGATTATTTACTCTACTTTAAGTCGGACCCTAGTTGTTTTATAACAAAATATTGAAGATAGTTGGGATTTGAAAGAATTAGCTGCGCCATGTATCATAAGTATGCCGAGAAGAATTCCCAACGTGATCAAAGCAAAGAGTGGCTTAGCAAAATATTAATCCACATTATTTAAAGATATATATTAACCTTTATATTGTAATGTTAATAAACAGTTGATCATTGAGTTGTTATTTTGTTTTTTTTCTTATAAAAGTAAAACGAAAAAGTTGAATTTATATTTTGGCCCCAATTTGATTACCCGGTACTGTATAATGTATTAAGATATTAACCAATTTTGTAGTTTATTTTCTTAAGTTTACTTATAATATCAAATGTATAATTAAAAATGTTATCAATTATTACTCTTTAATGCATAGCATAATTTTATTATGCTTTGCATACTATGGGTGATTCTTTCGTTGCTCTATACATTATTCAAAAAGAGAATACTAACAATATTAGATGCACTCTACCTATGGAGATGAATAGTTTGTGTTTCTCACGGGACATTTTTCTAAATTAGTAGGATATTAATGAATTTTATAACATATCTTCTTAGTTCACTACTTTCAATACGAAATATATCATTAAAAATATTAACAATTATTACACTTTAATGAATAGTATACCACAATCTAACATTAAATTGTTATATTTTTGTGTACCCTTGGGTGATCATATAATATATGTACGAGGGTGGTCCAATAGGTACCCGGCCTGATCTAGAGATGGCGGTAGTTGTTTGAAAAATATCGCTGTATTAGAAAGTACACAATCTATAAAGCATACGTTTCAAGTTTGAAGGTGCCACGTTGTTTAGTATTTGTTTGGCAGAAATCAATAGTGAACGTTTTCAATGAATTTGTAAAAATGGAGAAAACTGGTCATCGTTACGTGATACAATACTTTTATTTGAAACGCCTCAGCCCAACCCAAACTGAAATGGATTCTACTCTGGGTAGCAGAGTTTAAACGAGGCTGTACGAGCTACGAGCATCGAAGTGGTCGACCAAATGAGGTGACGACTTCAGAAATGGTGAAGAAAAAAGTGGTACTGGATGATCGTTGACTGAAAGTGCGCGAGCTAGCAGACATAGTAAGCATTACAAAAAGTGCGGTACATCGCATATTGTCTGAAAATTTGGACATGAGAAAGCTATGTGCAGGATGGGTGCCATGTTTGCTCACACTAGAGCAAAAAAAGTGTCGTAAAGATATTTCAATTGTGTGTTTAGCGAAGTTTCACAGCAACACAGCAGAATTTTTGCGCCGTTTCATAGTCATGGATGAAACATGTTCCCATCACATCACTTCACACTCGAGACGAAAGAAGAATCAGAACAATGTACTCAAAAAGGAGAACCGGCCCCAAAGGAGGCGAAGACCGTTTCATCTGCAGGCATCATGGCATCGGTTTTGTTGGATGCGCGTGGAATAATTTTCATTGACTATCTTGAAAAAGGAACAACTATCAACGGTGACTATTATGCGAAGTTATTTCAACGCTTGAGCGAAGAAATCAAGCAAAATCGGCCGCATTTGGCTGAGAAGAAAGTGTTGTTACATCAAGACAATGCACCAGCTCACAAATCCGTTATTGCAATGGTCAAATAAAAGTTTGAATTGCTACCTCATGCACAATATTCGCTAGATTTAGCCCCCACGGATTATTTTCTGTTCCCAAACTTGAGAAAATAGCTCAGTGATCAAAGATTTTCTGACGATGAAGAAGTAATGTCGGCAGTTAATGGCTATCTTGAGGAGTAAGACAGTTCTTATTATAAAAAGGGTATCGAACTTATTGAACAACGCTGGGAAAAGTGTATAGAGCTGAAAGGAGATTATGTTGGAAAATAAATATATTTCTTTCCAAAATTTTTGTGTTTTCTTTGTTGGGAGACCACCCTCGTATTATACACTACATTATAATTTAATTTTTTTCAATAATAGGAACAGTACTTATCCTTTCTTTTATATTGGATAAAACCTGGAATAAATCGAAATTTTCTATTTGCCCAAGCAGAATATAGAACACTAATTAGAAGAGGTAATTTTATTACGGTTAATATAGAAGTTGAACAGTGATCTAATGATAACAAGTTACTAATTGCGTGTTAACACTATTTAATAATTGGAATAAATTGACGGAACACTAACGTTTCACGTGTACGTTATCTCGCGCTGCTATAAAAGTGCTCATAACCAATCTGATTATCTTTCGCGTTATAAATGCTCCCAATGTATTATTAGACCATTTATTAATCCTAAGTACAAGGAGGCTCAAATCATTCCATTGCCTCACATCAACTAGATCTTACCACTATGTAGCGTATTAATTACACCCAATTAGGGATTTTTCTTTCACTTTAGCCTATATTTATTTGCGCTGCGTCGAAGAACCAGTTTGCAGAGCTGAGGTGCGTACGACTAATAATAGACACACCGTTGTATGGAAATATCCATGCGGGACAGGAGTGGAATTAAAAGACAAATTACGGCCACCCAATTTGTCTTGGAGGGAATGCGGTTCGATAAGATGAAGCATGTGAAGTTGGAAGAGCAGTAAAAGTATTTCATAGGCTCGGTTATTACGCGCCGAAGTGCTCCGGGGCTGTTGATAAACGAAGTATTACATTATAGCTTCACGTGATGCTGCTTCTATGACATTAGACAGGTTATAGACATGAGAAAGGTAATATTTTATTCATGGAGGCAGACGGGTTCTTATTAACATTTAAATTTAAAGATTTGATAAACGTTTTATTTTAAAATAATAGCAATGATTTGAAGAAATACTTTTAAGTTTTATCTAAATTTGATTTCGCATTTTATTAACATTTACTTGAACATTGAGCAGATGAAATAATGGGTGTGTATTAATTCGGTTACTTTCAATGGAGGTCGTTAGTTGTTATATATAGTTGAGTATGACAGCTGTTTTTTTTTTGTTGGAAAGGTTTGACATCTGTCAACCATATTTAGTTACATTGTTTTGAATTTTGTACAAGAACATTATTTCTGAACTCATTGAAATGTCTGAGTATGTGTTAAGTAAACAACATTTGCGGGAAGTTTCAATTTTCTGCTTTAATTGGAAGAAAAGTGCAGCTGAAGCTTAACGATTGCTTGCATAAGTGTATGGTGAATCTGCTCCAACAAAAACATCATGTTGTGAATGGTATCGACGCTTTAAAAGCGGTGATTTCAGCGTTGAAGACAGACCGCGTACAGGTCAAACAAAAAAGATTGAAGAAGAGGAACTAGAGACATTACTGGATGAAGATTCATGTCGAACGCAAGAAGAACTTGCAAAAACGTTGGGAGTAATTCACCAAGCCATTTCAAAACGTTTAAAAGCATTGGGATTCATCCAAAAGCAAGGAAATTGGGTGCCACACGAACTGAAGCCAAGAGACGTTGAAAGACGATTTCGCATGTCGCAAACGCTGCTTGAACGGCATAAAAAGAAGTCGTTTTTGCATCGAATCATTACTGGTGATGAAAAATGGATTCACTACGATAATCTTAAGCAAAAAAATCTTATGTAAAGCCTGGCCAGCCATCAACATCAACGGCGAAGCCAAATATTCATGGCGCCAAGGTAATGCTGTCTATTTGGTGGGATTCGACGGGTGTTATCCATTATGAGCTGTTAAAACCTAGTGATTCTATTACGGGCGAGCTGTACAGACAACAACTAATTCGTTTGAAGAGAGCAATCGCTGAAAAACGACCAGAGTATGCTCCCAGAATGAGTCTATAATATTCCATCATGACAACGCTCGGCCTCATGTTGCAAGACCAGTTAAAAAGGAATCAAAAATTGGTTTAGTTCGTTTTTAGCCTCAAAAGATGAACGGTTATTTTGGGAAGGAATCCATCGATTGCCCGAAAGATGGAGAAAAGTTGTGGCTTCCGATGGAGAATACTTTGAATAATATGTTCATTCATTTTTGATTTCTTACAAAAAAAGTAACCGAATTAAGTTGCACACCCATTAATTTAGGAATAAAATGGATGAAATAATAGAAATAAGAATATAGATTTGATGGATCAAAGCTAACAATTGAATGTAAAAATTTGAAGAAATTTATATTTAGAATTAAAACACTTGATACAGTTTCACAAAATATATTTTGTTAAATAAGGTTATCTACATACATTTCGTCTTTTGAGATGGTCAGGGGAAATAAATGTGTTATAATTTCGGCGTTAAGTAACCCCTAAATCACAACATCTTTACTTACTCGGTTTGCTGAGAATGTTCCCTTTCATCACCGTTACTTCTAAGTATTACGTAGAAAGCTGGTTGATAAGATCTTATTGTAATATTGTTATGTAGAAAGCTATTTGATGTGATCTTATTTTTAACATTGTTAGGTTTTACCGTTAAAACCTCTGACGATGCTGCAGGACAAAATGTATACCAAGAAATTTGTGTAAAAATATATTTTGCAAAACTATACCAACCGTTTTAATTTTAATTTACTACTTAAAATCTTTCACTAATAAGGGAACACAGGTAAGTGTCCCCCATCGATTTCAATGCAACTTGGTGGGTTTATAGACTGATGTAGTGTAGGAACAACTGCAAATTTTTTAGCTGCCCAATCGCCCGTTTTCGGGGGGGAGGAGGGATAGAGAGCTATTATATAACAGGACTGTATTTGAAAAAGAGACAGTTTGTGTTACTGATATTGTAATTGTCAAGCAATACTGTTTTCCTTATCATTGTAAATGCATACATTGCAGAATTATCGGTTAATTGTAAGTGTTAAAATTAGGTATTCCTTTCTTTAACCGTCAATTTTAGTTTTGATAAAGGTTTACGTGGTAGACCAGGAACATCTGAATTCTCACCTTTTCATTTTTGTTTCAGTTCGGTGCTTTGCACCCAGATTTATATTATTTATTGTTCTTTATGTTGTCGTTGAAAATAAATAAAGGTTATTACTTATACACAGTGTACATCAAGTATGTAGGTGTACACAATTTTCTAGTTGTCTTTTTTTGTATAAAATGAGTGATTTTCTGGCATGTTTAATATATAAGAATAAATTGTGCATAACCTCTTGTATTTTCCTAGCAAATAAAACTTTTCAAATTTGAAATAAATATGGGGGTGGGGATTGTTGCTGGTAAATAATAATTGTAAAAAGAAAACTATTGTCACTATCCTTTAGTACTATTAAAACAATGAAATATTTACACAACTTTTTAAAAATTAAAGTAAATATCGAAGGGTTGTGTTGCCGATAGAGCGCTTCACCCCCCCCCCCGAAAACGGGCGATTGGGCAGCTAAAAACGTTACCGTTATTCTTGCACTACATCAGTCTATAAATCCACCAAGTTGCATTTAAATCGATGAGGGACGCTTGCCTATGTTCCCTTGTAAAGAGTTGACAGTACAATCAATTAATATATTAACGATATAGAAAGTGCTATTTATTATTAACGACTTAGTTATTTAGCATTTAACGAGACCAAAATGAAAATAAATGTAAATAACAGAAATTAAGCGAAGTTTATGATAATAGAACAGTAAAGTAATGAACTAGACATGTGTATATTTACAGAGATTGAGAAATGTTCAATAGGAAGGACATCCTATTGCTTCTTGATAATGTCAAGCGACATACTGCTTTGGGGACTGGTCAAAAACTTGCAAAGCTAGGCTGAAAAAGAAGAAGAAGAAGAAATTCTGTCACATTCACTATATTTCCCGGACCTAGCACCCTCCAATTATTACTTGTTTCTGTTCTTACGAAATTTTTTGCAAGGCAAAACATTCAAAAACGAAGATATCAGACAAGCACTATAGGGATAAGGCATTTTGTAAAAATGGGATATACAAATTGCCATCACGCAGGCGAGAAGTCATAAGTAATGATGGAAATTATATTATTCAATAATGTTTTTTCAAGGTATAAAAATCTATTATTTTGTTTTATTCTAAAAACGGACGGAACTTTGTGGTAAATCTGATATTTTTATTGTATTATTAATATTAAAAAAAATTATTATACAGAAGAGTTTTTTTTAATTTTTTTTTAAATGATGTAGAACAATAAATTTTCTATTGTGATTATTTAGTTATTCACAATACTGTATGTAACGGGTCTTCCAATAGGGATGTCCGAACAATTTATACCGGCCATACTGTTGATGCTACATCTGTCGAATTGGCTGTCATTTATTCAGTCTATTTTGCCAAATCACCATGGACGTATATAGCTTTCAACAACACGTACAAATGATAAAATTGTTGTATCAAAATGAGTAATCTGTTGGGGCAACGTTACGTGAACTTCGCCCATTTTACGGTCGCCATAATCGTCTTACCGAGAGGACTATTTGCAGTGTGGTGGATAATTTTGAGTTCACTGGTTCAGTAAACAATGAACCAAAACCCATACGACGACGAAACGCAAGATTAATTTTCAAAAAAATCATCTTCAGCGATGAGGCCCATTTCTGGATGAATGGGTACGTCAACAAACAAAATTGTCGAATTTGGGACGATACCACTCCGCATGACAAAACGTCACTGTTTGGTGTAGATTTCGAGCTGGCAACATCATCGGTCCATATTTTTTGAGAACGACATTGGCCAGGCCATCACCACCATCAACGGCGAGCGCTTTAGGTCGATGATTACCAACTTCTTTTGGCCTGAATTGGATGATATGGACATCAGCGACATGTGGTTTCAACAGGACGACGCTACGTGCCACACATGTCACATTGTACATTTTGCACGAGCGATTTGAGGGCATGGCTATCTCAACTGGAAGTAATGTGAACTGGTCACCGAGACGATTTAACTCTATTAGACTTTTTCTTGTGGGGTTTTCTTAAGTCTAAGGTCTATGCGAATAAGAAGAACAAACCACAGCGGCCCTCGAAGCCAACATAGCCTATGTCATCAGTAAAATTCAGCCTGATTTATACGCCAGAGTCATGGAAAACTAGACATTTCAAATGCGTGCCACCCAGCGAAGCCACGGCGGACATTTACAAGATGTTACATTCCATACATACATATCTCATACACACTTTGCTTTATTTAAATTTAAAGATAGAAAGCGCTTAATAAAAGACCCGTTACTTATTTTGAAAATAAGGTATGTTCCGGAAACGATACGTTTTCGGATATATTTTAATTACAAAGATTTTTTTGGATATATTCTAGATTATTTAAGACAAGGTAAATACGGAAAAACAAACTATTCTCACGTTTTGTAATAATTTTTTTTGAAACACTCTGTATATCTAACGGAAAGCAAGAATTTATTCTGGTTTTCCTGAGTAACAGAGAAAGTTTTTATCCGATTTTAAACGTACATAAATATGTAATTATAACTGCATTTGAAATTAGTGTCATTTAAGTGAAACACTATGAATATCACCTAAGATGATTTATTACGCATTTTGGATAATTGTTAGACAAATTACAAGTAAATAGCGTCTGAGCATAATAATGAAGATATTTAAAAGTAATTTATGTAAATTTGTATGTTATCGTTAGCTTAAATTGACAAATATTGGACCAAGTAAATAGTATTTTCTCTTAACTAATTCTGCAAGAATTCTCATAAATTTCATAAGATTATTCTTTAAATTTTGCTATAATTTCATGTAATGTGATTATGTAATGGTTTATCATGGGCTTAATTTCTAAGTCTATCGTCAGTATATTGCAGAGGATTCAATTAAACGTTTTCTTTAGCCATTAAATTCATTTAATCCTGTCTAAAACGTTATAATACAATACATTTAAAAGCAATAGTGTTGCAACTAGTATACACGAGTGGGTTAGTAATTGGTGAGATTCGCGAAAATAGCCAATATTAATAAAGAAATTTGTTTTTCGACTTCAACAGTTCTTTAAAACGTTTGCGTTTATTTAGACCGTAAGAATGCTTACTAAACGAATAGAAGCTGGACAATTTTTTTAAGAAACGCAATCAATGAAATCGGAACACAGACAGTTGCTACGAGTTTACTTTATTCATTATTTATATTTTGTGTACATCAATGTATATTAACTGCCGACGTTTCGTACCCACTCGTATGAGACTCGCGCATTTTGCGACCATAGTAATGGTTAGTACGGGATAGAATCTTAGTAGAATTAAATTGGATATGGTGTCCTGTTTCCAGCCTATGCTCGGCAAGTGTAGAACCAGCTACGCGCAGCAACCTAGTACAACTCTTATGCTCAGAAACAGGAGTGCTGACAGACCGCTTTGTTTCACCAATATATACACTGCCGCACGAGCAAGGAATTCTGTATACACCAGGTGATTCTAAAGAAACACGGTCTTTTACGGAAAAAGGGTCATATAATTTGGAATGGGGTTTGAAGATGGTTTGATGTTGTTTTTGAGAAGTATATTACTGGTGCGGTCAGTAACACCTTGTATATAGGGTAGATGGACTTTAGAGACGGGGAGAAATGATGTATGTTTTGTATTGAGCTGTGGGACTTTGGGATTAAGATGTCGATCTATGGTTGGAGAAATTATTGTTTATAAGAGCTTTGGTAACATATCTTAATTCCTGGGATAAAGAATGCTGGTCAGATATATTTAAAGCTCTTTGGACTAAGGAGTTGATAACGCTTTGTTTCTGTTCGGAATGATGATGGGAGAGGGCGTTAAGATACCGGTCAGTGTGTGTGGGTTTGCGGTAAACCTAAGCAGATAGTATAGACCACGATCGCGGAGATCTACGTACCAGATCAATGTATATATTCGTATTACGATTTTAAGAATAATTAGACAATCGTATCTTGAACGGATTCACTTGTATTTCTTATTTCGTAATTTGCTAGTTACTGGAATTATTTTATTACGACTCTGCCTTAATAAATTTCCTTATTCTAGGCTATGGCTTTATTTAATCATTTAAATTCAATTGAGTTATTATTTTATTTTTTTGCGATAGTAGTGACACCTTCTAATTGTGTTTGCAGAAGATTCAATTGAAAATTATCTTTCGCTATTAAATTCATTTAATCCTATACAAAACGTGATAAAATATTTTAAAAGAAATAGTGTTGCAACTGGTATAAATACACGAGTAGATTAGTAATTGCTGAGATTGATAAATATGGGCTATACTAAGAAAGAAATTTGTTTTTCGACTTCAGCAATTCTTTAAAACGTAACTGTCAAAATTTGCGTTCATTTAGACCGTAAAGACGCTTACTATATGAATAAAAAATGAACAGTTTGAAATATGACAAAAATGGAGTATCGATCAATGATTTTTTATTTTTAAAGAACGAAATAAACGGTGAAGTCAAGTCTGATGATGGACAGTGTTTACCATATTCATGGAAACCGATACTGATTAGTCAACGTACACTAAAAACAAACATGAAGCGAGATAGTGAGCAGGCAACTTCCCCGTTAAGTAAGTCAAGTAATCAGCGAAACTGACAAAAGTAGAACCGAGGACGACCGGCATAATTCGCAGGTTTCAAATAATATTCTGTCCAAGAAGATGAGTAAGATCACGTCGAAACGTTCTGAGGAAAGTCCTTTGAAGGACGGTTACGATAGGAGAGTAGACGTGCAATAATTTTAAGGAATACATGGTGGTCACGAAAATATCAAGAATAACTTATATTTGTATTCCTTACCTGCATTATATTAAAGTGTATGTATGCAAGTAGAGTTTATTTGCAAACATTGGTATTACAGACGAGTATCTGGTGATTATTTATATTTATAAATCTGTAATTATAAATTTTGGTATTCTGTCGTTTCGACAGTTTACTGTCGTCTTCAGAGCAGAGGGATGTAGGGTTTCTCACCAAACTAATTATTGTAATTTTATCATTCGTCTGTACATATCCTTTTTTTATTGCTTTGAAAATGTCTCGCGTGAAGTTTGAACTATCAAAATTCAGCGAGCAATGAAAGCAAAAAAGCAAAAGCAACAACTCGAATGAGTAAAATATGATGGTTCACTCGTATCAGATGATAAAACTCAGTTCTAAAGAACCGAAAGTATTCCTAAAAGGGATTCCAAATTAAAAGACCCATGTTGTAAAACTTAGGTCTTACGTAGAAGACATATCCATTACCATAACAAATCATTACTTAAATTTTTAAAGACATTTATTAGACGATTTGAATATATCAAGTACTAGAGTTTTTTGAAAAAAAAGAAAACTATTTTAGGCTTGATTTTGTAATCCACTTGTTCAAAATATGAAGAATCACACTTTTTTTAAATTTATCACAATTTTTTACATGTCAAAACTTTAAATTGACAGTCAGGAGTGTCATTTGGTTGGCGAAATAATTTTAGGTCTGCGGATTTTGTTTTAAAACAACAAGATTATGATTTATTGATAGTTCCATTTAATTATTTACTCGATTATTCAAATATACCAAAACAATTTTAATGGCTAAACTTCTTGAAAAAGGCACAAACTTTTAGATTGGATTTTGCAGACTGTCAGCTCAAAATAAGAAGAGTCATATTCTATTAATATTTGTCATAGTGATTTTTGTATATCGAAGTTTTATATTAACAGTTAGAAATATGCCTTGCTTAGCAAAATAATTTTGTGTCTACTTTAGTTGGTATCAACATCATTTCTGAAACGTATTCTTGAATTTCTCGGGAAAAGTATTTTGTTTGTTTACCTTTCCATCGTTAGGATGCATTAATAATTTTAAAAGTATCCAAACTTTTATCGCTTTGTATCTTCGAAATAAAGGGTCTTTCCGAAAATCATCCGAGAACAAAAATCTTAAAATAGTCCAAGGAATAACTCCTTGAATTTTTGTCACGTATTTAGTAAACACCCTGTATATTGGTATTGCTAGATTTTGATTTTATAAATTCTTTTTTAAACACATTATCCGACGTAGTTGATTAACATATACAACTGCTCTCTTTTAAAGTATTAAAATGTTCTCTAAAAATAGTTATTAATACATATGGGAACTTACTTTTTTGTTAATTGAAAAAAATTTTTTGTGATATTTTATTTTTGCTAACAGAAAAATAATATTTAGATACGATTCTTTGTATTTTGAGTAGATTAACATATACAACTGCTCTCTTTTAAAGTATTAAAATGTTCTCTAAAAATAGTTATTAATACATATGGGCAACTAATAAAAATCCGTATTAATACCCTGTATAAGTAAGTGCGAAATCACTGAATTATTGAAGAGCTTGATACATATAAATAATTAAAATTTTTCTCAAAGTAGAACTGTCGACAAAATATAAAAGTTGCCATACATGTCGAAAGATCAAAATTTCAAACTGTGTAATTTGTACGTTGCCAAAAGCTGTTGTAGAAATGTTCTGTTACAGACTGTACATACAAAAACAAAAAGTGCAAGACAGAATTTCTTTTTTGAAGAGTGCCTTTTTTTGGGACTCCAACGGGTATGTTGAATGTTGTTGTTTTACTTCAAAAATAAAAACGAATTTCTGACAATTTCTTATATGTGGTAAGTCCAGTGCAGTACATCATAGTTTCACTTGGGGGTGCATTCGTATCACCATTTTATAAAATTTTGCTTTTTGTCTGTCGCCGCGAATTTTATAACTAATAAAACATAAATATTTATGTATAAGACACTATTTCATTTGTTGTATTTTATTTCGTCGCTTATGTACGTTTATTCGTTGCTAATATGAATATTTTAAACAGGAGCATTATGTTAAGACAATTAAGGGAGATTTTTTCGCCATAAATAATTCAAGAAAGTGTTGTTCAAACAATCCATATGTGGAGAATATGTTTAAAGATTATAAAAAAAATATTTCTAAGTTCGTTAAAAGTATCTATTGGTTGTATTTCGGCGTACTCTTGGTTAAAAATAACAAGCCCTGGATACCTAATTGTATTTATAAATCGTATTGTGGATACTTAAGATTATGGAAATAAGTATTAAATTTCGAACCCTAACCAATTGGCGAGGACTAAAAAAATCATCAGACGACTGTTATTTTCGTAGTGTTGACATAAAGCATATGAATAGTATAAGAACTACGTGTGCACTGTACACACATAGTTCTTGGATTCTTCCCGTACAATATTCAGTTGACATTCCAATTTCGTCGGTTTAGATTACTCTGCGAATATATTTGAACCATTGGTACAAGATGATTTAGAAACAAGATCATCAGAAGATGATACTGACTTTGAAAGTATACCAGACGATAAGATTATGAAAAGATGAAAAATAAGTGCTTTTAAATTTCGAACCCTAACCAATTGGCGAGGACCAAAAAATCATCTAGACGACTGTTATTTTTGTAGTGTTGACATAAAACATATGAATAGTACAAGAACTACGTGTGCACTGTACACACATAGTTCTTGGATTCTTCCCGTACAATATTCAGTTGACATTCCAATTTCGTCGGTTTAGATTACTCTGCGAATATATTTGAACCATTGGTACAAGATGATTTAGAAACAAGATCATCAGAAGATGATACTGACTTTGAAAGTATACCAGACGATAAGATTATGAAAAGATGAAAAATAAGTGCTTTTAAATTTCGAACCCTAACCAATTGGCGAGGACCAAAAAATCATCTAGACGACTGTTATTTTTGTAGTGTTGACATAAAACATATGAATAGTACAAGAACTACGTGTGCACTGTACACACATAGTTCTTGGATTCTTTCCGTACAATATTCAGTCGACATTCCAATTCCGTCGGTTTCGATTACTTTGAGAAAATATCTGAACCATTAGTACAAGATGATTTAGAAACAAGATCATCAGAACATGATACTGTCTTTGAAAGTATACCCGACGATAAGCCCCAACATTTTTCGCAGAATGAACTGAATGATCTAAACAAGACCCTGAATTGTTGATATCACGGCGGAAATAAAAAGTTTACTTTACTTTCTATGGAGGAAAGAGAAAAAAAGTTATTTTGCCAAAACGATCTTACTTTTTGTTCAAATATTAAAAGTTCGTCGATAATAATGGGTTTGACACAATATGGACCAAGGAAATGGCGTTTATTCATTGGCAGTTCGAAACGTAATCTTAAATGCTTTGTTACATAACGACAATAAATATGACCGGATATCCATTGTTTATAGTACAAAGTTAAAAGAAGAATATTGTATTATCTCATAACTTCTGAATAAAACAAAGTACCATAGATACGAGTGAGAAATTTGTGTTGATTTCGAAATGGTGGACATTCGGTTAACAAAGTGGTTATATTAAGTTCCCTGTTTTATGTTTCTCAGACAGCAGAGTTAAACAAGAACATTGGGAGAAAGAAGGAAAATATATGATGCTTAGTACGTAAAATACAGTCTGCAATTCATCGTGGCAAAATTATCCTGCTGTTATTACATATAAAATTGAGCATCATTAAGCAGTTTGTTAAATCTCTTGATAAAAATGGTAACTGTTTTTCTTACATTTACCACTCCTTCAGTTAACTATGGAAAAGTTAAAAGCGGATGTCTTTAATGGCCCCCAAAGCAGACATCTTACGAAAGATACTAAATTTAGAGATTCGATGACTGAGCTTGAATCAAATGCTTGGACAGCTTTTGTTTCAGTGATGTAAAACTTTCTTGGAATTCGAAAATTGGAAAATTATATTGAAGAAGTACAAGATCTATTTTTACATTTAAAAAATATGAGATGCAATATGTGTATTAAATTTCATTTATACACTCCGACAAGTCTCCCAAAAATTTAGAAAATCTGATCAAGGAACAGGGAGAACGTATGTATTAGGATTTACGCGTTGTGGAGGGGAGTGTTTAGAGTTTCTGGTATAAGCATGTATTGTCTGACTATAGCTGGTCCGTAATGCATCACTTTCTAAGTCTATACAAGAGAGAAACACTTTAAAACTTCTAACTTAATAATTAATTTTATTTTTTAATAAGTACATGTTCATTCTTTTCTAAACATAGGTTACTTGTAATTCAAAAACTAGACCTGATAAATAAAATCGTGTTGTATATTTGAAATGAGCATACTATCAATAGTCAAAAACAGCTAAAATATTTCAAACTATAGATGTGTAGAGTAGTGTAATTTTAAAAATATCCTTTATCGCCTTGTCTTCAAAACGAGGAGTCTTTTCGAAAGTCATCCGATGATTTAGAAATCTTAAAATAAGTCAAGAAACTTTTGAATTTTTTTTAAGTATGTAGATCTTCTCTAAACATAGTCATTAATACATCTAAGTGAGCATTTACCTTCTTATTAATTGGAAAAATAAAGTATTTGACTATTAATCTTTATCAACGTATACAAAAAAATACTACGAAGCTACTATTCTCCCTATTTTGGGTAGACAACTTACAGAATTCTTTAAGAATACTCTGTATAAGAAGATGTCACTTAATCGCATTATTGAAGAGCTTGATATACCAAGTGTACAGGAAAATCATCGATTTTTCTAACAGATATTTCTAGGCTCAAGTATGCAATGCTATGATTTGGCACATACATATGTGACTTTATTCTACTGACATCAAGCTTCGAAGCCATACGTGTTATATTTTGCGAAAGTAATACCGTCATAGAGTTATACCTCTTTGAAAATGTCGAGTTTCGTGCATGAAAAGTGCATTTGCGGTACGCATTAATTTTCTTATTTAATCAAAAGAAAAAAGCTGCTGAAAGTCATCGTTTGCTGGTAGAAACTTACGGTGAGCACGCTCCAGCTATAAAAACATGTGAGGCATGGTTTAGACAATTCAAAAGTGGTGATTTCGATGTGCAAGACAAAGAACGTTCTGGTAGACTGAAAAAGTTTGAAGATGCGAATCTGCAGGAGTTATTGGCTGAAGACATAACTCAAACTCAAAAACAATTAGCAGAAGCGTTTAATGTGGCCCATGAGACGATTAGCTACCGATTACGAGCAATTGGAAAATGGATGGCATATCAGTTGAATGACAGGGAAATGGAAAGTTGAAAAATCGTCTGTGAAATGCTGCTTCAAAGGTATGATCGGAAGTTATTTCTGCATCGAATAGCCACGGGTAATGAAAAATGAGTTTATTTCGAAAACGCAAGAAATCATGGTTATCATTAAGGTCAAATCGATTTGGTCGCAAAACATTCTCTGTGATTGGTGGGATGGTGTATTAAGAACTGTTGAAACCTAGTGCAAGAATTAGTACTGATCGCTATTGACAACAAATTATCAATTTGAACCATGCATTGATAAAAAGACGTCCAGAACCGGCCCGAAAACACGGTGGAGTGATTTTACGGCACGATAACGCGCCGTCTCATATAGCAAAACCGGTCAAGCAAACATTGACAGCTCTTGGATGGTATATAATATCGCACCACACACTCCAGACCTTGCCCCATCCGACTATCACCTTTTCACATCAATGGGACACTTCGCAGCATTTCGCCAATTGCGAAGAAGTTAAAAAATAGCTCGATGAATGGTTTCGCTCAAAGGACAAACAGTTTTTTTTGGGATGGCATCCATAAATTGCCTGAAAGATGGGCAAGGTGTGTAGAATTAAATGGCCAATACCTTGAGTAGATACATTTTTCTATTTTCTTGAAAATTATGTAGTTTTTTTACGAAAAAGCCGGTAATAACTTTCCGGTACACCTGGTAAATATTTGAAATTTTTCTTAAAATAGAAGTGTCAATAAAATATAAAAGGTGCCATATATGGAAGATAAAAATTATAAACTGCATAATCACTTTGTTGACAAAAGCCGTACTAGAAATGTTATATTACAGATTGAACATGCTAATTATTTAAATATGTTTAATTATATTTAACAGAAGAACAGGTTTCTGTTCAGTGAAAGAACGTTAGACTTATTTCTGAGAATTTGCGTATTTAATATAAAAAATTAAATTACAATTGTTTTTATTACAAAAGCAGAAAATACATAATTGAATTTCGTTTTTGGAAGGGTATCTTTTTTTGGACCTTCCACAGCAATATTGAATACCGTTGCTTTATTTCAAAAAGCGTGTTTTTATATTATTTAATTTAGTCTTAATGGATATACAGTGTGTATCAGCCAAATGGAATAAATTCGATAATAATTAAACGGAAGGGTGTTCGAAAAAACGCTCGGACACGTCGATTAGGATTTTTAGGTGCGTATTTTTTTAAATAAAAAGTTTATATACAGGGTGTGTCATGTAAAAGTGGTCAATAACAACTTTCTTATTTTAAATACAACATCCTATCAAATATTAAATTTTTGGATTCCTTAGAAAATTCCAGACATATTTCATGTACAATATCCTATACCTATCTTCGACTGTTTCGGAAATATTAAATGTTTTCAGATTAATTTGAAAAATTTTTGATAATATAAAAAATAACAAAAAAAACATTAATGTCACTGTAGTAGATGTTCAAAGTGTTCGCCGCAAATGTCTTGACAACATCCTAATCTTAAATAAAAATTTTTTCTAACGTTGCTCAACATCTCAGGTGTGACCGATCTAATCGCAACTATTATTCGCCTTCTTAAGTCAGCTAAGTCGAGAGGTTTAGTTTTGTATACTATACTCTTGACATATCCCCATAAGAAGAAGTCTAATGGCGTTAGATCAGGGGATCGTGCTCGCCATTCCATCGATCCTCGCCTACCTAGCCACCGATTCGGGAATATTTGGTTGAGGTACTGCCGGACATTGATTTGGTAATGGGGTGGTCCTCCATCTTGCTGGAACCACATCGTATTTGCTGGAACTTGTGGGTTTGCTAGATTAGGATATAAGTTTGTCAAAGCTGGCACGAGATTATTTTGAAGCAATGTTAAATAATTGTCGCCATTCAAATTTCCATCAATGAAAACAGGACCTACGATATGATCTCCAACAATTCCTGCCCAAACATTAACCTTCTCAGGGTATTGCGTATGTTCTTCCCTCATCCACTGAGTATTTTCCCTGGACCAATAGCGGCAATTTTGACGATTAGCATGACCGTGAAGCGTAAAGGTACACTCATCAGAAAATAAAATATGTTCTAATTGGATCACATTGTTATCTAACATTGTCATCATTTGTTCACACAAATACGTTCTCCTATCAAAGTCGTCTTCCATGAGCTCCTGAGTTGGTACAATTTTATAGGGATGCATTTTATTTTCTTTTAATGGGCGAGTAATCGATGAATGGCAAACATCGAACAATGACGCTGCTTGTCTACTAGAAGTATGCGGGTTTTTTTCAAACTCAAGCACAATATCCAGTTTGGTATCATTACTTACTGCATTCGCAGCTGCTTTTTTTTGCCTTTCATGTCCAAACTCGCGAAACTGCTTTTCTATTTTACTAATTGTTCCTTGGGATGTAGGCGGCAAATTTGGAAATTTCTCATGAAATAAGTGAGCAACTTCCATTTATATCCGTGTGTTATCTCAATAACCAATCATCTGCAGAATTGTTATTTTGTGCATTTCTGTTAAATGAACCATTTTGCTGAAATGTAGTTAACGAAATTCAAACAGTTATGACACCGACAACACTATGACCCTGACAACACTTTGCTAAGGCAATGTATTTTAAAACGAAATACAAGTACAATTAAAGATTTTCGCTTAATAGTTCGGTAAACAAACTATTATGTGAAAATTTTATTTTAATTGTAAACAAAATTATTAATCTTAAAACATTTAATATTTCCGAAACAGTCGAAGATAGGTATAGGATATTGCACATGAAATATGTCTGGAATTTTCTAAAGAATCCAAAAATTTAATATTTGACAGGGTGTTGCATTTAAAATAAGAAAGTTAGCATTGACTACTTTTACATGACACAGCCTGTATATAAACTTTTTATTTAAAAAAATACGCAACTAAAAATCCCAATCGACGTGTCCGAGCGTTTTTTCAAACACCCTTCCATTTAATTATTATCGAATTTATTCCATTTGGTTGATACACACTGTATATTATATACGTACATAAATATAATTTTAAATTACAAGGCCCCATTTTATTTTACAAAAACAAAAGAAAAAGCACTCATTTAAATTTGATTTAAATGTTAGGTTGTTCTGTCACAATTTTATTCTAAAATATGCTAACATTGAGATGTAAAATTTTCGTGCAATCAGGTTGATAAGTGTTAGATGTGCGAAAGTTAAAATTAGATTGAAGAAATTGCTTTATGTGAAAACAAATTGCAAACTAAATATTGACGAAACTTATTAGTGTTTGATTAACCTCGAAAATGATTAGTTGAATTTGATGGAGCCTGTGGTTGATTGACTTGATCAATAAGGTTGATATATAACCCCTTTCCACATTAACTTTTGTAAATTCTTTATACGCATTTCGACAACCAAGTTGTCATCGCAGGTGCGACACTTTGAAATTATCTGCTAATGATGACAACTTGGTTGTCGAAATGCGTATACAGAATTTACAAAAGTTAATGTGGAAAGGGGTTATGTATCAACCTTATTGATCGAAAATGATTAGTTTCGATTTTAAACAATTTTGAATTAATTCAATTTTAATTATCTAATTTCACTCGTCTTAAAGGGGACCAATAGTTGTCACCAATATAGTAAATGAACTTCTTCTGAAGAGACAATCAAAATATCTAAAATACAGTTCGTTTTGCAGAATTCAACATTTTCAATTACGTTTAATATTACTTAAGTTCGGTTTACATATGGGAACGTCAAAACATTTAACGACTCATGAAAATTTTTCCATTTCGTCGCCCTCAACGCAATACAAAAATAATAAATTCGTACCGCCAAATATGGTAAGGCGAACAATAAGAGAACCCGTTCAGTTTTCGCCTTTTCTTTTGCATCATACGGTTCGAAGTAAGTCGTGAGTATGCGGTCTTAGCTCATTAAAAAAATATGTGCAACGATGACGGCCGCGGCGTGCAGCGAAATTAAAATTTACCCATTCGGGCAAGAAGAGGCGCACAAATAAAGCACGTCGCAATTGCGGCACAAAGAAGGAATTGCCTATTAACATTACATAACCATACAAGTATATTTTATTACATCGTCTCTTTTTCTAACGAAGAAGAATTTAGAAGACGGTGTCCGTTGTCGTGACGATAGCGACTCAATGAGTTTAAAGATAAAAAAAATTCATAATGACGTTACAGATACTTTTAAGACGGCGGTTGCAAAATACTGCTTTCGCGAACACCTAAATATATATACGTAGTAATATACACAGAACTAAAATATATGTATTTATCTCTCTCTCACTAAGTAATCCCACGCAGAGACAGAGTGTATGGTAAAATTCTTTGAAGATGTACTCCTTATCATAGAAAATATCCATAAAACCAAGATAAGAGACGCTAGCCTTGCGTTTAAATTAGATTTTTTCTCCACTTGTATACAATGTAATATACTAACATAAAAACTTCCCAGTGGTTTGAACACAAACAACACAAAGGCACTGGAGTTTATATACGTATATAATATATATATGTATATACTATATATATATAATATACAAGGCACTTTGACTGTCTCTGTGAGATGGCTGGGTAGAGGGTCGATAGTTCAACACTTGTTGGTTGCCGTAGAAGAACTGACTGGCACAGGTAACTCAGGTTCACCTGTTGAGTCTGGTGGGGAACCCGATGGAACGTATACAGCTAGAGCGGAAAGTTTTTGGGGACGTTCGGTTCCTGTACCACCACGATAGACTACGTTTAATACCAGTGCGCAGTTCTTTCACTCCTACAGCACGTAAAAATCGCCTCAATTTCTTATATATAGTTTACTGGAACGATCACACCTTAAACATATGTTTCGTAGTTAATACATGCTTGTTCGATAACTTAGCGAATGATATCTCTTTCGTTTCGTTCTATTTGTTATATACTTTCTTAAGTAGAATATTGTTAATGAAAAATCAGCTGAATTTAAATCTTCGATTGATAAAAATTCATACTGAATTGTTAGAATTTTATTTTTTAACTACTGCCCATAATTATTGTTTCGTCAATCTATGGATTCTTAAGATATACGAAGTAAATTAAATTCCAACCTACATTGACAATTCAAAGGATATATTACTTTATGCAATATATTGGGTCTGGGAAAAAGTTCGTGGCGTTTTTTCAGTAAAATTCAACTGGTCCCCGCATGGCGCGTGGACGAATTCATTTAAACCGAATATGCTCCATTATTATCGACAATGTTTCGCCATTTTTTTGGTAGATCCATGATCCCATCGGTGAAAAACTTCTGTGGTTTCTGGTCGAAAAACTGAATCAAGTAGTTTTCACAGGCTTCTTTTGAAACCAACTTAATTCCATTGAGAGAGTTCTGCAGAGATCGAAACAGATGATAGTCAGAGGGTGCTATATCCGGACTGTAAGGTGGGTGCATCAAAACTTCCCAACCAAACTCTCTCAATTTTTGACGGGTCATCAAAGAAGTGTGTAGTCGGGCGTTGTCATGATGGAAGACAACACCTTTCCTATTAATCAATTCGGGCCGTTTTCTTTCAATCGCCTGGCGTAATCTCTCTAGTTGTGCACAGTAGAGTTGAGAATCAATCGTCTGACCAGTTGGAAGTAGCTCGTAGTGGACGATTCCCCTCCAGTCCCACCATACACACAGCATCACTTTTTTTGGCGTCAATGTTGGCTTAGCGAACGCTTGTGACGGCTCACCATCCTTTATCCACGATCTTTTACGCTTCCGATTATCGTATGTAATCCATTTTTCATCTCCGGTTATTAAACGTTTCAGAAACGGCTCGATTTCATTCCGTTTCAGCAGCGCATCGCAGATGTTAATTCGGTCCATCATGTTTTTCACGCTCAACTCATGAGGAACCCATACGTCAAGCTTTTTTTTGTAACCAGCTTTGTGTAAATGGTTCAAAACAGTTTTGTGGTCAATGCCTAGCTCCATGCCAATATAGACACTGCTGATATGCTTATCTTGTTGGACTTTTTCAAGAATTTCATCAGATTTTTCAGTGATTGGACGACCTGAGCGTGACTCATCTTTCACATTGAAATTTCCAGAACGAAAGCGAGCGAACCATTTCCGCGCAACAGATTTCGATAAAGTACCTTCACCGTACACAGCACAAATTTTATCACAAGCCTGCGCAGCGTTCTTTCCCTTATCATAATAATATTGCAGAATATAGCGAAATTTCTCATTATTCTTCTCCATTTTCAAGTGCGAATAACTTTCCAACCACTGCACCGATTACAATGTTTCTACGCTCAAACTAACGTTCGGAAGGTCATCTAAAAAACGAGCCGTCGGTGGTGTCGCTGTGACTTGTTGTTCTTTAGTTATCGGCAACCAATGCCATCTATCGGGAAAAACGCCACGAACTTTTTCCCAGACCCAATATAATAAACTTATGACCAAGTTCTTTGAGACTATAACAAATTTTTTATATCACATGAAAAAATTCGTTATCTCCTGTTTCATTATTAATTGAGTTCTTTGATTTTTTTAATTTTCTGATTTCTAAAAAGCTTAATAAATCTAGTTTTATGTTCTTTGCTTTCGCCTTGTTTTATAGTAATGCTTATAATTATTAAATGATTAGAGAAATACGAATCTGTTTTTTCATTTAGATGAGTTTAAAAATTTGAAAAGGACATTCGCATACGATTCGCGCTCTTGGTTTTCAGTTAAACTCTTGTCTATATGCAGTATAGTTTGAAAATCGAGATTTTTATTTGTAACCGCAAGCAATTTATCGGTTGTTAATCTTCCTATACTATCTGTTAGATTTCCTAACGAGGCTTTGGGGTAATATACTATATTTAACGCTTTATGTAATGACAGCTTGATGTTCTCTAATTTGGAAATAGTATCTAAAAGAACTGAATAATTTTTGGAAATTTGCTCTATTTGAATATGGATTTCGGTATGTAAAAGCAGCCGCTGACTTACTGAAATTGCTTGAGCATCTTGCGGATTTAAATTTAAGATATAAGGTTTAATAATGTATAAAAATTTCTCATAATATAAAACGGCTTTAAGCCACGTTCCCCATCTAGTCAATATCGACTGTGGTAGCGGAGGAATGTCTGTTTAAACTCACGAATGCGTTTCGGAGATGATTTAATAAAAACTTTTTTGGTAGAAATTATACAATGGCCTACATTTGGATGTGTTTCTAATAAATTCAGCTACAAAATAACATGCATGGAGTAAATAGGTTACATGAAGCAATTGAAGACAGGATTGTTTTAGTAACCTTCCAACTTCGACTATATTCGAACCTCCATCTGTAACCAATATTACAAGATGGGTTGTCGATATATTGAAATTCCCAAAAGTAAGTTTTGTAGTTTCTACTATTCTTTCCGCGTTTGTCTTCTGTAATATTCTACTGCGTAAAAGAAGAGCCAAGGAAATTTCACCGCTTTTTAAAGTGCACACTAACACATTTAAAATACTATTCTTTCTTGCATGCGTTCTTTCATCTACCGTCAGCTATATTTTTTGATCTTTTAACACTGCTTTTATTTGATCCGTAATCGTGTTTTTCACTCGAGGAAAATTGTAGTGTAATTAACCTCTTGTTGGCAATCTCCATTCCCGAACCTATTTCCCCCCAAAAGTTTCGAAATTCTTCATTACTTACAATATTTTGTGGAATGTTGCACACACTTAACATAACAATAAAGTCATATAGACATTATAATATGGTTACGTTACGCATTTAACCGGTGTTGTTTACTATTAGCATGATTTTACACACAAGAATACTGTACGGTAAAGTGTTGATATTGCAAATAATACATTTAATAATAGTGACAGTGTATTTTAATGTCGAAAATCGGTTAAGAAATCTATTAACACTCGTCGAACATAACAATGAACGCCGTCAATTCGCCATCATCAATCTAATCCGGCATTCATACACATACTACATGCACATGAATCTCTAATTCGGGTACATTCGACCGCTTTCGAAATACACCGTGTTTCAAAAAGAATATACGTAATTATCTGCTGATGATGACAACTTAGTTGTCAAAATACAGAATACGAAAATTAATGTGGGAAGGGGTTATATATCAACCTTCAGTGATCTAGTTTAGATGTTAAAAATTTTTTTAAATCATTTATTTCAAAATCATTGGTAGTGGATTGGTAGAGGTGATGAAATTGGCCAGCAAGATGGCCTGATTTGATACCTTGCGACTTCTTCATGTGAGGACACTTTAAAAATAAAATTTACAAAGCACGCCGCACAGATATTAATTCTTTGAAAGAAGCAATACTAGGTGGATGCGCGTTAATTACTGACAGATCATTGGTTAACGTTAGAAATAGTTTTTATAATAGACTACGGTACTGCTTTGCACAAAATAATGGGTTATTTCAATATTTACTGTAAAATATTTTTCCTTAATTTTGTTATCAATAAAAATTACTTGAAGCCTTTATTCTTCAATATTTATTTATTTTTTAGTACAGAAATAATTGCAAAGGCTCTAATAATTTAACACACCGTTAATTGCTTATGTTCGATTTTGATAGTGGACGCCGATGTATGCTTTTATTTCTTTTACATGTAGAATACAATTGCAAGAGAAATACAGCGTGCTTCAAAAAGAATATATGTATTACAAAGTATTATTTTGTCTAAACTATCGATCGCTGTGACTCGGCTCGGCTATTGGAGAAACGAATAGTCTAGTTTATGTAATAGCCGCTAGATGTCAGTTGTCTTCTGTTTTTCTTGGTAACCGTCGTATGTTTAAAATGGCTACTTCGCAGCAGAAATCATTTTCTGTTCTCGAGTTTGCGAAGTGCAATTCGGTGATTACAGTGCAAAGACGTTTCAGGTTGAGCTACCAAATTGATCCTCCGAATGGGTGGAACACTCGCAGATGGTATCGACAGTTTGTAGATACAGGATGTGTATGTAAAGCATGTTTCTGAAGAAAATGTTGCACGAATTCAAACTGTTTTCCAACGTAATCCTTCAAAATCAACTCGTCAGTCGGGAGTTACAACTGCCAACAACAACAATTTGGCGTGTTTTGAGACGTCGGTTGGTTATGAAGCCGTACAAGTTACAGTTGTTACAGGCTCTGCGTCCTGATAACAAACGGAAACGTGTGGCATTTTGTAACGAGAATCATGATGCTGTTGACAACGATAACACTTTCGCACAACGCATCGTGTTCAGTGATGAAGCGACTTTCCATGGTAGTAGTCTGATTAACAAATACAATGTTCGAATTTGGAGTCTACAGAACCCATATGCAGCCATTGAACATATACGAGATTCGCCTAAAATCAATATGTTTTTTGCAATATCCCGACCATTTGTTTACGGCCCATTCTTCTTTGATGGAAACACAGTTAGCGGTCAGCAGTATCTTGCTATGCTACAAAACTGGTTGTTTCCGAGGCTGCACGAAGACAACTTCATTTTTCAACAAGACGGGGCACACCCTCACTGGAGGCGCCAAGTGCGTGAATATCATAATGAAACTCTACCGAACCGTTGGTTTGGTCAGCAAGGAGCTGGCGACTTAGGTCACCGGATTTGACACCCTGTGACTTCTTCTTGTGGGGTTTCGTCAAAGACAACGTTTATGTACCACCACTCCCACAGAACCTGGAAGAGTTGAAGAACCGGATCCGTATTGCCATGACATCAGTGACGAAGGACATGCTTGATATTGTTCGCTTCGCTGATGGAGAGCATATTGAGCATCTGTAATCTGAACTTGAGATGTTTGTAAATATGTGTGTATAGTTTTATATTCGTAGGTCTTGAAGTTTAATAAATATATGCATTCGAAATACGTATATTCTTTTAGAAACGCCCTGTCTATCATCGCCGTCAATGAGTGCGCACTCATTTCTGCAGGTTTAGTCATCACTGAGGCCGGGGCTATTTTAATTACCAAACACTGTATTTCCATATATGTATATTCTACGCTTTTTAATTAATATATATCCGTGAACAATTTTTCGTGTCAGAATTTGAATTAATAAAACATTAGTGTCATTAGCTGACTGTTTGCAATTACAATAAACACGCGTCAAACTTCTTAATGAGAAAATCTAATCTAGCACTTAGCAAAGCAATAATTATGTATTTATATTACATATGAAATACAAAACGTAACTATTTTTATATTGTAATTTTTTTAAACTCCGTTTACACGTAATAACAGTAATTGAGAATTACATTTTCGTTTGTTTGAACGATTTCTTTTGACACGAAACTTAAAAGTAATGTACTCCAGTTCCGCTAAATCGCAATTATATAAAATTATCAAAGAACTACGTAATCTAAATTAATTATATAATGATATGTGAGCAACTCATTTGATTACACGCTTTTATCACAATCGAATTTCTATTAATAGACGTGCAATTTTCGTATTGGACGTATAATTAAATCCCTTCTAAAATAAGAATTGCTATTGAAAATGAGATTTCTCGTTCGCAAAGAGAATAACTTGAAAGGCAATTATTACTTTTACCTGTTTTACTTCAGACTTTCGGAATTTACGCGATGTAATAGTAATTTTTTAGTTTGCGTTTATTTCAGATGTGATTGGTTAATTGTTGTTGCGAGTATTGAGAGGAAAATATAGATTGGACTTAACTATTTACACTTCCTTACTTTAGTGATAGAATTTATATATTTAACCAAGTAGTGGACGATTTTTAATGCATCAGTTTTCTCACTCACAATTTGAAAAATAATTTCCATCTCAAATCTTGGACGCGATAATTGATACCACGACTCGCAGCCAGTGTAGACAGGCGACGAAATTGGAAGATGTGGTCGTAAATTGCATCATCCCATCAGTGACGTAAGGTTGGTATCGCGGGTATCGGGGCACCCTCCGGATGCTCCTCCAGGCTCGAGTGTTTGAGGTGGATTCGTGGGGATAGTAACAGGCGGGGCAATAAGTATCGCCCTATTGGAAAGTGCTGCCATTTTGGCAAATGGTATCCTATGTCAGTTTGGTTTTAACATTTGTGAAATAGAGACGTGCGAAATTTATAGTGAATAAAATGAATAAATATACGCCCCAAAAACGTGCGATAATTGTGACAATGTTTGCGCGCAATAATTCACAGTAGTGTTAACTCAACGTGAATTTTCTAATTGTGCAGTGCCTACAGCGCAAACAATTCGACGTGTGGCGTCCCGGTTTGAAGAGAGCGGTACAACAAGGGACAGGCGAAGCACTGGAATGCCCCGAACCGGCTGCTCGGCTGAAAACATCGAAGCAACGCGTTACAATGTGGTAGAGGAGCCCGAAACATCCACAAGAAAACGTGCTCAACAATTTCACATTTCGCGGCGTTCGCTGCGCCGCACTTTGGCATTGGATTTAAATTCAGGTGGTCCAACAGTTGTTACCAAACGACTATGGTGCCCGTTTAGAACACAGTCGAAGAATTTGGATCTCAACGACGAAGTGGATGATTGATCAAAATTGATCATGAGCGACAAGGCTCATTTTTGTCCCAGCGTCTACGTCAATAAGCACATAATTAATGAAGCACCATTATACCCTTTCAAAGTTACCGTGTGGTGTGCGCTTACATTGTAAAAGGTGATTGAATCTTATTTTTTCGAAGAAGCCGTTGGTAAAAATATTACGGTGAACGTCGACTACTACAGAGCAATGCAGATTGAATTTTTCTTACCGGAAGTTGACAATCTGCATTTGGAGGAGATGTGGTTCCAACAAGACGGAACTACTTGTCATATTGTACGCGACATAATTCGTATTTTGAAGGATGCCTTTTCAGCCCATATAATTTTGCGTTTTGATGATTTGGCTTGGCCAGTCAGATCTCCCGATTTGTTTATGTATATGTCTTCCATTTGGCCTGTAATAGAGTGTCTTTAAATTCTTATTACTACTGTTGAAAATTTATAACTCGAAGCTTTAATCTTTAAACACTCCTTAATTAACAAATGTCTATATTGATAAATTACGTTTTAAGTAAATTCTATAAAACTTGGATTCACATGCAAGATTATCTAATGCGTAGACTTTGTAATGTCGCTCACTTACTACACACGAAACGCCACTGCCAAAAATTACTATCGCTGAAATTGGTGTCAGTTTCAGATAATACTTGTTTATATTCCTTCAAGACGAACGTTTTTCAAATTGGGGAACAAGAAGAAGCCGTCAAAGGCTAAGTTAGACAAGCAATTACTAACGTACATCAAACATTTTTACTTGTTCTGTTGAACATGATTAATTTCCGATTTGAATGTCAAATTGGTCTAGTGAGCCTTTCTTGTGACCATTGTCTTTCTGTCAACACAGTCAACGATGTCTATTCGAAAAAATCATAGCCATCATCTTTCGACTTGATGAAACTGGTTTTGCCTTCTTAGAGTATTTAAACCAGTTTTATATGCATTGTTTAAACTCTTGTTGTAACCCAGGGGTATTTTGATTATTTAAAACTCATTAATATATAGGGAGCAAGGCAAAAATTCAAGCGCATTACATTGGGGGAACTTTAAACATTGCCTTCTGCTGCGACTCTTTAATAACACCTACTTTACGACACGTTTCGAGTATATTAGCTCTCTTCAGGTAAATCCTAGTGTTATTAATGAACAACTATTTGTGAGTTTATCACACATTTTCGATACATAAAAATGATGAAAAAGCAATACTTTCCTCTCAGTCCAAACACACGAATATCCGAAAGAAAGAACGAAGTCGTGTCGTCTTACCAGATAGATAACTAAGTTAGAATGATATATACCTCCCTCTCTTGTCGAAACATACAAATATCTGAAAGAGAGAACGAAGTCGTGTCGTCTTACCAAATAGATAACTAAGTTACCATGATATGTATATAGACGAACACTTCAATCATTTTTACTTGCTCTGTTGAACATGAATGAGCCATTGGATTGTCCTGATGTCTGTCAAATGTGGAGATTAATTTCCGATTTGAATGTCAAATTGGTCTTGTAATCCTACATAATACTTCCTTGGGACCATTGCCTTTCTGTCAACATAATTAACGAAGTCTGTTCAACAAAATCATAGACATTATCTTTCTACTTAATGAAACTGGTTTTGCCTCTTTTTATATGCATTGCCCAAACTCTTGTTGTATCCCAGGGGTATATTGATTATTTAATCTCATTAATATATAGGGAGAAAAGCAAAAATTCAAACGGACTACATGAGGGGACCTTCAAACACTGCTTTCAAATGGTCTGTTTTTCTAAGGCTTTAGGTCAATTGTTAGTAATTACCCCACTTACATAGGAACTTACTATAAATATTCATGTACAATAGAATACATCCTACTCGTTCATCCAATATATTTACAACGAATCCATGCTGTACAAAAGCATATATTCGACTATTGCCTCACTGCGTTCTTTTCAAAACATATTTCTCTGCTTGGAAAGTGCGCCTTACCAAATTGGCCGAATTTGCACAGCATATCACCGAGATTATAGATAACAGAGGACAAATCGATGTTTTGTATCTTACATACAAAAAGTGTTCGACTAGATTCAACTTGGGAAACTGAAGAGATATAGCATTGTGGTGCCTCTCCTGAATTTAATCGCTATGTAATGGGTGTTTTTTAAGCTGCATGAGAACTATCGATATCGATAACTATGGTTTGACAGCTGATGATGTCAAACTGTGCTGACATTTCTGTTCAATAAGGTTTGGCAAGTCATCATGAATGGTTTAACGCCAGAACAACGCTTCCAAATTGTTGAAATTTACTTTGAAAAAAATAAATCTGTTCGCGAAGTTCATAGAGCACTTCGTTCATTTTACGGTCAACATAATCGGCCTAGCGAGTAATTAATTCGTGCAGTTATTGATCGTTTTCGCACTAATTTTACTTTTCTCGATTCAAAACCATCAACAAGATAAAGAAATGTGCGTACCGAAGAGAATATTGTTGCTGTAGCGCGAAGTATTGAAGAAGACGCCGAAACGTGGGTTCGTCGTCGTTCTCAACTTATTGGCCTTGGTTTACGTGACTATAAATACAGCTCGTGCAAGAATTGAAGTAAAACGATCATCGTTTGCGTCACATTTTTGCTGATTGGGCTCATTTGAAACTGGCCGAAGATGAGCATTTTTATCAAAGAATTATGTTTAGTGATGAAGCTCATCTCTGGTTAAATGGCTTCGTCAATAAGCAAAATTTCCGTATTTAGAGCGAAGACAACCCTCAAGCCGTTAACGAATCACCATTACATCCCTTAAAATTGACTGTTTAGTCCCGTTTACACGCTGGCGGCATCATTGGTCCTTATTTCTTTCGAAATGAGGAAGGAGCTGCCTTTACGGTGAATGGCGAGCGCTATCGAGCCATGCTGACTGAATTTTTGTTTCCAAAAATTAATCAGCTAGACATCGACGGCATTTGGTTCCGAAAGGACGGCGCAAGTTGCCATACAGCGCGCTTAACAATTGATTTCTTGTAAAATCAATTTGGTGATAACTTTATTTCCAGAAGTGGTCCTGTTCACTGACCCCCTCGTTCATGCGATTTAACGCCTCTGGATTAATTTTCATGGGGCTATGTTAACTCATTGGATTATGCCGACAAACCAGCAACTCTTGAAGCATTGGAAGCCAATATTCAAGCCACCATTGACGCCGTACGGCCAAATTTATTGGAAAAAGTAGTCAGAAATTGGACTGATCGAATGGACCATGTAACTTGCAATCGCGGCGGACATATGCCGGAAATCATATTTAAAAAATAAATGCCATGAAATTATCTACCAGATTATAATAAAAGAAATTTCATTCCAACAATATTTCTGTCTTGTATTATGATTTTAAATTCTCAAGCTCTTAAAAAATATCCTATACATACATCAATAGGCATTATGTAAAGAATGAACATAGGACTACTTCCTTTCCTGGTTCATAGTTTTTATTTTACTAGCTTCAATTTCCATATGGTGTAACAAAAATAGGTTGACAATAGGTCTCAGCAAATGCTAAACAATTTCTTATTCTCGTAAAAAGGAGATCATTGACTTCGCTTATTCCATATATAAATTTTCAACAACTGGTGACAATTATAACATTTTTATCTACTATTGGAAAACCCTCTATTTCGCGTTAAATGTTAATTTTAGTTTTAGTTTTTACAAGATTATAATTGCATTATTAATTTTAGATTACTCTTTGTCATTACACGTATTCTGGGTTGTAATTATGAAATAGAAAACCAATGCGCATTTGTTTTTTTTTGTTAAAATAACTGTATTGTCCATTATGCCGTAAATTAGATATCGATTTATCAAAGATTCTTCAATTATTTGCGATAACTTATAGGCTGTACACAGAGGCATATAATCAGGCAAATATTTGATACTACTATCTGGCTATGTTTAAAATTTTTAGGATAATAGTTATCTAGTGTGGAATATTTAAAGAACATTAAATACGATAATATGTTTTTGCAACGAAAATACCGGTCATACTAACTATACCTACAATGTACGAATATATGCCGCGTAGTTTTACAAAATAACTTTCTGCTATTAAATACTAGCAAACATATAAACTGTTCTAAAGTTACCGATTTAGAAACTTTATTAACTCGTTGGCTGCTGTCGTTTGTCTTTCTATTTTTGTATAGGTTTTTATTGAAGCTTACAATCATTTAAATTATAATATTATATTCACTAACCTTACACCTTTGGGTTTCAATGAAACCTTGGTCAATATCTTTTATTTATTTTTAACCAATTATCTATTACATGATACACATTAATCGAAAATGGTAAATAAAACTCCTTATGATATCAATGCTCGTATTCTGTATACGTATTTCGACAACTAAATTGTGATCATCAGCAGATAATTAATGTATGTTTAGTTTTCAGAGGGGAAAAATGTGCGGAATCATTCGGTGCGAGTTTTAGAGTATTCAGGTGCGACACGTGATTAATTATCAGGTTGTTACATATGAAATGTCCGATTTTGTAAGGAATAAAAAAAAGTCTAAATTTAAAAAAATATAAATATTTATTCTGCAATATAGTCTCCATTTACATCAATAGTTTGTTGCCAACGGCTTGGAAACTGAAAAATTCCCTTTGAAAAGAAATCTAGGTTTTGACGGCTCACATATTGCTCAAACACTGCTATTACAGACTCCTGGTCAGGGAAGTCCCTATTTTTTAAGTAATTGTCTAAATTTCGGAAAAAATTAAAAAAATCAGTTGGCGAAATGGTGAATAAGGTGGGTGAGGAAGAATTTCGTAACCAAATTCCGAAAGTTTTTGGATTGTCTGTCGTGCAACATGAGGTCTTGCATTATCATGAAGAAGTATGGTTCCATGTCTATTGACTAGTGAGGGCTGCAAGCGGCTCAATTTTCCATGCATAGCTTCCAGTTCGGCACAATAGGACGCTGCCGTGATGGTTTCACCAAGTTGTAAAAATGAATAGTGAATAATACCCTTACTGGTCCACCATACAATCACCATAATCTTTCGCGGGTGAAGTGACGCTCGTGCATGCTGTCTTGGTGCTTCACCTCGATCTAACCATTGTCCTAACCGTCTCCGATTATCATAAAGTATCCACTTTTCGTCACACGTTACGACTCGATGAAGAAACGGTTCAACTTTCTGTCGATTAGCCAAAGAGGTAGCCACCACTAATCGACGGAGCTTATTGGCTTCCGTTAATTAGTGCGGTACCCATCGATCGAGTTTCTGCACTTTGCCAATCGAAGAAAGGTGACGACTAATGGTGGCAATGGACGCACAAATATTTCTGCAAGGCTACGCACTGTTGTCGACGGATTACTTTCAATTTCTACACGCAGCTCGTCGTCATTAACGGTGCTACGCGCATATCTGCGAGGCTCATTTTCCAAATCAAAATTTCCCTCGCTGAATTTTTTAAACCATCGCCGTAATGTGTGTTCACTACACGTCGTTTCACCGAACGTCTGATTAATTTCTCGCGTTGCTGCAATTGCATTTAATCCTTTTTTAAATTGAAAGAGGTAAATTGCAGGAATATCTCTTGCCGACAGCATTTCCATAGGCGAGACAAGGACAGGTGTATTAATCTTTCCAAGAAATGGAACAGGTACACACTTTAAAATAAATACCCTTTTCTACAAATACAATAATAATTTTCACCAAAAACATACACGTCTTCACACAGGCGCGATTCAGTTCAGACTGAAGGCAAAAACGGACATTACATTTGTAACTACCTGATACCTGCTGATGATGACAAGTTAGTCGCAATACGTATACAGAATACGAATATTGATGTGGTAAGGGGCTTTATTTACCTTTTCTTGATCAATTCAATTACCCACAGTCTTCATCAAAATTTACCTTAACAAACACCCAGTTTGTGAAAATTTTCACTTTATTACTTTTATTACAGAGCGTAGCAATTGTTTAGTCACAGGGGGCTAATCCGGTCTAGTTGCACAGGCGGAGCATCGGAATCTAGGATAATTACACAGGGCAACTAATAAATATTTTTTAAAAACTCTTTTCAAAGTTCAACCTGTTTCTTATGTATTTTGGTATGCCGAATCCAAATTTTCAATCAGTTTTATTATTACAATAGCAGTGTAAGTTTGAATATGAACAGTTTTTTACTTATTAATCTAAAGTTTTGTATTTCCTCAACCTCTTCACGGTAAAAGTACGAGTGTAGCTTTTACTTTTATGTGATGCTTCTGGAGTTGCTCGTAGAAGGGTCCAACAGTAATCTCCCATCATGTTGACATTCCAACGACTCCGATAGCATTTCTCCATCTCCTTTATATCTTGGTGGAAACGCGCCCCTTGTTCCTGACTTACAGCTCCAAGATTGTCAGGGAAAAAATTTAAATGTGAGTGTAAAAAATGCACCTGCAGATAAGATAGTATTTGCCCGTGATTTTCTTTGTATTAGTCACGCAGATACTCAAAAGTGTACATTGAGCATTTACTACTGATTAGGTGTAGAGACCAAGGTATTATTATACGCTTACAATGCATAAATAACGTAAAGTAAACATGCGAGCAAACTTTACGTCCTGTGGTATTTTAAAGTTCATTTTCGGGTTCAGTACGTCAAAAAACAGGGGAGCCAAATTTATACAAAAAATTTTTTGATGGTTGGCCTGGGTTATTGTTAATTATTAAAGTTTTTTTCTAAATACAGAATCACAGATGGACATTTTCAGATGTTCGAAGTAAACGAAATTCTAATGTACATTGTAAAAAATTTTTATACACATATACATCAATGACATTAGAAGTGTTACACCTAGAAGGAATAGTTTCCTGGACGTGATTTTTTGGTGATGTGATAAGCTTAAGTCAAGAATGAAACGATCAGATTTCCAAGAAATTTTATTAACATTAATTTGAAAAAAAAGCAATAATGTGTTTGGCGACCCCGTAGCTGTAGACACTCCTGTACACGTCTAGGTATCGAAAAATAAGATGGTCGATGTCTGCTTGTGGCACCTCGTTCCAAGCAACTTGAACTTGGTGGATTAACTGTGCCAGAGTTTGTGGAGGATGGTTCAAATTGGTCAGTCTTCTCCCCATTATGTCCCACACATGTTCGATGGGATTTAAATCCGGTGAACGGAAGCAGCTTCTCGTAGAAAGTCCATAGTACGACGAGCAATATGTGGACGCGCGTTGTCTTGCTGAAAAAGGACGTGTGGACGGCCATCTAGATAAGGCAATAAAGTGGTTTGTAGGACGTCATCAACATAACGCGCAGCTGTCATACTGCCCCGAATAAACAGAAGAGGTGATCGGCTTCCATATGCAATAGCCCCCCAAACCATTACTCCAACAGTCCTGTGCACATGCCTCTCAACAGCAAATCCAATATCATGTCGCTCTCCACGACGGCGTCTTACCCTCTGACGGCCATCATGCATGCCTAGGCAGAATCGCGATTCGTCGCTGAATACGACATTATGCCATTCTGCTTCCCAATGCTGCCGTTCTCTGCACCAGTCCAAACGTCAGAGGGTAAGACGCCGTCGTGGAGAGCGACGTGATGTTCTTGACTTAAGCTTATCACATTATCAAAAAATCACGTCCAGGAAACTATTTCTTCTAGGTGTAACACTTCTAATGTCATTGAGTATACATACATATTATAGACTTGATCTAGGTGGAAATAAGATAAAATAATATGCAGAGAAAATACGGGATAAATATTCTTATTATTATATTTAATAGATCAATTAAATTTTAAAAAGTAATATGTATTAACAATTTAATCAATTAAAAATAAATTTGCTGTATAATACAATATTATGTTGCTTTTTCTTTTAGATTTTTTTTGAGCTTTAGAAATTGTTTCTTTTAAACTTTGCACATGAAGCACTAACTTTAGTCTTTTCCGAATCTTTCGCTATTATTTCTTCTGGAGGTATAAATGCTCGTTGTCTTCTTTCTTCCCTTTCCTTGACTGTCTCAATACACTTTTCTTCTTTTTTCCTTTATGACCGAAATTTTCTTTGTTCTTTATTTAAAAAGTGTTTAGGCGAAGCTAATAATTTCTCTACTTTGCTTTTACTTTGTGCAGGTGGACATGTAGTAACAGGAATTAATATTTTATTTACACTTTCTCGTTTTTGGATAGACATTTGAAAAAGCCCTCTAATCAAACTGTATGACTAGATGGCCTTTTCAAATGTTTATCCAGAAACGAGAGTGTTTTACCAATGAATACAAATTATTATATTTATGAGCTTGTATGATGTGAACTAAAAATTTTAATTATTCCTGCTGTTTACATGGTATAATCAAATGCCAAAATTGAAAACAAACTGTCCACCCTTAGTTAAGTCTCGAAAACACGATGTCCAGTATGCTGGATTGGTATAATAACCATTAAACCACAGAGTACTATGAGCTTTGCATTTATCGACGCGCCATAGTTAAATTGGATGTATATATAGAGGTGGTCCCATGAGTACCCGGCCTGACCTGGAGATTGCAGTAGTTGTTTAAAAAATATCACCCTATTAGAAAGTGCACAATCTATAAAGCATATGTTTCAAGTTTGAAGACGCCACGTTCTTTAGTATTTGTTTGGCAGTCATCAATAGTGAACGTTTTCAGTGAATTTGTAAAAATGGAGAAAATTGGTCATCGTTACGTGTTGTAATACTTTTATTTGAAAGGCCTCAGCCCAACCGATATAAAGGCTGCATTAGATTCTACTCTAGGTGAGTCTTCTCCTTCGTTTACAATAGTGAAATATTGGGTAGCAGAGTTTAAACGAGGTCGTACGAGCTGCCAAGACGAGCATCGCAGTGGTAAACCAAATGAGGTGACGACTCCAGAAATGGCGAAGAAAATCCACAAAGCGGTACTAGATGAACGTCGACTGAAAGTGCGCGAGCTAGTAGACGCAATAGGCATTTCAAAAAGTGCAGTACATGGCATATTATCTGAAAATTTGTACATGAGAAAGCTGTGTGCAAGATGGGTGCCGCATTTGCTCACCCTCAAGCAAAAACAGTGTCATGAAGATAATAATAATAATAATAATAAGAAGAAGAAAACTTTATTGTCCAACAGTGAAACACCATTAACAGGACAAAATATGAACAACCATAGAAAATAAATAAATGCAGATTGCCATACCCTAAGTAAAGACAATAAATAATCCATACAAAAGAAAGAGAGAAAAATATATATATATATATATATATATATATATATATATATATATATACATGTAAATATAAAAAAAAAATGAACTAAACAAAAATGGTATACCAGACATAATAAACTAAGAATTCAAGTCAATGAAACGGGTCATCATAAAATTGCATAAAATTCCGCGACATATGACCAATCGGTGACTTAGCTAAAACATTAGTTCTCGCCCTAGGAATCTCCAACAAGCTACTAGAACGGGTATCACGGCCCGGCACATGAAAACTAACGCACTTGAATAATGCTGCACTGTCAATTGTATTTGTTAATAGATTGTGCATAAATCGTGCACTGTACATATTGCGTCGATTAGATAGAGACCGAAAGTCGTGCTGATCCAACAAGCTTGTGTAGTCAACCCCACGGTCAGGGTAATGACTACTTACCCTAAAAGATAAATATTTTAGAAATCGTCGCTGAACACGCTCTATACACAAATCGAGATGGAGATAACATGGAAACCAAACCAATGATGCGTATTCCAACTTGCTCCGCACTAGCGCAAAGTATACAGATTTAATAGCTTGGATATTATTAAAACCACGGCAGGATCTAATCACAAAGCCAAGCGACCTCGATGCAGATAAGCATATTGAGGAAATATGCCCAGCAAATGTAAGCCGCGAATCAAAAAGCACTCCTAAATCTTGCACCCTCGACACTCTTGTTATCGGCCCAGATCCGGCCATATAATTATAAATATGAGGTTGGCTACATTTACAGTAGGAAACTACTGAGCACTTATTAATGTTCAAAGAAATATGGTTCAATGCGTACCATTCGTCTACTATCCGAAGGTTCGTCTGCAATTTAATACAGTCAGCCTCCATGTTGACAATGTTATAGATTTTTAAATCATCCGCATAGCACAAACACTCACAGTTCAACCTACATAAAAGGTCGTCAATATAAATATTGAAGAGTAAAGGGCCAAGATTCGATCCTTGTGGTACACCCGAAGGAACTGGAAAGGAGCTCGAAGAGTAGCCATTATAAAAAATATAAGCACGTCTGTCCATTATGTAGGAAGAGACCAGTTGCAAAAGCCCGGGGCAAAAACCGATACGATCAAGTTTGGCCAAAAGCAGGTTATGGTCGATAGAGTCGAAAGCTTTAGAAAAATCCGTATAAATAACGTCAACCTGCTTTCGCTGATCCACAGCATCACACAGATATTGTGCCATTTCCGCAAGGTTTGTCACCGTAGATCTCCCGCTCATAAACCCATGCTGACGCGTCGACAAGTAACGCTGTACGCTCCTATAGATCCTAGAATATAATATGTGTTCCAAAACTTTAGCAAAATTGGAGAGAATGTTAATCGGTCTGTAATTGGCAATGTCGCAGCGATCTCCTTTTTTAAACACAGGAATAATTTTACTCATCTTCCAAGCGTCTGGAAACACAGATGCATTAATTATCATGTTAAACAAGATGGCAAGGGGATAGGACAAAACTGTAGCACAATCGCGCACCAAGAAACCGGGAACGCCATCCTCACCAGCCGTCACACCGGATTTAAGTTTACGTACACTTAGTAATACATCATCTTCAGTAATGCTTTTAAATGAGGGGCAATTGCCAAACAATACTGGAGATACCACCGCACTCGGACGAAAAGCCTTGGAAAACTCACGAGCAAACACATTAACTATTTCCTGAGGGTTAGTAAATTCTTCGTTTCCACAGAAAACACGACCAGGAATTCTTGATGCAGATCTCTAGGATCATCTACAATTTTAGATTCTAAACGCCTCTGATAAGCGTTATATGAGGCATGCGTATCGCATTTAACCATTCGTCTCAATCTCTTGTTTCGATGTTTCCATCGAGTGTTTAGCGAAGTTTCACATCAACGAAGCAGGATTTTTGCGCCGTTTCATAACCATGGATGAAACATGGGTCCATTGCTATACACCTGAGACAAAAGAACCATCAAAACAATGGACTCGAAAGGAAGAACCAGCTCCAAAGAAGGCGAAGACCGTTTCATCAGCAGGCAAGGTCATGGCACCGGTTTTTTAGGATGCGCGTGGAAAATTTTCATTGACTATCTTGAAAGAGGAAAACTATCACCGGCGAGTATTATGTTAACTTATTGCAACGTTTGAGCGAAGAAATCAAGTGAAAACGGCCGTATTTGGCTAAGAAGAAAGTGTTGTTTCATTAAGACAATGCACCAGTTTATAAATTCGTTATTGCAATGGCCAAAATTAATGAATTAAAGTTTGAATTGCTACCTCATGCACTGTTCGCCAGATTTAGTTATCTCCCTCGGATTATTTTCTGATCCTAAAATTGAAAAAATGGCTCAGTGGTCAAAGATTTTCCAACGATGAAGAAGTGATGTCGGCAGTTAATGGCTATTTTGAGGAGCAAGACAGTTTTTATTACAAAAATGGGAATCGAACTTATTGAACATTGCTGGGTAAAGTGTATAGAGCTGAGAAGAGATTTACGATATGTTGATAAATAAATAGATTTCTTTCCAAAATTTATGTGTTTCCTTTGTTGGGTCGGGTACTTCTAGGACCACCCTCGTATTTATATTATTGCCAATTTCGTTACGTAATTATTATCAGCAATCAATAAAAAAAATATAATTTAGATAAGTACTGACAAATCATACATGTAGTTATTCCAAATAAACTTTCGCCATCAATATGTTGAAATCTTCAATTCAGTGACCTTCAAGACGTGTAAATATTATTATTAACCACATCAAATGCACGAAATACGAGAATATGGTACAGCAATTACAATATTACGAATTTCGTGCCTGTGTAGATACGCAGATACGAAAATTAAATTATCAAAGTGACGTATTGTGCCAGTAAAATAGTCGATTTTTCCCTAATTGCATGTTCGACGTACAAAAAAGGAACGAAGTATTTGAAATTGTACCTGTTGTTGAATAAAAAACGGTCTAAGAACCGGATGCCTAAACCCTATTCATTCTTTAGAAACTTTTTCAAGGTTACGTTCGAGAATGAACGTTAGGGATTTTAAAATTTTGCAACGGTTTTCGTGAAATGACGCAAAGACCAATTCTGTGTAAACTGAGTATTGCTAATGAGTAAACTATTTTATTTTATACGCGCATGTAAGCCAATTATTATAGTTTTTTTCTTGAGTCAGTGACATTTTAAGAACATGTTTTAATTTCTTAATAAGCTCGCATACAGGAAAAAATATGTTTACTTCGTTTATTCGACCTTTGAATGTCATCGCTTTGACTTGTAGTATTTAATTTATCCTGAGGATATTATTATTATCATTCTCTACTTCATTCACTTTATACAAGACTGGTCTGAAAAGTCTAGAAATTTTGTTGATTTTTCGAGATAATCCCCTGCCAAATCGTTACAATTCGGCCAACGACAACCCAAAGTCTCTAAACCTTGATAAAATACAGAACTCGTAAGTTTGTCAAAATTAGCATTGACAATGGTTTGTAACATCGTTGTCTGATGAAAATTTCTGATCTGCAAGCTTGGAAAAATGTTACATTCTGACTACGTTAAATCCGGTGAACGAAACAATATTTATATTTTTCAGTGTATTTTGATGGTAGACGAAACTGTATTTTTCTTTTATCCAAAAGGAAACAAAGCACTAGTAAGAAAAGTTGCCAAAATCGTTTACTTATAAGAGAAAATTTTACAAACACATGATACAGTAGACTCTCACAAATCAGAACTCGCGCAAATTCGAATCTTGCGTAAATTAGAACTTGAGATTTTAATGCATTAAAGGTTCTAAAATTAGAACTTTAAGTTCTAATTCTCGAGCGTTCCTTTTTGTGTTAAAGGGAAATCACCGAATTATACGAGTACACGTAGGTAGGGATTTCCTTCGAGTGCTTATAGAATATTTGATTATTCGAACGTGAATATTTAATGCGTGCACACATATTTTGCTGGCGCCTCGTTGAAAAGTGCAAGTGAGTGAAATTCAACATGTCAAATAAACGTAAAAAAGATACTTTGTCATTGGAAACTAAAGTAAAGATATTAAGAATGCTTGATGAGGACGTCCAAGGGAATCGTATCGCCGTAGATTTCAATGTAACGAAGTCTGCCATCGGCTATATAAAATCGAGAAAGGATGCTATATTAAATGCTGTTTCCAACACGTATCAGGTTTCAAAAGCTAAATCTTTACATAGCGCTGAATATCTCGAAATGGAAATTCGTCTTTATGAATAGTTTTTAAATCAACGCGAAAAGAGGTGCACAATAACAATTAAAAATGAAAGCTAAGACGATTTTTGGTGAAGTGTATCCCGATAAAGATGAAAGTGCATTCTATGCAAGTGATGGATGGTTAACCAATTTTAAGCATCGACGAAATTCGTTACTTGAAAATTGCCGGGGAAATACTTTCTAGTGATGTTGAAGCGGTGACTCCATTTATTCATAGACTTCGAGCCAAAGTAGCTGAAATGGGGCTTATGCAGACACAAATATATAATGTCGATGAAAGTGGTTTATTTTTCCGTTGCCTACCAGATAAGACATATGTTGCTGCTAATGAAAAATCTGCCCCTGGATACAAAATACATAAAGAATGCATTTAAATTTTACTAGGGGCAAATTCTGATGGTTCACATAAATTAAAGCTATTAGTTATTGGAAATGCAAGAAAGCCAAGGTGTTTTAAATGATTTAATAATCCTCGTCATTACAATTTTTCAAAAATAGCTTGGATGATTTCGCGGATCTTTCATGAATGGTTTCACAAAATATTTATTAAAGAAGTGAGGAAAAGATATCTTGTTTTTTAGATTCAGAATTTTTAATATATTTTTCCTTCAACAGATGATCCATTCTTCTGAAGAGAATAATTTGCTCCGAAGGCCCTTTTACTTATTGATAATTGCTCTGCTCATTCTCCAATCGAGGAACTTCATAGTGCCGATGGAAACATAGTTGCATATTTCGTTCCACCAAATGTGACAGCAGCCGTGCAACCAATGGATCAAAATCACATAAAGATAAAAAAGGTCACTTAACAGAAGTAATTTTTTTGCTCACATAATAGCTGAAAGTGGTGAAATGAATACTGTTTTGAAACGCCATTCAATTCGCAATGCAATATTTTTTTTGAAGCAAGCTTGGGATGAGTTACCACATAGCGTACTAAAGAATTCTTGGTTAAAATTGTTAAATTGGGACTCTAATCAATACGACACCGACAATGATTTGCCCTTAGCACAATTACTTAAAAAACATCATGTATGGAATGATGTTCTCGAAAGGAACCTAAGTATTTTAGAAAAAATTGCACCAAACAATTCCATTGGTGGAGACGAAATCGAAGAATGGAATGAAGATGTTGGAAACAGACTTGGAAACGAACTCTATAGCCATGGAAAGCGTCAACAACTTGATACAATGGTGTAAAAATAGGAATTTGAATTCCACCACGGACATGTCCAATCTCTTGTTCCTCCGTAACGACATCGTTCTTTCTAATATTATAAAACTAGAAAAACAGATTATTTGTGTACAAGTAATGATAAATAAATAATAAACAGAAAACCTTTTAGAACAATTAATTATTTTTTATCCTTGGTGTTATTTTTATCTATTTTAGGCTAATTGTAAAAACGTTCGGAAATTAGAACAATTTGTAAATTAAAATTGCCCCGGGAGCAAAGTGGTTCTAATTCGTGAGTTATAGTACAGTTCTACTGTAATTATTAAAGTGGGGAATATGATCAGCGCACCATAGGCGTGCAATTGATAGTAGGTGAATAAAATAAAGCAAGTAAAGTGTTTTCAGTGTATTCAGAAACAGAATAAGAATCATTCAAATATTAATAACACATTGTTTACGACACGTTTCGAATATATTAACTCTCTTGAGGTGAATTTTATTGTTATAAACGAACGAGTTTTCGTGTGTTTATCTTACCTTTTTGATACAATAAAATAATGAAAAAAAAAACAATAACATTCTCCCTCATCCAATATGCTAATGTACGAACTAAAGAACGAAGCTCTGTCGTCCCGCCAAATAGATAACTAACTTACCTTGACGCATGTATAGGAGAACACTTTAAACTTGGCAATTGCTGTTAACGCTATAGGAATCTATTAAATGTTAATAAAACCTTGCTTATGATGTGTTTCTTGTATATTAACTCTCTTGAGGTAAACTTTAGTGTTACTAACAAACGAGTCTTCGTGTGTTTATCGTACATCGGACGTCACTAGTGTATAGGAGGTATAAGATTAGTCCCAATACAGTGCCCTGTGGCATTCCTGCTTAGATTTTCTATAGATCAGAGTAAGCGTCTTCTTGCTTATTCCTGAAATACCTTACTGACATATATGATTCAAGGATCATATATTGTATGCAGACAATTTAATAAACTAATTCATTAAAATTATTGTTAAGTAAAGAAAAATATCTCTACATTATAAGGCTGTAAGGTAAGAGGAGATGTTAATTAATGTGTGCTTTATTAGCTTTACTACTAGGATAGTTTGACAAGTAGTGAGAATGACACATAGGTGGCGCTCTAATTGGTAAAACAAATGCACTGTAATTTAAGTTGCCTATTTATATGTTTACATTCCGATATTTAGATGAATCGGTTGATTAATTTATTTTTGACAGCTGATTTAAAAAGAAGCAACACGTCGTTTTGTTAAAATGGAAAAAGCAGAGTATCGTGCGGTGATTAAATACTTCATAATTAAGGGTATGAAGCTGCCGAAATAAAAGATGGGTTACGGGAAACATTAGGTGAATCTGCTCCATCATCTGCCACAATAAGTAGATGGGTAAATGAACTTAAACGTGGTAGAACAAGTTCTATTGATGAAGCGCGCTCTGGAGCACCTAAAATCTTGACTTCTAAGGAAATGATTTTAAAAATCCATAATATTATTACGCAAGATCGGCAACTCAAAGTGAGAGAGATAGTAGAAATGGTAAGCATTTCAACAGATCGCGAATACCACATTTTAACGAAAGAATTAGGCCTTTCCAAGCTTTCGCCAAGATGGGTGCCGCGATTGCTTACGACTAATAAAAAGTCCACTCGTTTGCGCATTTCCAATGAGTGTTTGGACCTTTATAAGCGGAATCCGGTTAATTTTTGTAGGCGATTTGTTACTTGCGATGAAACTTGGACACACTACAGTACACCCGAAACTAAACAACAGTCGAAACAATGGTTAGAACGTGGTTCTGCACCTTCAAAGAAAGCGAAAACCATTGTATCGGCAAACAAGGTGATGGCATTAATTTTTTGCGATTCAAAGGGCATTTTGCTCATTGATTACCTTCAGAAAGGTGCCACAATAAACGGACAATATTATGCAGAACTTCTACAAAAATTAAATGTCGAGATTCGTGCTAAACGGCCAGGAATGACAAAGAAAAAGATTCTGTTTCACCAACATAACGCTCCCTCGCATACCAGCACAGTTGCGATGTCCAAAATCCGCGAGTTGCATTTTCAATTAGTACCGCATGCGCCTTATTCGCCGGATCTAGCCCCTTCTGACTTCCACCTTTTTCCAAAATTGAAAACGGCACTAGGGGGAAAAATTTTTTTGTTTAACGACGAGCTTATCATCTTCGTAAATGAGTATTTTGCAAGCCTTCCAGAATCGCATTTTAGAGATGGCATAAAGGCATTGGAGCACGGTTGGAATAAATGTGTTGCTCTTTTAGGAGAATATATTGAAAAATAAAAATTATTTTGTTTTTAAAAAATTCTATTCTTAAGATTATTGTGTATCATTATGATTCCGCCAGTTCTTCCCACATTTGATTTGATTATTTCAATTTTTGTGCCGCCGACATGTGTTTTAATATTAATTCTTTCATTTGCACAATCTAAATATTTCAAAATTCCTCATTATCGCGCTTGAAATCATACATCGATATGAGATTTCTATTCAGACACCGTCGCAACAGATTGAGACTCCATTCGATGCGAAGGCAACCTATAAACGGTGGCGAGACCCGTTCAGATATTGCTGTCATGCATCTTTGTTTCCAAACAATGATATGTACATCACAACGCAATTACTTCGTTTCTTTCACCTCGCCATACCTCTCTCTCTTTTTCACTTTATCGGCTGGATTTAATTGTTTTTCATGTATACAATGCCTAATGCGTTCGACATGCTAAGAATATGCCTCATATCGTGACTGTAGATCGACATTCTTGGGCATTTACCCAATAGATTTATTGCACAAGAAACGGCAGCAGCAACAGGCACAAACGACTATCCCACAATTTAATTATTAATGAACGGCGAATGCTAATGTGTGTCAATATAAAATATGTATTTTACGACGACGAGTCTTGCCCAGAACGATGCTTGCGTATGTGTGCTGAATTGTCGTAGTCAAGCATGTATGTTCGTGGATTAGATACATGTGTTTTTATATGTAGACTTGTCGAGATTCCCAGTTATCAATTCGTTATTCGAATGTTGCTCTAATTTAGAATAAAATGACACTTATGTTATGTCGTGTCATGTTAGATTCAAAAGCGATGTGTCTTCCTTATGTTCCTGTCGGAGTAAATTATTATTTTATAATGTATTTGTATATAAAGTATTCTACAGCATTTGTAAGTGAGAGGTAGCGATTCAGTTAAATAACATCTCGTTAATGAATTAACATTAAATTAATTAAAATTAAAATATGTTAAAATTAAATGAATTCTTAACCTTTCGCTTGGCACATCAGATTTTCACATTGGTACTTCATGGGGTCTGGTCAGACCTCTTTATATTTTCATGTATTTGATGTAAAGGTGTTTCAAATTGCGCGGTTTTTTTAAGAATAAATAAAATATAGATGACGCACCGAATTTGTCTGGGTATTTTGGCATTTAAAAAGTGTGATGTATGACATTTATAAAAATGGCTTCGTATACGGTACAACAACGCGTTCAAATTGTTGGATTATTATATGAAAATCAACGTTCTATGCAAAGAGTTTTTAGAAAATTACGTGAATTTTATGGTTTACATAATCGTCCATCTGAAAGCACTATTGGTCGAATTATTAAAAAATATTATGAGACCGGTTCCGTGGAAGATCAAAAAAGTGAAAAATACAGTCGTAGTGGTCGTTCAGGAGAAAATATTGATTTGGTACGTGAAAGTGTTGCTGAAGATTCTGAAATGTCGAGACGTGATGTTAGACGACGTTAACAATAACTTGGACTTAGTGGATCAACAACATGGCCTATTTTACACAAGGATTTAGCTCTGAAGACATATTTTGAACTTGGTGGATATGTTAATAAACAAAATTGCCGTATCTGGGGTGAGGAAAATCCACGAAATATTCATGAGAAACATATGCGTCCTAAACGAGTTACTGTTTGGTGTGCATTATGGCCAGGTGGTGTAATTGGATCTTACTTCTTTAAAAATGCTGCTTGTAAAGCTGTAACTGTCAATGACGATCGATATCGTCGGATGATAACCGAATTTTTGTGGCCTGAATTAATGAATATTGATCTAGAGGATATGTAGTTTTAACAGGATGGCGCTACACCTCACTTTTCACTCGAATCAATTGATTTATTGAGAGAAAAATTTCCTGGACGTGTAATCTCAAGGAACGGTGATGTTAATTGGCTATATGAAAGGTTATATGAAAAGTCAGGTTTATAAAAACAGTCCACAATCAATTCCTGCTTTGAAAGATGAAATTATTCCTGTCATTGGTGAAACAGAGCCTCAATTATGTCAAATTCGCATATAAATGTTATAACTGATACTTCAATTACCAATAAAATGTTTTTGAAAGTGAATGCAAATTAGGTGTTTTTTATTGTTTAAAAAAACGCGAAATTTGAAACACTCTTTACATATTGCGTTTTTGGTGATGCATTCTATTTATATACCTGCATGGTTCTCTGTGGCTATCGCATATGTTGAATTACCGCTCAAGATTTTTTAAGGGTAATCAAGATTTGATGATGAAATACGACACGAATTCTATTATTGATAAGCTTTCGTGCAACTATACCTTGTATCAAAATAAGGAGTGATTCAAATATCCCGCTAAAACGCGGAACATAGCTAAAAAATGTAACTTACCAGAAAAATGAAACACAAACAGTTGTGAATGTAGTAGTTTGTCAACAATATTAATCTTTTTCTTTCTTATATAAAAATAAATGAAGAAAAATCTTTTTAATGGAAGTATGGTTGTACAAATGTTACTTTTTGGATTAATATGTACAACCTATCTAAAATTAAGATTATATCTTAAAATAAACATTTCTTTTCAATAGAAAAGTAATATACATATACATATTTGTAAGTGATGAATTATTGATATTCATATCAAATTTATTTGTGAAATTCTAGGTAAAATGTAAACTACTGTTAAAATTTATTTTAAAACTCCATCAAAAATACAACAAAGATTATAAATATAGAAACATTAGCAGTACAACTAATCGGATTCACTTGTGCTTGACAATAAATCACTTTCACTGTCACTGTTCCCAACACAAATAATAAATGGTTCCACAATATCATCCATTAACCCATCTAAGCCCTTCATTATTTTTTCTACTTTAATCATATGGTTAATACAATTCTTCCAATTATCCATTGTAACATTTGTAATTGCTTCCATCAAAATTTCTCGTACACGTGACATTGTGATTGTAGTATTTTTTGAAGCAACTTCACTTTTTATTTGTGCCCAAATCATTTCAATTAGATTGAGTTCACAATGATATGGTGGTAACCTCAATACAGTTTTATTTGGAGCAGCTGCCATTTGATCAGTTACATATATATTATATTGTTCCTTACGAAGACGTACTAAATGCAATTATTCAGCAGGTAACAATTCTGCATTATTATCAATATTTTTGTAACGTAACTAGTCTTGGATTGCAGCTTTCCTCCATGAAGAAGTTGAAAGACTTTCCATTTTGCGTGAATGATATGACGCATTGTCCGTTATGATAACAGCATTATCTGGCAACCTAGGCAATATTTGTTGAAACCATTCCTCAAAAACAATACCACTTATATCACCATGGTAACCAGCTATTTTTCTACCTTCGAAAAGCAACAGTCCATCCTCCACAAATTGGAATTCAGATCCTATGTGGAGTATTATTAATCGGCGGCCTTTACCACTAGGCCACCGTGAATAATCCTTCGACAAAAGCTTGTTGTGCACTTGCTATACCTGCATCAAGCCAAACTTTTTCCTTTGACCATCCCTCATTCAACCATGTCTCGTCTAGGTAAAATATTGGGCGACCCTTATCTCTGTAATGTTTTACTGTTGTTAGATATTTTCTTCTCCACTTGATAACTTCATCCTTTTCTACTAGCATACTCTTCTTGTTGCGCTTTACTTATCTGAAATATAAATTAAATATGAATATGTTATAACGTGAACAATTTTTCATTAACACTTACTTCAATTAATAAGTTTCAAGAATCCGTGTAGAGTTGCTCGACTCATTTTTGGTATAGACTCATCTTTATTTATCCCAATATTTTATTAAGTGTTGGAAGTTCGTTTTTAAAAAAGCAACCATGCACCATCTGCCGTACAGTACTTTTGACAGATTCATCAAATTCTAGAAGCCTTGAATGCCTGCTTACTCGTTCTATAGGAGGGCCGACTTCATCTGTCTGTTTATATTCTTGGATAACTCGATATACAGTTGATTTGGCCAGTCCTACAATACATTCCTTATAATGTATTGTTATAAAAGTAACACCTATAACTTACTTAGCCTTTCAGAGATGTTCGTTACAATTGCTGTCAGTCCCATTGGTGGTATCTGCAGCGTTAACATTTTATATATATTCAAAACTGTTGGTTTTTCTTCATGCGTCAGGTGTCCTAGTACTTTACGCATTCTGGGTGGTGATATAACTGTTTACTAGAACCTTGGTGATCACTCTTTTTATTATTGTACTTAAAGGTACAGATTTTAGTAAATAATACAGAAAAATATAGTAAAACAATGCAAAAATGTAATTAAACGTTTACAGGTTATGAAAAATTGCGGATATTTGGCATTCATTTATCCATATTAAACTTGCCTGTTCAAGAACAAATGAATGATATGAAAAGTATAAAGGTATAAAACAAATACGTGTATAACCTAGATTGGAGTGTTGTTGGTATATTGAGACATTTTGCATAAAAGAATTGAGTTTTACGGCGTGTCTTATCACTTCCCTATAAAGAAAGTTTACAATCACTCTTCTACTCTAGTGTTTTAGCACCGCTTTCCCTTTTAAATACTTGTACTGGAATCTGAAATGGAACAACGTAGCGAAACCTAATAAAATTAGATAAAGAGCATTATGTTTTCTTGAAAACCCATGAAATGAAATGATTCAATCTCTGAACGAGTAATAAATTACTTGACAATGTAAAAATTGTTCGTTCGATTTTGAATGTTTGGGAGAACTAATGATTTAGATAACGTGGAGAGGAAATTCCGTTTGCATGAGATTTGTTAAATCCATCGACGTTTTAGAAATGCAAAACGCCACCAATGCCATCACGTGTAACATGAAAAAAGCCCCAGTTCATTGCTCTGTTGAGCGTTTCGATGTGAAATGAGTAACTATCTGATGATAATTTATAATTTGAAAAGGCAGTAGAACAAGCGATTTTTATAACTTCTTCAGGCTATAACGTTTCGGAACCTATATATTTTGTCCCTTCTTCAGACCTGTAAGATTTAATGGTATTATCAAAACAGTATTTAATATTTGTTGCTATTACTTAAATAAGCCGATAGCATATCAGATGTAGTAATAATAAAATTAATAGTAGGGTAGACCAGCTAGGACAAAAAATTATTTAAAGTATATTAGTTAATATTTACCAAGGGCGAAAGCGTTTTAAAGTTCAAAACAAGCATATTACGATAAAATTCTTTCCTGCGATAATTTAAAATCATATACAATATATGTCAAAAGTTTTCGAAATAACAAATTGAATCATCATATTTGTAACGTGTGTATGCAAAACTGGACGCATTGCTTCTGAAAAAAAGATGGACAAAAGTGATACGGCGAAGAGAACAAAGAAACTCATAAAATAAAACGATTCAATCGCCGAACGAGATGCAAACTGCTTGACATTGTAAAAGTTGGTCATTCGATTTTCAATGCTTGGGAGAACTAATGATTAGATAATACGGAGAGGAAATTCTGTCTTGCGCGAGATTTGTTGGACCTATTGACTTCTTTGCAAATGCAAAATGCCGCCAATGCCATCACATTTTTATAACTTCAACACTCTGTAACGTTTCGGAATCTATTTATTTTCTTCCTTCTTCAGACCAATAAGATTTAATGGTATTATCGAAAAAAGTATTTAATATTGGTTGCTATTACTTAAACAAGCTGATAACATGTAAGATGTAATAATAAAAAAAATTATAGTAGTAGAATGGATCGGCAACAATATAAAAAATTATTTAAAATATATTCGTTGATATTTGCCAAGGGTAAAAGCACTTTAAAGTTCAAAGCAAGCATATTACGATATAATTCTTTGTCTCTTTCCTGTCACAATTTAAAATCATATATATGTCAAAAGTTTTCGAAATAACAAATTAGAATCATCATATTTGTAACGTGTGCATGCAAAACTGGACGCACTTTTTCTGAAAAAAAAAATAGCCAAAATTAATGAATTATTAAAGTTTGAATTGCTATCTCATGTACTCTATTTGCCAGATTTAGCCCTCTCGGATTATTTTCTGTCCCAAACTTTCAAAAATGACTCAGTGGTGGGCTAATTTGAGGAGCAAGACCGTTCTTATTATAGAAAGGGTATTGAACTTATTGAACCTCGCTGCGAAAAGTGTATAGAGCTGAAAGGAGATTATGTTGAAAAATAAATATATTTCTTTCCAGAGTTTTTGTGTTTTCTTTGTTGGGTCGGGTACTTCTGGGACGCTCTTTCTATATATACTATATATTCAAAATTCAACGTAAATATATTAGGTGCGCAACTAAGTTCTCGCTGTTTTTTTGATGAAAATGCAACATTATTGTGAAAAAGTGTTTACAAGTGAATCATTCAAAATATTGCCCATCGCTAGCGACAACTTTTTCCCAAGTGTTAGTCTTTTGAGGCTATCTACGAATCAAGCCATTTTGAGATGTCTTCATATGAGCGGAACTGCTGATGAGCCAGACCATATGCCATCGAACGGAACAAGTAATAACCGGACGGCGCAATATCTGGAGAATATGGCGGATGGGATACGACCTCCCATTTGAGGATTTCTAAGTAGGTTTTAACGAGTTTGGCAACGTGAGGCCGAGCGTGGTCATGCTGTAGAATCACTTTTTCTTGCCTCTGCTCGTATTGTGGTCGCTTTTCGCGCAGTGCTCGGCTCAATCGCATCAATTGAGTTCGATACCGTTCCCCAGTGATGGTTTCGTTCAGTTTCAACAGCTCATAATAAATAACACCGCCCTGGTCCCACCAAATAAACAGCAAAATCTTCACGTAGAAGCATGACCGGGAAGTTCCCATGATTTTGTTCTCTTTGGGTTGCTATAATGAATCCATTTTTCATTACCCGTAACGATGCGATGAAGAAAACCCTTCCTTTTTGGCCGCTGGAATAGTTGTTCATAGGCGAAAAAACGACGCTCGACGTCGCCTGGCTTCAAATGATAAGGAACTCAAGTTCCTTGTTTTTGAATCATTCCCAACGCATGCATTCGCTGGGAAATAGCTTGGCGGGTAACTCCTAATGCTGAAGCAAGCTCTCTTTGCATTTGTCACTGATCCTCATCGAGCAATGCCTCCTATTCAGCGTCATCGAAGGTTTTTGGTCTTCCTTCACGCGAATGGTCGTCAACATCGAAATCACCGTCTTTGAAGCGACAAAACCAATCATGGTACGTTGTTTCACTTAGAGAAGCATCTCCGTAAACTTTTTAGAGTTCTCGATGCGCTTCAGCTGCCGTTTTCTTCGAATGAAAGAAGAAAAGTAACACTTCCCGCAAATGACGATTATTTGGCACAAAATCAGACATTTTCACACAATCAAAAGTATATGACGCCAAAACAAAATCACTAATTTGTCAAAGCGGTTTATTTACCATATGCCTAAGCATGGTTCATGACGTTTTGGTTATGTCACAATCGACCAGCACTTACTAATGTAGCCATCTCTTGAAAAACAGCGAGAACTTAGTTGCGCACCTAATAATATTGAACAAAACTAAGTGAATTTAGTGGAGTTGATGTGACTTGCTTTCTCTATAGATAATTTTCAGCTACGACCCATTCGATTGAGTAAAGTATATGGCCAGAAAGCAACTTTATTTCTTTAGAGTATGTCCTTCTGACCGTAGGGACGATGTTTGTCTGTATAATATTGGGCTTTCGTTTTTTCAATTTATCAACAAACCATTGTCATTGGGCAGTGTAATTTTAAGATAATTAAATTTGTCCAAATATGAAAATTAAACAAATATTACTGCGAACTTTCGCAATATAAAATGCTATTCCCATTTCGATTCCAAAAATTGGTCAAAAAATAAATTAAAGGTACGACTTCTTGACTTGAATTAAAATTATTTTCATTACTTATTCCAAGCATTTACTGTGCCAAATTTTGCAATTTAAGAACACATTTTTTAGCATCATGTATTGCCAAATTATAGAAACTCGTTCTTTGAAATTGTTGCAAAACGTTTAAAATTCGCAAATACCATGTCCTTGCATTTTGTAATCGTGCGTTGATTATTTTTTTCAATACATAAAAAGAAGGCAAATTTATAAATTGAACAATATATCGAATGAAATACTATTACTAAATTAATTTTGTATTATTAATAACTAATGGGCGTGAATATATAATATCAATTATTTTTGGGTAGTTGTTTCAATACCGTTTTCATACAATAAATAAAAATATAAAGTATAAATGTTTAATCAATTTGTTTGTGTAGAAATTTTAATTTGAACTGTTTTATTTATTGTGTTAAGATATAAAATAGTAATAATATGATAGTGAGAATTAAAAAATTAAAAATGTCTTTTTAGAACCTGCTAAAATTTCCACACATCTAATCTAAAAGTAGCACCCTATCCTATATTAAAAACTTGTACATTAAAGTCAATATAGGCCAGTATTAAGTGGGATGTAATTTAAGTTTTCCATAGTGGGACATAGAGGGCGCCACTAATTAAATGTCAGTACTAAAAATTAACATCCTTCTTTAGTTAACCTAAATACAAAATTTTAGTGCGATACGTGTAGTGTTGTAGCTCCGATTAACTGTTGAAGTTGACAATTTTGGCGAAAAATGGAATTCAACCGAGAACGCGGAATAACTTTTTATAATTTTCGAAGTCATATTATTTGAACAAGAATGCCTCGTCAAGTTGGTTTCTGTTTTCGGCAATGAAGCACCACATCAGTCAACAATTTCTCGTTGGTATGGAGAATTCAAACGTGAACGGATAAGTCTTAGCAACGATCCAAGAGCAGGTTCACAAAAAACGGCAGTCACTCAGGAAAACGTCGACGCTGTGCGCAAGATCATGAACAAAGATCGACATGTGACAGATTAAAGCATTATTGATTATTTCAAAGACATCTATGAAATTAAGTACAACGAAAGCCAAAGTAATGATAATAGGAGACTCGCAAAAATGTATAAGAATCAAAATAGAAGGGAAAACGTTAGAACAAGTGAAAGCATACCCATATTTAGGAGTAATAATCGATGAAACAGGATCACAGGAAGCAGATATTAACAAGAGAATCGAAAAGACAATACGTTTATATCACGCAATGAACAACATTCTTATGAATAAAAAAGATATATCCAGAGAAACCAAGTTGAAAATATTTAAAACAATATACAGACCTGTGTCAACGTTTGGCTGTGAATCATGGATAATGAATCAACGACAAAAAAGTAAAATACAAGCTGCAGAGATGAAGTATTTGAGAAGAGTTAGAGGAGTGATAAGAAAAGATAAAATAAGGAACGAAGTGATAAGAAAAGACCTAGAAATACAATCGGTAGAAGAGTTTATACAACAAATCCAGTTGAGATGGTGGGGACATCTGCAGCGTATGGAAGAAAAGAGGTCAGTCAAACAAATATGAAGAGTACGAATACAGAAAAAGAAGAAGAAGGGTAGACCGAGACAGACCTGGAATGACGTAATAGTAAGAAGTGTTGAGAAGAAGGGAAAGACAAAGAGGGAAACAGAAGAATTGGCAAAGAACAAAAAAGAATGGAGAACATTTACACAAAGTTAAAAGACAAAACAAGATATTGTGAAGAAACAAAACCCGATACCATTATGTGGTATAAGTCATAATGGATTATATATATATATATATTGTATATGGAGAATTCAAACGTGAACGGATAAGTCTTAGCAACGATCCAAGAGCAGGTTCACAAGAAACGGCAGTCACTCAGTAAAACGTCAATGCTGTGCGCAAGATCATCACCGAAGATCGACATGTAACAGATTAAAGCATTATTGATTATTTCAAAGTCATCGATTCAAAATAAATTATATAAAGAATTGTGTAAAAAAAAGTTAGTTTCTCGTTGGATAGCGCATCTGTTGATCGAAGAACAGAAAGCAGATAGGGGTGTCAAAAAACTCTGGATCGCTTCAACGTCGGAAACTCTAAAAACGTGTCAACATTGTCAGTGGTGATAAATCTTAGATTTACTCATACGAGTCAGAAAATAAACGCTAATTGTATGTTTGGGTGTTCCAAGGTGAAGAGAAGCTGATAAAAGTCATCTGTTCTCCAAAAAGATGATCGTTACATTTCTCTCGAAAGCAGGTCATGTAGCAACAATTCCTCTACAAAATCAAAGAACTGTTACTGCCGATTGGTATACAGCCATTTGTTTGTGGTAAGTCATTGCTGAGCTACGAAAAACTAACCCCAAACAACGAATCATCCTCCACCAAGACAATGCAAGTTCGCACATAGTACGCAAGACAATTGAATGAAAATCAGCAAAGGACTGCGTGGTCAAAGGTTCGTGTCGTCAGAAGGAGCAGTCGATGCCTTCAAAAACTCAATTTTGACTGTACCAACGAGTGGAACAACTTCTTCTAGAGTTGGTTCGAGCACATGCAAAAGTGCATTAATCTTCGTTAGGAATACTTCGAAAAACAACGAAGTCTTTAAAAGCTACCTATTGTTTTATTCCAGTCTTATATGCAAAACTTAAAAGACAACCCACATATTTCTATAAATGTGATCAATTACTTGAACTGAAACTTTGGAATGGCAGTGTATGCATACGCGTGATTTGAATTTTGGAGAAGTATTTCTTTTTCTTGTGAATTACCTTTATTAAACTGGCATCACGGTCGCTTTCTAATTCAATTAGTATCATTACGAAGCTCCAGATTAATTTTTGAAAGCCAAGTGGTGGCATTCTACTAAAAGTATTCATTAATTTGCTAAGTGGTGTATTGTATTTAAATTCTCATTAATACGTACTTATTATTAAAACAATCGTAAGAAATAGAAAGGTGATCAGTTTTAAATGTGGATATTTCTCCGACACAATATATATGAGACGTTATAGAAAGTTATATTGAAAACAAGGAACGACTAATATCTAATTCGTTTATAGAATATACGAGGAAAGTTTGAGAATTATAATCTTTATCTTTGATCGACAAATGGAAAAAGTATTTCTGTAATGCCGTCACTTATTGATATTACTGCTCTATTGCCCTGAGGAAAATAAGAAATTAAATTGCTATTACTACTATTTACCATAATCTGCATCATACTGACTGGGCCTTCTTTGACGAGCATTATAATATTGATATTACCCTCAATGGATTCTACAAGAAACTTTGTGGTGCATTTGATAGGTCTCCTGCTAAATTCAATTCATCTAGTCATTCTATCCTCATTAGTTCAAGAAGAGATTATTACGGCTCTAAAATTCAAGTAGCAGTGTCATGGTATATGGAAGTATTCTAGCTGCATTACGTGCTATAACAAATGTAAAAGATTTCGGTACTGGCAAAATATATAATTATGGATGTCTACAAAGCCTATAATAATAATAATAATAATAATAATTATTATTATTATTTATTGATGTATATGTACATACACACGCCCTTACATAATATAAATAAAAAGACAAAAAAGAAAACTTTTGTCGCTCACAATTAATACGCCACCAAACACGTTAAAAGCCGCAAGATTTATACAAAACACCAGAGTAACAATGAAAACATAAAAACACAAAAATGGCAATGTCAAAATTTATATTTTAGAAAGTCATTTACTGAATAGAAACAGTTCTCCCCCAGCACTGTTTTTATTAATCTTTTGAGACTAATCCATGGTGGGCTCCTAAACCTATAAGGCAAAGCATTGTATATCTTCACGGGCATGTTATTTGAACTTAACTGACTTTTCCCAATGCGATGATACAGTATGACTAAACCACTCTGGTTTCGTGTTTCATATTCGTGAAAATCACCATTTTGCATTTTGTATATAAGAAATGTCGAGCAATTCATTAAGTCAGATCCTCATTGTACCATGTGTATTGGAAAGTCATTACCGGTTTTTCTAACAGATATCGCTAGGCTTAAGTATGAAATGTTATGATTTGATGGATATGTCATTTTATTCTACGGACATTATGCTTCAAAGACATACATGTTATATTTTTTATATCTCTTTGAAGATGTCGAATTTCATGCCTGAAAATGCTAAAGTGAGCATGCTCCAATCATGAAAACCTGTGAGGCCTAGTTTTGACAATCGAAAAGGGGTGATTACGATGTGCAAGACAAAGAATGTTTTGGTAGAACGAAAAAGTTTAAAGATACGAAACTGTAGGAGTTTTTGGACGAAGACCCAACCCAAATTCAAAAAAATTATTAGCAGAAGGGCTAAAAGTGACCCAAGAAACGATTAGCGATCGATTGCGAGCAATAGGGAAAATCCAAAATATGGGGAAAGTAAGTGCCACTTCAATTGAATCATAGGAAAATTGAAAAACGAACGAAAAATCGTCTCTGAAATGCTGCTTCAAAGGTATGATCGAAAGTCACTTTTGCATCGAATAATGACAGGTGATTAAAACTGAATTTATTTCGAAAATTTTAAGCACAAAAAATCATGGTTATCACCTAGCGAAGCCTGCCCATCGACTCCAAGGCCAAATTGTTTTGGTCTCAGGACAATATTCTGTGTTGGGTAGGACCAGAGTGGCGTGGTGTATTACGAACTATTGAAACCTGATGAAATAGTTAATACTGATCGCTACCGACAACAAATATGTCATTTTATTCTATCGACATCGAGCTTCAACGTCATACAATTTATATTTTGCGAAAATGACACCGGCATAGATTTATACCTCTCTGAAAATGTCAAGTTTCTTGCCTGAATAAGTGCGACAGTGAACATGCTCCAACCATGAAAACGTGTGAGGCCTAGTTTTGACAATTCAAAAGGGGTGATTACGATGTGCAAGATAAAGAACGTTTTGGTAGAACGAAAAAGTTTAAAGATGCGAAACTCCAGAAGTTATTGGATGAAGACCTAATCCAAACTCAAAAAAACAATTAACAAAAGCATTAAAAGTGTCCCAAGAAACGATTAACGGCCAATTACGAGCAATGGGAAAAATTCAAAAGATGGGAGGAGTGCCACAATCAATTGAATGACTGGCAAATGGAAATTCGAAAAATCGTGTGTGAAATGCTGCTTCAAAGGTATGAGCGGAAGTCATTTCTGCATCTAATTGTGACTGGTGATGAAAAATGGATTTATTTTAAAAACCTAAGCGCAAATAATAATGGGTATCACTTGGCGAAGTCGGCCCTCCAAGGCTAAATCGTATTGGTCGCAAAACAATGCTCTGTGTTTCGTGAGACCAGAGCGACGTTGTGTATTTCGGACTATTGAAACCTGATGAAACAGTTAATACTGATCGCTACCGACAACAAATTATTAATTTGAACCATATATTGATAGAAAAATTTCCAGAATGGGCCCGAAGACGCGGTATAGTGATTTTACAGCACAATAACGCGCCGTCTCATACAGAAAAACCGTTTAAGAAACCATTGAAAGGACTTGGATGGGAAACAATATCGCACCCACTGAAAGATGGGTGAAATATGCAGAGTCAAATGGCCAATACTTTGAATAAATAAATTTTTCCATTTTCTTGAAAATTATGTAGCTTTTTTACGAAACAATCGGTAATGACTCTCTGGTATACCTCATATACATATATAAGGTTTTCCAATAGGGATGATATGATTTTGAAGTGACATTTCGGCCATTTGTAATATGCCATGATCTGTCATTTGTTTTTCATTGTATTCAGTAGTGTTTACAATTTCATCATGGAGAGATATACGCAAGAACAACGTTTACAAATTATTCAGTTTTATTATCAAAATAATCGTTCTCCAATTGCAACTTTTCGTGCGCTTTTGCCATTTTATGGTCGTAATAATCGTCCAAGTGTGCTCGCTATTCGTCTAATTGTTAAAAATTTTGAGGTTACATTTTTTTTACATAATTTTCAAGTGCCAATAAGACAAAGAACCGCTCGAAGTAATGCAAATATTGCTGTCGTTCAGGCAAGTGTTACTGAAGACCGTAATTTGTCGATTCCAAGACGTTCTCAACAATTTCGATTGTCTCAAACCACAACCTGGCAGATTTTGAGAAATGATTTGGGTTTGCATCCCTATAAAGTTGTTCTCACTCAAGAACTGAAGCCATTGGACCACCGTAAACGTCGTGAATTTGCTCCATTTTGCCTTGGAACAACTTGAAAACGATAACGAACTTTTTAAGAAAATCATCTTCTCTGATGAGGCTCGCTTTTATCTGGATGGTGTGGTAAATAAACAAAACTGTCATGACATACGACTAGATTTAGTGGAAAAAGTGCTCGAAAATTGAGTTCATCGAATTCGCTCCTGCAGAAGAAGTCGTGGAGGCCATTTGAATGACGTTTTATTTAGAACTTAATTGTATCGATTGTACTTCACATTAAATAAAAAACTTTTGAATTTTCTTAACAATAAGTGTGTGTTTTTTAAAGAAATCATATCACTCTTATTGGAAAACCTTATATATACATACACACACACACACACACACACATATATATATATATATATAAATATATGTGTATTTACATGTTGCCACACAATGGAATTCGATTAATATGCCTTCCAGAAGAAAATGCTAGCGAAAGTATTGAAATGTCGGGAAGTCAACGGTTTGTACCAGAATCAAAGGATTTCTACAACGCGGAAGAAACTGGAAAACCAGCATTTCTCATATATATATATATATATATATATATATATATATATATATATATATATATAAAACTCTTGGTTAATCTGGTGTTAAGTAACTTTGCACATGTACTTAAATTTAAAAAATGTAGCATATGTTTTATATACTTCTTTGAGTAACCGAAGACAAAGAGTCTTGCATTTTAATTTTACGATAAACGTGCAAGACCATACATACGCAAGCAGTATTTGTAACTTGTGTTTGTTTTTAAATTTCACACGTTCGAATGTCGTCTAATTTAAGACATTAGGCACATATCGTTGGCAATTAAAATGCGACTTTACGCAAACAAGTGACGCTCAATAGTGTAAAACAGTTCTAAATATGTTTCTAAGTGCTTCATTTATAAAATTGGCTAGGTCTTCGCTAATGAATCTCCGTTGTGTTTGCAGTATCGATTTACCATGTTCTCGTGTTATTGTTGAGGATTATGTAAGATAGATGATACGTTAGATATCTAATTGAAACTTGAAAATATATTTTAAATGTATGGACCACGATCGTTGTGTAACTAATTGATTATCGAATCTACACAATAAGTTTAAAAATTAAAATTCAGACATTTCAATGCATATAATGGAATCATTTGTAACCTTAATAATATTTTCTGGGTTTAACAGAATAGTAATAATAATGTTTATTATCCAACAGACGAATCCCTTTACAGGATAATACAAATTCATAAACGGTAGAGTGCACATTATAATTGAATCTACGAGGGAGGTTCCAGAAGTAGTCGACCCAACAAAGAAAATACAAACATTTTGGAAAGAAATATATTTATTTTTCAACATAGTCTCCTTTCAGCTCTATATACTTTTCCCAGCGATATTCAATAAGTTCGATGCCCTTTTTATAATCACTGAGCCATTTTTTCAAGTTTGGAAATAGAAAATAATCCGCGCTGGCTAAATCTGGCGAACAGGGTTAATGAGGTCGCAACTCAAACTTTAATTCATTAATTTTGGCCATGGCAATAATGGACTTGTAAGCTAGTGCATTGTCTTGATCAAACACTTTCTTCTTAGCCAAATGCGGCCGTTTTTGCTTGATTTCTTCGCTCAAATGTTGCAATAAGTTCTCATAATACTGGCCGTTGATAGTTTTTTCTTTTTCAAGATAGTCAATGAAAATGATTCCACGCGCATCCCAAAAAAACCGATGCCATGACCTTGCTGGAGATGAAACGGTCTTCACCTTCTTCGGAGCCGGTTCTCTCTTTTGAGTACATTGTTTTGATTATTTTTTTGTCTGGGATGTGAAGTTCCAAATCTCTGGAAATGTGGATGGGCGAAGAAACAGATTGAAAATAACATAAAGCGGTTCACATCATAGTGATGCGCAGTTGCATGTAAATGAATTAGGAAGCTCATCATGTCTTGCCACCAAATTCATCTTAAGTCCACTCATGGCGGATTCAACCTTCTCCTCAGAGATTTGATCTATATAAAAGCAGTTAACTGTCCCAGCAATGACTACAATGAGCAAAACAGAACGATGATGACGAATACTAAAAAAAATTAGAAATGTCTTGACCAACTCCTTCACTCATGAATCTTGGATTTGCTAGTTTCTTCGCCAACGCATTTTCAAAATAATTTGGAATCTCTGGCAATTCCCCTTTTGAGATAGAACAAAAAAGCCTGATGTGCGTTGTTGGTTTCCGCTTTTGTCAGCTAGCATACTCTATGAAACTCCTCACGGTGAGTTTCCAAGCCAGAAGCCCTTCATTTAATATATTAATTTTGCAAGCAGATAATTCCACTTTAAGCTTTGCGACTGATTTATTACTGAAGCAAACGCTAATATTAGCCAGCATCTCAATATCTTTATAGATATTTTTGAAAAGAAGTTATACAAAGCCCAAAATCTAAACAGACACTTAAATTCCACATCTCGCCATGATTCAAAAAGAAAGAGTGTTTTTAGTGCTTCTAAAAATAATGTTTAATGGAAAAGAAGAAAAACGAGAATATATTGAGATAGGACTAATAAAGAATGGGTACAACAGCGCGGAAATGCTGAAAGTTATATGAAAGCCAAGAATAAAAACGTAATAAAAGGAAAGAAAATAATTCAGTTAATATATTGGACTGTTATACTTTTTGGAGTCAATGAAAAGTAAGAAGTTTATCGACAGAAAATAGTTAATATTACAACATGACTTTCCTGTAACCAAAGGAAGGTAAAAGAAATCTAGGGGCTAGATTGCCAATACGTGTCAAGTTGAACAAATTATGAAAAAGCATTTGAATGACACACTAAGAATTAGAATTGGATAATTAGACAAGAGAAATGATACAAGAGCAACATAAAAGTATTCATTGAAGTGAAAAAGGATAAATTGTCTCACTGAAATAGTGGTTAAGAACTTATTAATAGAATTAACACCATTACAGAATTATTAGTGAAGACATTGAAATAGAAGAATATCATTTTTACAATCCAGGTTACGATGTCAAATTGGGTAATTGAAGTAGCAACGCTTGGAATCATTAGTAAAGCCATCGAGGTGGGAAAACGGAATTTTAACCCAGGGTTCGACTATAAACTCAGAAATTTAAGCAGTTCTATTGAAGAATAATTAAAGAAACCATTCAATTGACGACACCGAAGAACTTCAACCTAGAAGACGATCGCATACTCATTGGTTCAACTAGCACGGTTGAAATATTTATAGATTTCCGAAGCAGTGGAATGCTTACTTCAACGTTACGGAGACTACATCGAAAAATGATTTTTCTCATTCGTTACGATATAAAATTTATAGCAATATTCTAGATTCTTTGGTACATTCTTGTACTACAACAGTATATAGTTTTACGTTCTGTTTTTAAGGTAATTTTTATGGAGTCTGTGATTGATTAACTTAATCACTGAAGGTTGATATACATTGATATATATATATATATATATATATATATATATATATATATATATATATATATATTGTTTCAGCGGTTCGGATCGCGTGCGGAATTTGTTTTGGTACGGGTATTTTTACCGTAGTTTTCCAGGTGCGACACTGTTTAATTATCTGCTGATGATGACAACTTAGTTGTCGAAATACGTATACAGAATACGAAAATTAATGTGGTAAGGGGTTATATATCAACCTTCAGTGATTAAACGTTCTGTTTTAATTATTAAAGTTTTTGTTTTCGAAATCTAATATGTTAAAAATAATTTGCTTTTATCAAGGTTACTTGCAAAGAAGAATGAGGAATTAAAAATATATTTTACAGTCTTATTGACACTGTATACTTTCTATTTTGTAGAAACACGAAATCAAAAATTTCGTAAATATACCGTTGCAAATCAGTACCCTGAGACTGTGCATAATGTAAATAATATCCTTGTGAATAAACATTGCTCGGTTAAAATTAATTATTTATGCATATAAACGAGTTGTTTGCTTATTAAATTTCCGGAAGGATAAGTTACCTATATAGTAATCTAACCATTCACTAACTGTATATATGTATGTATATACATATATATATATATATATATATATATATATATATATATATATATATATATATATATATACGTACCTACTAGATTGACAATAAGATTCTCCAGTTCATAAATAAAATTAAATAACATATGACAGTTCCTTTCTTCGTCTTCATCTTGTATATTTAGTAGAGGTCCTTCTTATATTCCGGAACTGGACAATTAATGTAATTTAAACTATTTTTTCTTTATCACACTTGCTTTGGTAACTTGTAGACCAACTTATACAGCGATTCCAACATTACTAATTCTACTAGCTGTTAATTTGTATAATCGTCGATCGCTGTTAATTTATTAAAGTGAATAAAATCGAATAGACAGTCTTTATGAAATTCCTTATCAAAAAAGGATGAATTCCAAAAACGTTCCTGAAAGTTGTTTAAACTTCAAATGTCAAGTGTTATTAAATGCTGATCCCCATTCGGATCGCTATATTGACGTGAACACTTCAGATATTGGAAAAATCATTTTTTTAGTAACTGAGGATGCAAAATTGAAGAGGTATTAGTTAGAAGCTTTAATAAGGATTTAATAAACCACGGTTTTTAATCTCAACGAGATTTATCACTGTTGATAGACCATGGGTTCATCATTATGATTCTCAGATATGAATCTATATAGTGATATGTCAAAGGCTTGAGCCCATATAAGAGTGAGATCGTATGTGATAAGTTCTGTAGAAAAATATTGGGAACTATTTTTTGGGAATCATAAGATAAGAATATATATAGCGACGTGTTAAAGGTTCCAACTTATCTAAGAGTATGTCGCAAGTTCTACAAGGAAAATAAAGACAAATATTTTTTGGAGATTCTGAGTTATGAATCTGTATATAGTCGCTTGTCAAGTGCTTCAGCCCAACTAAGAGTGAGACAGTGAGTTACAAATTCTGCAAGAAAAATGTTGAAAACTATTTTTTGAGATTGTCAGGAATTCTTAGTTATTGATTATATAAAACATGGCAGTGCAGTAAGAGAGTATTATGCAAGCTTAGGGCGTCATTCAAAAGATTTTGTTAAAGTAAAACGAAGCGGAAAACTTACATAAGGTATTTTGCTGACCGACGACCGCACTAACACGCAAACCAGGACTTGTAAACTCTACCGTTTCTGATAGTTGCTTGAAATAACTTGTACACTCATCTTATAAACGAGATTTGAAACTATTTCTAACTTCCAAATCTCTAAAAATACTCGAGGACCACATTTTAGGACGATGTTGTATTTATATCAGCTGACGTTTTTCCAAGAGATAGTCCTTTTGGTTAGAAATCTTCCATTTTTCCATGTCAATGACTACTACTACTAATATAAATACCACGTTTAAGAATTCTTTTGATCGTTTTCTCTTCATTACTTCTGAAATGCTTGGCCTGCTTCCTTGAGTGATCCGAACACATAAAAGTCACAAGGAGGAAGATGAGATGAACAAAGTGTATGAGACATTGTAGATAGTTGAGTGCGGAATATTTTTAGTTTCGGCGTCGAGCTATGACGCCTTTCCTTGTTGGATCTTTTCACTTTTGGTTGGTGATAGTTAACCCTGGTATTATTGTTTGTAACAATCTCTTCCAGAAATGAAACCTTCGATGTGTAAACGACGCAAATGTTCTTCACAGACATCAGCGCGACGGTCTTTCAGTTCGACAATCAACTAACATGGCACTCATCTTGCGGAACTTTATTGAACTTCAGTACAAGGTAGACAATATTTTGCGCTGAACGATATCTAGTCTTCAAAATAGATATTTCTTTCGGAGTTATACGCCTATTTTCCTTTATATGGTTTTCAACTAAGCAACGCTTTTGTCCTTCTTAAAAGTCATGTCGCTTTTAAAGTTTCTACACCACTCGTACACTTGCTGCAGTGTCAGACACGAATTACCAGTGCTGTCATTCTCCGATGAATTTTGATGAGTTTGACAACTTCGTTACGCAAAACAGGGGTAACAGATTGCTACCTTTTTACTGGCGCTACTGCTTGTTTCTATGTTTCAACATCGCTCTGCATCTATTGGTTACTTTGTGTGGAAAATGTGGATGTTTAAATTGGTCAATTAAGGTTAATATAACTCTTTTTATTTATTATTTATAATAATATTCGTATTCTGTTTACGTATTTCGACAATTAACTTGTCATCATCGGCAGATATTTAAATACAGTATCGTACCTGGAACTGCGGCAAAATCCGCACAAACGCAAAGTCTGTACTAGACTTACACTATGTGATTTTGACTCCAAACACGAACACACTCACAGTGTTTGTTTGGCTCTCGACGGTGTAAGTCTAGTACAGACTTTGCGTTTGTGCGGATTTTGTCGTAGTTTCAGATGCGACGCTGTGATTAATTATCTGATGATGATGACAAAGTGGTAAAGTGGTATATTAACCTTAATTGATTAATTTAATCATCCACAGTTTCCACCAAAATTTACCTTTACTAGTATAGTGCCAATCAAAATAGTTTTTCTCAAGTACGTTTTTTTTGCAAATGAAAGTTTTATATAATACAAAATTATCTGTGGTAATACTTCGCCCACAACATAAATGTTTTTATGCAATTGTACGCACATAAATCTGTATTTTATTGATCTGTGTCATCAGCATATAAAGGATGTTTCAAATTGCGCGGTTTTTCTTAAGAATAAATAAAATATAGATGGCGAGCTGAATTTGTCTAGGTATGTGGGCATTTAAAAGTGTGATGTATGACATTTATAAAAATGGCTTCGTACACGGTACAACAACGCGTTCAAATTATTGAATTATTTTATGAAAATCAGCATTCTGCGAAAAGAGTTTTTAGAAAATTACGTGAATTTTATGGTTTACATAATCGTCCATCTGAAAGTACTATTGGTCGAATTATTAAAAAATTTCAAGAGACCGGTTCCGTGGAAGATCAAAAAAGTGAAAAATATAGTCGTAGTGGTCGTTCACAAGAAAATATTGGTTTGGTTTATGAAAGTGTTGCTGAAGATCCTCAAATGTCCATTAGACGGCCTTCACAACAACTTGGACTTAGTCGACCAACAACATGGCGTATTTTACACAAAGATTTAGCTCTGAAGGCATATAATGTGCAAATATTACAGGAACTGAAGCCATTAGATCGTTTAAAACGTCGTTCATTTGTCAATTTTATCAATGAACAACCAGCTGATTTTTCTAAAAAATAATGTTTTCCGATGAGGCACATTTTGAATTGGTGACTATGTTAATAAACAAAATTGCCGTATTTGGTGTTAGAAAAATCCACGAATTATTCATGAGAAACCTACGTATCCTAAACGAGTTACTGTTTGGCGTACATTATGGTCAGGTGGTGTAATTGGATCTTACTTCTTTGAAAATGCTGCTGGTGAAGTTGTAACTGTCAAGGGTGATCAATATCGTCGGATCATAACCGAATTTTTGTGGCCTGAATTAATGAATATTGATCTAGAGGATATGTGGTTTCAATAGGATGGCGCTACACCTCACTTTGCACACGAATCAATTGATTTATTGAGAGAAAAATTTCCTGGACGTATAATCTCAAGAAATGGTGCTGTTATTGGGCCACCAAGATCATATGATTTGACACCGTTAGACTACTTTCTTTGGAGTTATGTAAAAACTCATGTTTATAAAAACAATCCACAATCAACTCCTGCTTTGAAAGACGAAATTATTGGTGTCATTGGTGAGATAGAGCCTTAATTATGTCAAAATGTCATTGAAAATTTTAACAAAAGAGTGGACATTTGTGGAGCTGCAAGAGGAGGCCATTTGGCAGATATTATTATTCGCATATAAATGTCATAACTGATACTTCAATTACCAATAAAAAGTTCTTGAAAGTGAATACAAATTATGTGTTTTATTTATTCTTTAAAAAAAACGCGAAATTTGAAACACCTTTCTAATCAAATAATGTTCCAAGGTAATGTTGAAAGAATTATGTTGTGAAATAGTTAGTATAGTAAATACTTTTATTATTATTAATTACATATTTGAGAACATGCATTCAACAACATTAAATAGAAATATATTTAAATTACATAATAGCATAGATATCATCCAATCACGAAATGTACATACATATAACAATGAAATTTTAAAAGATACGTATACATTCACTAAAAGAATATTAAACAAATACATAGTTGAAAACACTATAGTTTGTACATTGTTTAACAATTTGTTCACACAAAAAGAAGTTCCAAGACGCTAGCAAACACACACGTCCACCGAATTTAATTGTGCAGCTTGTAGAAACTATAAAAGGAACGACGGATATAACAAACGTTTAATTTAATGATTTAAAGAACATAGGAAATCTAAATATTAGAAAAAATATTTACGTATTGTGGTGGTTTTAATTTTTTTTTTGAAATCACGCTACACCGTGAAGAAACGGGATGTTGCCATTTCTTTTGTCCCGAACGGCGCCGTAACTATAACTATATGCGTTCATGGTAAGTCCATTCGCCTCTTTCCTAGGCCAGGCTTGACTTTTATAGCTGTTGCAGGCTATGAGACTGTTCATACCAGCCGGTCGACTTTTTTCTATGGATATTCCGTTGCCTACGCTTCTAATACTGGAACAAAATCGAAACCTTAATTTTCTTGACATTTAAATGACATTGAGGGAATCCAACAACTCCGAAGTCAAGTTTCGTTCGTGAATTAATGTACGAATATACAAGTATATGGTTTTAATAGCGATAGTTGGAAGATCGTATGTACTATTACATGTTTTTATATGTGTATTTTACGTATCTAATTCGCTACTACTTTAAACAAGCACTTTTTAAAATTAGTTTTACCTACAGGACGTGTTAGGAAATGTGTTAGGCTGGGTTCACAAGATTTGCACAAGTTCTGTACTGTTTTGTGAAGATTGCTCTGCATAAATTTTAAGTTGTTGTCTTTTAACATTATTATATTAACCCCTTATTACAATTACAAATTTATTTGTAACACTGATGACAATAAAAAATATTTTGAGATTTATTGTGTTCACATATGGCATTTTCTCTTTTATTTTAATTTTATGTGTTTTTGTGTTTTTGTTTTTTTTTATATAATATAAATATGACTGCTGTTATGTGCTTTTTAATCGTACTATCTACCAATATTAAAATTTAGTTCTACAATCCTAATGCAGAAATATTGTATTGTTACTAGTTAAGCTATACGAATTGCTTAAAAGAAGTCTAGATTTAGCAATATGGTATGAAACCATTAATAAAATAGTAGGAATGGTAGGACACAATACGAGTTTTGACGTTTCACGTATGAAAGTATGAGCTTCACGTATGAAAGCATTTACATTTTAAAGAATAAAGGCCATGTGTTGAATAATGACACTGGCCCTAATTGTAACTCAGCTTTGAAAACTCTTTTAAAGACGGACAAGGGTCAGTGTAATAAATCAATGTAGATTTGTTTCGTTCCTTTCCGTTTTTCTTTCTTTTTTTATCTTAGTTTAGGGCTGGAACGCAATTTTTTAAAAATCATGTGAAACGAATATACAGTGTGCGTCGTGGCTTTCAGCGGTACGAATCGTGTGCAAAATTAATTGTTTTGTACGGGTATTTATTGCCGTAGTTATCCAGGTGCAACACTGCTTAATTTATCTGCTGATGATGACAATTTAGTTGTCGAAATACGTATACAAAATTAGGAAAATTAATATGGAAAGGGGTTATATATCAATCTTGATTAAATCTAATAAAAATAACAATAATAATGATAATTAACGTAAATGTTGAAACTAGTAGTCATTGGTTTGAAAGACATAGCTTGCAAGTGGATAATGAATGATATTGTGACGTTAATTCTAATTATTACTCTCTGTTCATTAGTCGGAGGCATCGCATAAATGTTATCGTTCAAACAATCCGAAACGAAGAATTCAAAGGGATTCATATCTGGTGACTTTGCAGGTCATGATATTGGTTCATATGGCCCGATCCACCTATCTGAAAAACGTTCTTTCAACCATGCTCTTGTAATTTTTCCATTATGTGTTGGTGCGCCATCGTGCATGTTGGCTCCCACTTTTAATGGAACGTTATCGAATACTTCTACCAACACATTTACGTATTCATGCGGATTTAGTCTATTCGAAAGAAATATTTGTCCTAGCATTTGAAGGTTTAAGATGTCTAGCCAAACATTCACAGAGAATTGGTGTTCAAGCTCCTGAATAGTTTTGAGATTTTTATTCGCTCAAAAATGGAAATGGTGACTGTCGAAGATACAATCTCTTATGAATATCTATTCGTCGCTATATAAAATAAGTGATAAAATGTTTGGGTCATTTTGAATATTGTTCAAAATGGTGTTGGAAAACATTATTCTTTGCAAATTGTCAATTTCGTATAATGGTTGTACTTTCGTAACATGAAGCGTTCTTAAAAGGCTATTGGAAAGTACGGAAAATTGTTGTCTTACTTGGGATTTTCATTTTCTGCACTATTTGTCTAGTCCCGCAAATAGGATCCTGAAGAACAATACCAAAAATTACTTCTTCAACTTGGATCGCTCGATCGTGTGTTGGTCTATCTACATCAGGTCAACTGGAAACAAAAGTCTCCGATCCAATCTTTAAAATGTATTGATAAACTGGTGCTGCCGGTGTGAATATTATTGTATGGCATATTCGTTTTACGCCAAGTGAGCATTTTCATTACAAAACCCAAATACAATATACATACCAGCGTATTCGTTGAAAGTGTGCATCCAAAATTGCTTGGAATATCACAAAAACAAGATAAGTAATGAATGCGAAATTGACAAATGTCGAAATTTGACAAATTGCTTTTAAATTACAGATATTATTTTACGAGGGTGGTCCCGTAAGTACCCGGCTTGACCTAGAGATGGCAGTAGTTGTTTAAAAAATGTCAATGTATTAGAAAGTACACAATCTATAAAGCATATGTTTCAAATTTGAAGACGCCACGTTGTTTAGTATTTGTTTGGCAACCATCAATAGTGAACGTTTTCATTGAATTTGTAAAAATGGAGAAAATTGGTCATCCTTACATTGATTCAATACTTTTATTTGAAAGGCCTCAGGCCAACTGATATAAAAGCTAAACTGAGTTGGTGAGTCTGCTCCTTCGTTCACAACAGTGAAATATTGGGTAGCAGAGTTTAAACGAGGAGGTACGAGCTGCCAAGACGTGCATCGCAGTGATCGACCAAATGAGGTGACGTCTCCGGAGATGGTAAAGAAAATCCATCAAGCGGTACTGGATGATCGTCGACTGAAAGTGCGCGAGCTAACGGACATAGTGGGTATTTCAAAAATTGCAGTACATAGCATATTATCTGAAAATTTTGGACATGAGGAAGCTGTGTGCAAGATGGGTGCCGCGTTTGCTCACACTCGAGCAAAAACAGTGTCGTGAAGATGTTTCGATTGAATGTTTAGCGAAGTTTCACAGCAAAAAAGCAAAATTTTTGCGCCGTTTCGTAACCATGGATGAAACATGGGTCCATCACTTCACACCCAAGACAAAAGAACAATCAAAACAAAGGACTCAAAAGGGAGAACCGGCTCCAAAGAAGGCGAAGACCGTTTCATCTACAGGCGAGGTCATGACATCGATTTTTTGGGATGCGCGTGGAATAATTTTCATTGACTATCTTGAGAAAGGAAGAACCATCAACGGCGAGTATTATGTTAATTTATTGTAACATTTGAGTGAAGAAATCAAGCAAGAACGGCCACGTTTGACTAAGAAGAAAGTGTTGTTTCATCAAGACAATACACCAGCTCACAAATCCGTTATTGCAATGGCCAAAATTAATGAATTAAAGTTTGAATTGCTACCTCGTGCACCCTATTCGCCAGATTTAGTCCCCTCGGATTATTTTCTGTTCCCAAACTTGAAAAAATGCCTCAGTGGTCAAAGATTTTCCAACATTGAAGAAGCGATGTCGGCAGTTAATGGCTATTTTGCGGAGCAAGACAGTTCTTATTAGAAAAAAGGTATCGAACATTTTGAACATTGCTGTGAAAGTGTATAGAGCTGGAAGGAGAGTATGTTGGAAAATAAATGTGTCTTTTCAAAATTTTTGTGTTTTCTTTGCTAGGTCGGGTACTTCTAGAATCACCCTCGTATATATATGTGTGTATTGAAATGAAAATATTTTAGCCTACGTTCCGCAAAGTAAAATATATTCCTTTATAAAATGACTTTGTATTTTCGACTAAAACAAAAAAAGTATTTTTACGAGGGACGAGGCTTTTTTACTTTTTTGAAGTAAGAAAACCACTTTCAAAATACCTACCAAAAATTTTCAAATACGCCGTAGCAATACTAAAACTAAAATCAGAATTTCTAAACCAATCTGTACACTATTAGATCATTATTTTAGATATTCTCCGTAAAATCCGATGTTTAATTGTTATTTAAGACACGCAATGACGAAACGCAAACATGTTTGTCGACTACTAGTGTGTTGGTAATTCCAAATGAACCGTGTCCCATTCTGGATGAATAATTTTTGCAGTTTACGTATAACAAATGAACAACATGAATCATCGCCCAAGGTGAAACAATCTTAAGGTCGTCCGCTGACACCCACAAACTCAAATCAACGTTTCGTTCAAAATAGAAATGAAAAAAGAATGTCACATGTTTTATGCAGTTTGTCACTTTTCCAAGTAAAACTGAATATTTTCACTACTACACTCTTCGCATAAGTTAATTTCGATAAAAAGTTCATAAAACAGATGTAGCCTTAGTGAATCGCTATGTTTGTGGAATAACAAAAGCATTTATTTTATGAAATGACAATCGGCGTACAGCGAATCGAATCGATTCCCTGTGAAAAAAGCCGACTTCATTCAAGCGATCAGAATTTGTTAAACTTAAGATAATATTTGTAAATAATTATAATGGAATCGATTAATTTCGAATTACGCTTTTCTTTTCTTTCTTAAGTGTGAAAGAAAAGAAATCTATTTATTTCCAATTTAATTTTCTATTGTAACAATGTTTATGAAATAAATAGACTATTATAATCCTTGTCAAGTTAAGTTTTTTGACATTAATGTCCTTAAAATAATCAAAGAAAACCAACTTCTAGCAAGAAATTAGTTTTAAGAAACTGTTACCTACGACTATCACATCTTTCACTACCAAATTCATAAATAAGCTTGCAAAAACGAGTGCGTATTCAGTGGTGGCGATGATATTTTTCGAAAGCGGTCATATATACTCCAAGTCAAGATTCATATGCGTATAGTATGTGTTTGAATGCTTAGATTGATGATGGCGAATCGACGGTGTTCTTTATGTTTGACGAGTGTTAGTAGATTTCTTAACCGATTTTGACATTATTAAATATATTGTTTGCAATATTAATATTTTACAGTACAGTATTTTTGTGTGTTTTTCTTTAAAACACGAGGGCGGCCAGATGGTATCGACAGTTTGTAGATACTATCTGCGAATGTTCCACCCATTCGGAGGATCAATTTAGTAGCTCAACCTGAAACGTCTTTGCACTGTAATCATGGAATTGCACTTCGCAAACTCGAGAACACAAAATGATTTCTGCTGCAGAGTAGCCATTTTAAACATATCACGGTTACCAAGAAAAACAGAAGACAACTGACATCTAGCGGCTACTAGATAAACTAGACTATGTATTCGTTTCTCCAATAGCCGAGCCGAGGCGCAACGATCGATAGTTTGGACAAAATAATTTCGTATTTCGAAAGCGGTCGAATATCCCCGAAGTAGAGATTCATATGCGTGTGGTATGTGTATAAATGCCGGATTAGATTGATGATGGAAATTGACGGCGTTCTTTGTTATGTTCGACTAGTGTTAATAGATTATTTAACCGATTTTCGATATTGTTTGCAATATAAACATTTTACCGTACAGTATTTTTGTGTGTAGAAGACATGTTAATAGCAAACAACACCGGTTAAATGTGTATCGTGATGTACCATACTATAAATTTCTATATGACTTTATTTTTATGTTAAGGGCGTGCAACATTCCACAATGTATTGTAGACAAAGAAGAATTTCGAAACTTTTATGGATAATACGTTTCTGAATGAAGATAGCAAACAAGAGGTAAAATACAGTATAATTTTCCTCGGGTGAAAAATACGATTACGGATCAAATAAAAGCAGAGTTAAAAGATCAAAAAATATGGCTCGCGGTAAATAAAACAAGGGATGCAAGAAAGGATTGTATTTTAAATGTGTTAGTGAGCACTTTAAAAAGCGGTGGATTTCCTTGGCTCTTCTTTTACCTAGTAGAATATTACGGAAGGCAAACGCGGAAAGGATAGTAGAAACTATAAAACATACCTTTGGGAAGTTCAATGTATCGGCAACCCAACTTGTAATGTTGGTTACAGATGCAGGTTCGAAAATGGTTAAAGTTGGAAAGTTACTAAAACAATCTTATCCTCAATCGCTTCATGTAACCAGTTTGCTCCATGCCTGTCATTTTGTAGCTGAATTTATTAGAAACAGTTATCCAAAAGTAGACCAATTTATAGTTTCTATCAAAAAAGTCTTTATCAAATCTCCAAAACGCATTCGTTAGTTTAAACAGGCTTGCCAGGACATTCCTCAGCCACCACAGCCGGTATTAACGAGATGGGGATCGTGGCTTAAAGCTGTTTTATATAATGAGAAATTTTTACACATTATTAAACCTTGTATCTTAAATTTAAATTCATGTATACTCAAGCAAATTCAGTTACTCAGCGGCTAGTTTCAGATATCAAAATTCTTACTCAAATAGAGCAAATTTCCGAAAATTATTCAATTCTTTTAGATACTATTTCCAAATTAGAGAACACCAAGCTGTTATTACATGAAGCGCTAAATACAGTACGAGGGAGCGTTTTTATATTCGCGGAATGGGGGACAAGGAGTGGAAATAAAAAAACCAAATTATTTTTCCTTTTCAATATATTCACCTGCAAGACGGATACATTTTTCACATCTTTCAATTAATTTATTTATACCCTCATAAAAAAATGATTTCTCTTTATCTGCAAAATACGCCGAAACTGCCTCCTTGACTTCATCATCGGCAGTAAATTTTTTAACCCGCAGCTCTTTTTTCATTTTCGGAAACAGGTAACAATTCCACTCAATACACCATCCTTGTCTTCATTACAGAGGTCCAAAAATGCACGCGAACACTCTACGCGCTGTTGATTTTGCGGCGGCGTGAGCATTTTCGGTACCCATCTTGCGCTGACCTTAGACATGCCGAGATGATCGTGTAGGATTTTAAAAATTGTTGTATCGGATACTCCAACCATTTCTGCGAGTTGTTTCTTCTTTAGTCGAACATCTTCGAGTACAATTTGTTCAACTTTTTGGATAAGTGCTGGCGTGGTCACCTCAATGCTCCTGCCCGGCCTCGGGTTGCCTTCAAGGGATTCCGTTCCTTGTTTAAATAAACTATGCCACTTGTACACCATGGTTTTTCCTGGACAAGAGTCGCCGTAAACCAATGACATCTCATTCATTATGGTCGCGACTGATTTACCTTGCCTGGTAAGGAACTTTATAACGGCACGATATTCGATTTTTTCCATATTTCACTTTTCACTCCTGACTATGTTACTTGGTTGACGATAGCTCAAAGACTAACTGCCTAATAACAATGAAACTTCGTATTTATACTAATCATGAGTCGCTGCACAAGCCACGCCCCAATGCGCCTACTCACCCCTCTACAACCCGCTCATTCCGCGAATATGAAAACGCTCCCTCGTATATTACCTCAAAGCCTCGTTAGGAAATCTAACAGATAGTATAGGAAAATTAACAACCAATAAATTGTGTACGGTTACAAATAAGTATCCTGATTTTCAAGCTATAGTGTGTATAGACAAGAGTTTAACCGAAAACCAAGAGTGTAAACGTCCTTTTTAAATTCGCGAACATCACATCATTAGACGCAGAACGCTCCTTTTCCAAACACACAAACATATTTTCACCTTGCCGTAGGAGTATGACTGAGTCAGTACTGGAAGGCATTCTAATGACACAATACTACAGCGAACTTTTGCATCGCTCTACATTAACAGAAAAGAAAGGCCAAAATAGTAAGTAATTACATTTATTATTTTAAATATTGATAGTAACTGAGCCGTACGCTACTGCGAGAGCACTCGTTTCTGCAGACGTATTTATAAAACTGTAGCTCTTTAAGAAATAAAATCCGCAAATTTAGAAGTGAAGAGAAATATAAAAAATTAAACAAAATAATAAACATTTTTCGTTCCTTACTGCCAAGAACAAGGTTATACTATAGTTCGTCTCACTCCTAAGATGCAGTGTGTGGTTTTATAGTAATTTTGCATCTCTCTATCCTTAGATGTCTAGAGAACTAGCAAGAAGATTGGGGGATCATAGGCGTTTGCATCGGAGTGTAAATAACAGTTAAACGAAATGAAATTTTTGTTTTGGTGTCGGAAAAGTAACTACTGGTTTCGGATGTTTTTTGATATGCCGATTCTAAAGATATTTGGCTTTTTTCGTGGTAGTTCCAGTTCTTGGAATACAGACTAGTTGATTTTAATTCTGATGAAAGCAAAAAGTAATGAAATAATGGTATCTTTAAAGGCCGAAATTGTAATTCTGTACTTGTTTGACGTATTCTAGTTTATAACCATATAAAGTTAAAAACGAGCAATATACTCTGCTAAATTTTACTCATAAACTCCAATGTGTACACGTTGTCGTACCTTTTAATACTTTCCGATACACTTTTTTGCAACGATCGGCTCATACTGGCTCCTATATCACCGTTCGGCATCTTTTCGTCTTTTATTATTTCAACATAACCGCCGGTTCGCCGGCTGAACACCAGGAATAAGGTAATCAGCGAACCGACGAATATGTGGATGCCGAATATGAACATGGTAGCGTTTCTAAAGCCGACACTGTCGAAGAGAATGCCGCTTATAGAGGGACCTATAAAGGCTCCTAGGGCGAAGGTACTGGTCCACAAACCCGAGATGAGTCCGAATGTTTCTAAATTGTTTGGAAAACCGTATGCTCTGCAACAACAAATAAATAAATAAATAAATTAAACATTTAATATCTTTAAGTTAATAATAATAACAGATATATTAGAACTAAAATAATAAACGAAAATTCTTCATGGTAAAAAGCCTCCGACTACATTAATAATTGGATTCTAGATAGGTGTTCCGATAACTAAGTTGTTATCTTGAGTAGAGAATAAACAGTGTTGAACAAGAAACAAAAATATACAAACATTGTTTGTGTGAATCTGACTCGTAGACTTCTGTGGTTGTTGTCCATTTTGGCTTCCAGTCTGGAACCCCGTCTCCGACAATTCTGGTACCGACGCTTCGTCACCATTTATATGAGACATATTCAGGGCCCAACAGCTGCTACTGCTTTTCCCCTGATGTCCCATACAATACAAGCGATAACGAAACGTCGGTACCAGAATTGTTGAAAACTCCCTTCCAGCCCGAAATGCAAGATGAACAAAGTATTGTTTATGTGCGTTTTTTTTTTAAGAAAACATAAAGAATTTATGTCCGACATTTTCTGTAATCGCCTTATTTAATTAATGAAGTACATTTGTTTATTTTTTTGTCCTAACAATGGTTTTAAAATTAATTTTATTAAATAATTGTAATTATCGAATATTAGCAATAAACATTTACAAAAGTAATGGCGATGTGTTTGATTTTAACAAACAATTTTTATAATTACATCGTGCGATCACGCGAGACGCTGATGTTAATTGAGGCGACCAGTTAGTCGCCTAAGCTCAACTAAATTTCGATTCATGCTGTCAGCTTTAAGCGTTAATAGACGCCCAATACAATAAGGTTTCAAGTATACACGTTGTGCCTTGTTTGGGATAAATATGGAAAACCATTTTTGGATTAGTTTCGCAATGATTTTGTGTACGTTTTCATTCGCGTCAATAGTAAGTTTTTAATTTTAAATTAAAAATTATATTAGCTATGAAGCATGCAGGTTATGTAGATCTAGTTGACAGAAAAAAAAAATATTTCGGAACACACCTATTTAAAATGCTGTAGATAATGGAATAAAAACTTTCCAATGCGCGATCAGTATCAGTAAAATTTTCTAAAAAGGATCATTCAGTATTTAAAAGATTATTATATACGCGATATCCCCTCGATAGAAATTATATCGAAAATTTGTATCAGGTTGTTACATATGAAATGTCCGATTTTGTAAGGAATAAAAAAAAGTCTAAATTTAAAAAAATATAAATATTTATTCTGCAAAATAGTCTCCATTTACGTCAATAGTTTGTTGCCAATGGCCTGGAAGCTGAAAAATTCCCTTTGAAAAGAAATCTAGGTTTTGACGGCTCACATAGTGCTCAAATACTGCTATTACAGACTCCCAGTCAGGGAAGTCCCTATTTTTTAAGTGATTGTCTAAATTTTGGAAAAAATGAAAATCAGTTGGCGAAAGGTGAGGTGAATAAGGTGGGTGAGGGAGAATTTCGTAACCAAATTCCGAAAGTTTTTGGATTGTCTGTCGTGCAACATGAGGTCCTGCATTATCATGAAGAAGTATGGGTCCATGTCTATTGACTAGTGAGGGCTGCAAGCGGCTCAATTTTCCATACATAGTTTCCAGTTCGACACAATAAGACGCTGCCGTGATGGTTTCACCAGGTTGCAAAAATGAATAGTGAATAATACCCTTACTGGTCCACCATACAGTCACCATAATCTTTCGCGGGTGAAGTGATGCTCGTGCATGCTGTCTTGGTGCTTTACCTCGATCTAACCATTGTCCTGACCGTTTCCGATTATCATAAAGTATCAACTTTTCGTCACATGTTACCACTCGATGAAGAAACGGTTCAACTTTCTGTCGATTAGCCAAAGAGGTAGCCACATCTAATCGTCGGAACTTATTGGCTTCCGTTAATTGGTGCGGCACCCATCGATCAAGTTTCTTCACTTTGCCAATCGAAGAAAGGTGACACGACTAATGGTGGAAATGGGCACTTGAAATGTTTCTGCAAGGCTACGCACTGTTGTCGACGGATTACTTTCAACTTCTACACGCAGCTGGTCGTCATTAACGGTGCTACGCGCATATCCGCGAAGCTCGTTTTCCAAATCAAAATTTCCCTCGCTGAATTTTTTAAACCATCGCCGTAATGTGCGTTTATTATACGTGGATTCACCGAACGTCTGATTAATTTCTCGCGTTGCTGCAGCTGCATTTAATCCCTTTCTAAATTGAAAGAGGTAAATTGCCCGAATATCTCTTGCCGACAGCATTTCCATAGGCGAGACAAGGACAGGTGTATTAATCTTTCCAAGAAATGGAACAGGTACACACTTAAAAAAAAATACGCTTTTCTACAAATGCAATAATAATTTTCACCAAAAACATACACGTCTTCACACAAGTGCGATTCAGTTCAGACTGAAGGAAAAAACGGACATTACATTTGTAACAATCTAATATTAGATGGAAATGCAAGCTGATGGGTAAAGACTGTAGACGGTAGGCCAAGTAATAGATGTAGCTGTAAAGTGAGCATGCACGGGACGGCGATCGCGGCGTTGCTGCTTCTATATACACATAGTACTTACTTAAAAGACACGCCTCGTATTGTATCAACGTTACCAGCACTTCTGTTGTTAAGACAACACACATAACAATAGAGTAAGTTAGGTAGCATAATCAATAATAATTACACAAGCCAAACATGAAAAAACTTTTTTTATAAATTTGGCTCCCCATTATGTTCTTTGACGTGCTGAATCCGAAAATGAACTTTAAAATACTACAGGACGTATAGTTTCCTCGCATGTTTACTTTACGTTATTTATGCATTGTAAGCGTATAATAATACCTTGGTCTCTACACCCAATTAGCAGTCAATGCTCAAAGTGCATTTTTGAGTATCTGCGTGACTAATACAAAGAAAATCACGAAGGCATATACTTTCTAATATGGGATTCATGAGTCATTTAGATTTTTTCCCCGACAATCTTGGAGCTGTAAGTGAGGAACAAGGGGAGCGTTTATAGATATAAAGGAGATAGAAAAACGGTATCAGGGTCTTTGGAATGTCAACATAATAGGAGATTACTGTTGGACCCTTCAACAAGCAACTCCAGAAGCATCATATAAAAGGAAAGGCTACACTCGAACTTTTATTGTGAAGAGGTTGAGGAAATATTCAAACTTACACTACCATTGTAATAATAAAATGTTAAATTTTTCTATTATACTCTGATAATAAATTATGTACCTTTAAATCTTAACTATATATTTTAATACTATTATACCCAACAAGAGATAAAGATTGCGAAAAATTGGTACGTGGTACAAAAAAACTGATTGAGAATTTGGATTCAGCACACCAAAATACAAGAAACAGATTGAACTTTGAAAAAAGTTTTTAAAAAATATTTATTGGTTAGCCTGTGTTATCTGTTTAGTTTGACGTAACGAAAATGAGTAGATACACTCCGCGCAACATGAATAGGACCAACTGCATATATGACATTTGTAGTTGGTATAAACATGGTAGCGCGCTGGAATTGTTATTTTCGAAAATAAGAGGGTTGATAAAAAGATGTATGTAGGTACCAAATATAATTTTTGTAAAAGTCAGTGCAAATGTACGTTACTAATGACAATAAGTAGAGTAATTAAACGCCACTTGAATACGACCAATCTACAAAATAAAAGATTCGTTTGCAATAACAAAATACTTTATTGTTCAATAATGAATACTTTTGCCATTATTTCTTGTAACCTCAAATAGTCGGGATGGAATGGAATTATACAGGGTTCTCAAGTAGTCAACGGGAAGTTCCGCCCAACTTCGTTTCAGCGCCTGCTCTAGTTCGTCAGCGCAACTGAATTGGGTAGCATTGGAGTACAATTTACGCAACAACCATCCCCAAACATTTTCTATGATGTTCAGGTCGGGGGAGAGCGATGGCCAATCGAGAACCTCCATGCCTTGTTCTTGAAACCAGCGTCGAACAATGCGCGCGGTGTGAATACTGGCATTATCCTGTTGGAAAATAAATGGCCCACCTGCCATAACGTTGGAAAATTTGTCTTTCACCTGTTGCAGCAGCTGGACGTACTTTTCCGAATTCTGTCTGTCCTTCACTATTACTAAATCAACAGGTCCGTTATAGGAAACAGCTCCCCATACCATGACTGAACCAACATCGGCTCGCCTTCGTGACTGAATCACTTCATCTTTACGTAAATCGTGGAAATAATAAGAAAACCCATCCGGGCCATCTAAATTAAACTTCTTCTCGTCACTGAAAATAACAGTTTGCCATTCTCTTGTCCACCCCATTTTTGCTTGAGCAAACTGAAGACGTGCAGTGCGCTGAAATTCCCTTAAAGGAGGCCGTCGTTTAATTTTCAAACGTTTTAAATGCGGACAGGTCTTCAGTAACTTCTGTACAGTTCTTACCGATGCATTCGTTACAACGTTATTCGCGATTTGTCTTGCCGTTAATGCCGAATTCGATGCTTCGCGTAATATGGCTCGACGTTCTCTCTTAGTTGTAACGGATGTTGTTCGCCCTTTAAAACGTTTTCCATAATTCTCGGGATACCTAATAAAATTGTTCACAACCTGGTGTGATCGACTTATTTTCTTTGCAGTAGCCCTTGAGGAATACCATTCTTGATGGAACGCTTTAATTTTTCCAATTTCTTCCATACTTAAGCACTTCTGTCGTCCCATCGTTGCACAATACCCTTAATTACAGATGTTTGTTTATCCGGATACACGTTGTAACTCGACACTCATCCGGTAGCTTACTATTAAATACTGGTCGTATCCAACCGGCGCGGTGCATTTTATATGTATGTGGTACTTACGTAACCCAATGCATAACGTTAGGCACTATTGCGCAATAATGCGTATTATTTGCCATATCATACCATTACAAACTTGCATTGTATTTTTAGTAAATGAATTGTTTTTCAAACCACCGAAAGCTTGCAACAAGTCGGGTGGTCCTATTCATGTTGCGCGGAGTGTGTATATATATATATAAAAACCGAAGATTTCCTGCTCACAAATCTGCATTACTTTAAGGTGACTTGGGATATAACGTAAAATAATAAATAAAGTAGCAACTAAAGCTTTTATCAGGAAAAATAATATTATTTCGGAAAGAATAGATATAACACGCTTAATTATTCTGTGAATTATTGATATTACAGAATATAAATTACTGTACAGTTTTATTCCTATTCATATTATTATTGTTTATGTACATCCTGATTTGTCACTCCCAGAGTGACGCATTATTCTTATCAGAATTTGAATCACAGTTTATGACAGAACTAACTTTATTGTAATGGGCGACTTTAATATTATACATTTCAATAATCCAAGTATTACTGACAGTAAGTCCCGTCCTACACATAGCTGGAATTTACTGATTTCCTACAGCGAAATGCTTCTTTAATTTAACTTGGTCTCCTTGATTTAATATTAATAAATACGTGGGCTGTCTTTTAAGTTTTGCATAGACATAGAGGACGCCACTAATCAAATGTCAGTATTGAAAATTAACCTCCATCTTTAGTTAACCTAATTTCAAAGTTTTGAGGGCGATACGTGTAACTACAACGAACTGTCAAAGTTGACGAGTTAGTTGAAAAATGGAATTAAACCGAGAACATTTCCGCGGAATAATTTTTGACAATTGTCGAAGACAATTATCTCAAAAAAGAATGCCTCGCCGAGTTAGTTTCTGTTTTCGGCAATGAAGCACCACATCAGTTAATAATTTCTCGTTGGTATGGAGAGTTCAAACATGGATGAATTAATCTGAGCGACGATCCAAGGGCAGGTTCACCAAAAACGGCTGCCACTCGGGAAAACGTCGATGCTGTGCCCAAGATCATCAACGAAGATCGATATGTGACATATCGCTAGATTAAAGTATTATTGAGGATTTCAAAGATCTCAATTTAAAAAATTTTCCATAAAGAATTGTGTGTAAGAAAATTAGTTTCTCTTTCAACCGCATCTGTTAACCGAAGAGCAGGGAGCATCTAGGATGAATTGATGTCAAAAAACTCTAGATCTCTTCAACGTCGGAAACTTTAAAACGTGTACAGTACGTAAAAACGTCTACAACATAAAATCGTTTTAATGGAAGTATGATTGTGCAAACGTTATTTTTTAGATTAATATGTTCAACCTATCCAGAATTAAGATTAAATATTATTAAAATAAAACAATGCAAAAATGAAATTAAACGTTCGCAGGTTATGAAAAATGGCGGATATCTGCCATTTATTTATTCATATCAAACTTGCCTGTTCAAGAACCAATGAAATCTCTTCAAAATATGTACTATTTTGGCGCAATATTTGAATCATCTCTTTTTATTCTGAGACAAGGTATAGTTATTGCACTTTTCATTTGTTATGCGTTATTTGTAAGACTAGCAATTAGAGACAAGCGTTTGTTAATGCTTCAGCTTCTCCCTACTTGTTTCCCGTATTTTCTTTTATCATGTGCTTCCATATGAAAAATTATTGTGTTTCCTTATGATTTGCGAAATTTCATGTATGTATGTATGTTTGGTTTTGTCCTATTGATGAAAGAAATTCCGTTGGGTTGGGTTGGGTTGGGCTAGGTTGGGTTGATAAAAGAAATTCCGTTGGGCAAAATATAAATAAAGAAACCATCATTATCCCAATTCGAATATTTATTGAAGACACTCTTGTAAAATTGTTTTCAGATATTTAATGAGCCTTAAATAATATGACACAATTAATTTTTGTTGTAGATTTTTTGTATTTTTGTTGTGTTGTATATCAATATTTATACCTAACATTTCCTTTTTGCATATAATGGTGTCAAAGCCTATAGCCTCTTAAGTACCTTGGTCAAAAACATTATTACTGCTATTATTGAATATTTCTTGAATAATTGAAAAAATTATAAAACGTGCATATACCTACAGATGTAAATAAAATGTACAAGAAAAAATATTTACTTACATACTGGTCCTTAAAGCATCCGTAAATGATGCAACCAATTGGGCAGCAATTCCTAGTCCATGAACAACTAAACCCAATATTGTAACCCATAGTATTCTAAAAAAAATAATACCAAATATTTATATTTTTTTATTATTTACGATATTGCTTTATAACAGGTATGGGCAACCTTTGACATGTTGTGGGCCAAACTTTAATGTGCAACTACGTCCGCGGGCCGCGTTTAAAAGCAGTGTATTATAAAGTGTTTTAATGTGGTGTTTATAATTTTTGACGATAGATATCAGACATGAAATAATGTAAAAACGTTTGTGGGCAACCACCGACCTGCGAGCCGTATCCGGCGCGCTGTAAGATTTGATCCGGCCCGCGAGACATTGTATTATTTCATGTCTTATATCTATCGCTAAAAATTATGAGCGGTGGTCCCATAAGTATTGGGTCTGACCTAGAGATGGCGGTAGTTGTTTGAAATAATATAAATATATAAAATGTTTCAAGTTTGAAGACTCCACGTTGTTTAGTATTTGTTTGGTAGCCATCAATAGTGAACGTTGTCAGTGAATTTGTAAAAATAGGGAAAATTGGTCACAGTTACGTGATACAATACTTTTATCTGAAAGGCCTCAGCCGAACCGATATAAAAGCTGAACTGGATTCTACTCTGGGTGAGTTAGTTTACTCCTTCGTTTACAGCAGTGAAATATTGGGTAGCAGAGTTTAAACGAGACCGTGTGAGCTGCCAAGACGAGCATTGCAGTGGTCGGCCAAATGAGGTGACGACTCCAGAAATGGTGAAGAAAATCCACAAAACGGTACTGGATGATCGTCGACTGAAAGTGCGCGAGCTAGCAGACATAGCGGGTATTTAAAAATGCAGTACATCGCATATTTTGAAAATTTGAACATGAGAAAGCTGTGCGCAAAATGGGTGCCGCGTTTGCTCACACTCGAGCAAAAACAGTGTCGTGAAGATGTTTCAATTGAGTGTTTAGTGAAGTTTCACAGCAATAAAGCAGAATGTTTGCGCCGTTTCATAACCATGAATGAAACATAGGTCCACCACATCACCTCCGATACAAAAGAACTATCAAAACAATGGATTCAAAAGGGAGAACCGGCTCCAAAGAAGGCGAAGAACGTTTCACCTGCAAGCAAGGTCATGGGATCGGTTTATTGGGATGCGCGTGTAATAATTTTCATAGACTATCTTGAATAAGGAAAAACTATCAACGGCGAGTATTATGCGAACTTATTGCATATATAGAAAGAGAAGAAATCAAACAAAAACGGCCGCATTTGGCTAAGAAGACAGTCTCGTTTCATCAAGACAATGCACCAGTTCACAAATTCGTTATTGCAATGACCAAAATTAATGAATTAAAGTTTGAATTGCTACCCCATGCACTATTCACCAGATTTAGCCCCTCGGTTTATTTTCTGTTCCCAAACTTGAAAAAATGGCTCAGTGGTTAAGATTTTCCAACGATGAAGAAGGAAAGTCAGCAGTTAATGGCTATTTTGAGGAGCAAGACAGTTCTCATTGTAAAGAGTGTATCGAACTTATTGAACATCGCTGGGAAAGGTGAATATATCTGAAAGGAGATTATCTTGAAAAATAAATATATTTCTTGCCAAAATTTTTGTTTTCTTTGCTGGGTCGAGTACTTCTGGGACCACTCCCGTATATTTATCATATTCGGATGTTCAGATTTGATAATATTCTACAGTCACGGGCTGTATGCATACTTTTTGTGACTGCCTGTAAGTTATTTATAGTTCCTCTCGTAAGAATTTCGTTTCAGAATCAATTAAAGTTGCCTACACGTGTGTTAAAAGATCTATTTGTCAGCAACTATCTATGATTTCTTCAAAACAAGAGTGATTTTGTAAAAAAATATTATTACTTATAAATGTTTCGAGGTCATTGAATGATAAATGTAAAAATAGCACATCGTCCTAAAACTGTCATACACTTTATGCTCATTATTTTTAAAACAACTTGATATTCCCTCTTTCTCTGTAAATAATACAATAGAAAATAAGAAAATAACACAGCCGCAATAATAAGACGTGTAGAACGGTGTAACGTATTACTATTTAATAAACAATTTTATTCTTCAGATGAGGCAATAATCTCAGTTAATTTCAGCTCGATTGGTGTCATTGTTATCTTTATTATTCTTGTTGGCGCATTTTATCCCATGAACTGCTTCTTTTCGAATTCATGGCGCTACGAAATTTACATATGTCCGTATGCCAATAGAATAGTTTCGAAAAGAATTATTATTTTAGTTGTGGGGAAGACGCAAGGTCGCCCGACAACTTCGGGTCGTTTTCAAACGATTAAATTTCGACTTGTGACCGGATTAAATTATTTACGCTTGATTAGATAAGAGAAAAAGGATTTTGAACTATTTGTTTATTTTTACTACACCATTTGTTTACCAGAAGCAAATGAAGAGGGCAAAATGTAGCAATTTAGTAATAAATACAATATAATAAATTTTAATTTCATGTTAGTTTTAAACCAATATACACACAGTGTGACGATAAAATTGTGGAATTCCAATCATAAAATGACACCTTTTTATTCGGAATTTGAAATAATTTCTTAAGTATACGAGGATGTATCCAAAAATAACTGGAATGGCAGCGTTACGGGTGGGGTTTGCTTAGCAAGAATTCCTGTCGCTAGGCGCGCGTGACGCAACTTCTTCTGCATTCGGTGTAGTTGGTTCTTCCGTCAAATAAGATTGTCTTGTTGCAGTGCATTTTATTGTAAAAGCATTTTCGTCTATTCGTCGTTTTTTTAGTGTGGAGAAGACTGCGTGACTGTGTGACCAATGAGAAGCGATTTGTGGCAACGGGGAATCGTGTTTCCACCATGACAATGCAACCGTTCGCGCAGCCTTATCAGCTCGCCAGTTGTTGACTAAAACAGCATGACTCCTTTGCCCCATGCCCCCTACTAACCCGATTTTGCTCCGTGCGACTTCTTCTTGTTTCCACGAATGAAAAGCAATATAATAGGACATTGTTTTAACGACGTGGAAGGGATAAAGAAGAAAACAACACAGCAGCTCGCGGCCATACAGAAAAGTGAATACAAACAATGTTTCCAACAATGGAACCATCGATTAGACAAGCGTATAAAGTTAAATGTAGAGTATATTGAAGGTGCTAAGGTTGTTTTTTGAAACACAAATAGAATAGAGATTTTTATAGAGAAATTCTGGTTATTTTTGGACACTCCCTCGTATACTGCGTCAACAGATTCCCAAAATATTTTAAGAACAAATAATTGTATCTTACTTACGTTTTGCTATGTATATACGGTGCGGGTCCAATAAGTGTAAATGCCACAGCTACTAAAATTGTTCCCATGATCGTAATCAACTTAGGAGGACAAGTCCTGTCGCACAACCAACCCCACAACGGAGCAATTAACGCATAGGTTCCACCATTAATAACGAACATCAGTCCCAAGACCACAGGCGACAAACCGAACTGTCTCAGGTGAGGTTCCAGTGTCGCTTGTAGGAAACCTATAGACGTACTGGTCACGATGATGCTGCAAGCTGATAAGAGGACGCCCGGTATCCTCAACACTCTAAATATTGAGGCTAAAAAATAAAATTTTGAATGTGAATTTTGTGAATTACCAACGAGAATCGTGACTTACGTCCGATGGCGTGGTCTCGACCGCTTTCGTGTTTTGGAAGTACAATGCCAGTAAGTACAGCTGCGCAAAATAGGGCCGTCCCTAAAACGGCGAATGGTGTCGTGTAGCCACCTATTTCGTATAGGGCTCCACCAAGTGTTGGACCTACTATAAGACCTAAACCGAAAAATGTTTCCAATGATGCCTAAAAAGAGAAAATTAATTTTTCGTTAGATGAAATAGCTTGTTTTTCAAATACACGGGTTGCAAAATAATTAAATATATTATATTTAAGATCTTCAAGTTGTTTAATATTTTTGTGTACAGTCCTTGTAATTAAACTACGAGGATAGTTTGACAAGTTGTGAGAATGGAAAAGAAAAACGAATTTTTTAAATACAAAATAATTTTTATTATTCAATATATTCTCCTAAAAGAGCAACACATTTATTCCAACGGTACTCCAATGCCTTTATGACATCTCTAAAATGCGATTCCGGAAGGCTCGCAAAATACTCATTTACGAAGATGATAAGCTCGTCGTTAAACGAAAATTTCTTTCCACCTAGTGCCGTTTTCAATTTTAGAAAAAGGTGGAAGTCGGCAGGGGCTAGATCCGGCGAATAAGGCGCATGCGATACTAATTGGAAATGCAACTCGTGGATTTTGGATATCGCAACTGTGCTGGTATCGAGGGAGCGTTGTCTTGGTGAAACAGAATCTTTTTCTTTGCCATTCCTGGCCGTTTAGCACGAATCTGAACATTTAATTTTTCTAGAAGTTCTGCATAATATTGTCCGTTTATTGTGTCACCTTTCTGAAGGTAATCAATGAGCCAAATGCCCTTTGAATCTCAAAAAATTGATACCATCACCTTGTTTGCCAATAAAGTGGTTTTCGTTTTCTTTGGAGGTGCAGAAACACGTTCAAATCATTGTTTCGACTGTTGCTTAGTTTCAGGTGTACTGTAGTGTGTCCAAGTTTCATCGCAAGTAACAAATCGCCTACAAAAATCAACCGGATTCCGCTTATAAAGGTCCAAACACTCATTGGAAATGCGCAAACGAGTGAACATTTAATCATTTAATCGCGGCACCCATCTTGCCGAAAGCTTGGAAAGTCCCAATTCTTTCATTAAAATGTGGTGTACGCGTTCTGTGGAAATGTTTACTATGTCTGCTACCTCTTTCACTTTGAGTTGTCGATCTTGCGTAATAATATTGTGTATTTTTATAATCATTTCCTTAGAAGTCACGATTTTGGGTGCTCCAGAACGCGCTTCATCATCACAGCTTATTTCTACTACGTTTAAATTCATTTATCCATCTACTTATTGTGGCGAATGATGGAGCAGATTCACCTAATGTTTCCCGTAACTCAGTAGCTTTCATACCCTTAATTACGAAGTATTTAATCACCGCACGATATTCTGCTTTTCCTATTTTAACAAAACGACGTGTTGCTTCTTTTTCAATCAGCTGTCAAAAATAAACTAATCAACCGATTTATCTAAATATTGGAATGTAAACATATAAATAGGCAGCCTAAATTACAGCGCATTTGTTTTACCAATTAGAGCACCACCTATGTGTCATTCTTAGTACTTGTCAAACTATCCTCGTAGCTCACCCTACAATATTTCAACGATACAATATCCAAACATATGAAATTAATATAGATTTTAAATACATGCGTATTTTGTTGTTACATGCTTATTTTGACCTCCGCCCCAAATATAACCTCACTGTACGTGGTAATTAAATACTTTTTATGAATAATTCGTCCAATTTTCCAATAGCTTGTGACGATTACAATTGTAAGAAGGGTTTCGATACGGACTGGAAGATGTTTAAGAGGCGACGTAGTCCCTAATATAAAAGGTACAGCTTCTCAAACTAGCACAGATTGGTGTGGTATTGTTAGCTTTTACTAGAATCACTCAATTTTGAGGACAAAGTTTCTATTTTAATTTTTTCAGTCTTTGTAATATCTTTGGCTTACGTATGCACGTGGGCAAATACGTAAGCTCGTTACACAAATATAAAATTAGCACACTACTAATTTAACTAGACGACACTAAACTAAAAACTATAAATGCTTTTTCACAAACATACTCTTCGAGGGTTCTAACAATTCTGAATAAATTTTACTTGTATGAACGCATTATATCATCCCTTTACCATTCTACAATTTAGCGAGCTTAAGAAAAGATTATGAGTTCGGTAAGGGAATAGTGAATGCAAAATTGAATACTATGAATGAAATAAATAAATATATGTATATTGTAGGCTAACAGTCAGTGTATTTAAAAAATATCCGTCGTGTAATGTTACTAATAATATTAAAAATATATTATTCATCATAGCTGAAACCTGGGTTAATTTAATTACCAGACAATATATTTAGTACACTGATAAGATAGTTAACGTTATACTATTCGTTTGCACTTGGTATAGAAACACAAAAATCTCACTAGTTATGTAAAATTAGCATAAATCTAGAGCTTCCATATCGAGTCGTCAGTTTCAGAGTAAATAATCAATAAGTAACATGTGTATATATAGTTACATATAAAATATTATGGACATTTCTGTGAAATGTTAAACTGAATAAGTACGACTATATAGATGCAGAATGTGATATATTTCCAATAGCGTTTCAATGAGCGATGTTCACCGCGATGGGAAAATTTTCTTGTGTGAAGAATACTACTGTTCCACATCTAGTGATGTAACATTTTGCATAGCTAAAATTATCATATTATTATTATTATTTTAATTATTTAAAGGATCTGTGAAAGCAATATTATTTTCACTAAATTTGTCTTTTGGTTTGATAAAGTCTGAACTGTTATTTAAAACACTATCGAACTTTTCCATAAGGAGATGATTTTTTACGTTACTTGAAGTGTTCAAGTGTGAATGTACATTGTCCAGTATTTACAGTGACTTCACTAACGACAATCAAAGATTATGTAATTTCTCTTTTCCCTCAAAAAGAAGGACATTACAAGCATTTTCGAAACTTTTCTCATATTTACGTTGTGCCCTTTTTATGTGCCAATTAAATTTGATCCAGCAAGATCGCACACTGCATATATTACTTTTATCCATTGTATTTTCAATCTGGAAAACCTTTTATAAACTTATATACATCAAACCGACTTTTTCTATTGATTCTAGAACTAAAATAATTTTTGTGGGTTATAATTACACTATACACAAATATAATATAATATATAAATATAATGAATACTACATATCACAATTCTCTCACAGCTGTAGCGATATACTAAGACCGTCCTTCGTGATTGGACTACGTACGATATTCTACACGTACGTGTCTCGCCTACCCTGCTTTACCGACATGATTTGACAACTCTGAAACGTTATTTTTGGTAACCTCATGCAACTACTAAGTTAATCATTAATAACAATTAATCGTAAATATTATTAATATATTAATGAAGAGATAAATTTAAGTGTAGTTTTGCTAAAAAGATAATGAAATTTTAATATATTCTATGTCTTTTCTATACTATTTATAATAAATATTAACAGAATAACTTCAGAAAATACTTACGAAAGTTGTTGCCACGTTATCTGGAAATTCTTTGGCGATGATAGCGAAACTGGCGGTCAGAAATGAAGCGTTACCCATTGCTTCGACTATTCTTATTACGAAACTTAAAACTATAAACGGATAATGACCTTCTACTTTGTCCAAAAGGCTGAAAATAATTTTATTAATTTTAGTTTATTATTTCACATAAAGAGAAAAACGCAAACACGCAAAATCTTTATCTAAGCATGTATTTGGTACTTGGTACTACGAACTATTTGATTTGGAAAATTATTCTGCATATTAGGTCAACGACCACTCTAATTTAAGAATACATACACGTATATTTTAAGTAAAATTGGGTCCTTAGTTTAATAAACCTATATCATCCGTTAGAAAAATCTATAAAATGCCAAACGGTACTTATTACAATTACGTGTTTTAGTAATACTAGAATTGAAATACAAGTACATTAACTAGAAATACTATGCCATTGCAAAACATCTTGGTACGATTCTAGATCCATTTAGCAGACATTATTTAAATATTAAATAGAAAGTTTTAGAAGAAACTGATTTTTCCAATAATAATTAGGACGAAATATGACATCAAACTGTGGTTAGTATTAGCTTTATATGATTCCAATCGATTATATTAGACCTAAACAACGAAGATATGAACAAGACTTTAAACTAAACTTCTGGATTGGGTTATAGGGTTAAGGAAAATGTGCTCTTTATCTGCGTTACGCTCTTGAAATATCATTTAGGAAATAGCGAGCAAAATTAACAAATTAAAGTGAAGTTTATGATTCATACTGCCAAAGAATTCTATCTTATTTCTTGGTACTCAGTACTATGAAAACCTTGCATTATACGAGGGTGGACCCATAACTACCCGGCTTGACCTAGAGATGGCGGTAGTTGTTTGAAAAGTATCACTGTATTAGAAGGTACATAATCTATAAAGCGCATGTTTCAAGATTGGTTGATTAGTATTTGCTTGGCAGCCACCAATAGTGAACGTTTTCAGTGAATTTGTAAAAATGGAGAAAATTGGTGATCGTTACGCGATACAGTACTTTTATTTGAAAGGCCTCAGCCTAACCGATATAAAAGCTGAACTGGATTATACTCTGGGTGAGTCTGCTCCTTCGTTTATAACAGTGAAATATTGGGTAGCAGAGATTAAACGGGGCCGTACGAGCTGCCAAGACGAGCATCGCAGTAGTCGACCAAATGAGGTGACGACTCCAGGAATGGTAAAGAAAATCCATAAAGCGGTACTGGCTGATCGTCGACTGAAGGTGCGCGAGCAAGCAGATATAGTAGGCATTTCAAAACATGCGGTACATCGCATATTATCTGAAAATTTGGACATGAGAAAACTGATGATGCATGAGATGGGTGCCGCGTTTGCTCACACTCGAGCAAAAACAGTTTCGTGAAGATGTTTCAATTGAGTGTTTAGCGAAGTCTCACAGCAACAAAGGAGAATTCTTGCGCCGTTCTATAACCATGGATGACACATGGGTCCATCACTTTACACCCGAGGCAAAATAATAATCAAAACAATGGACTCAAAAGGAAGAACAGGCTCCAAAAAAGGCGAATACCGTTTCATCTGCAGGGAAGGTCATGGCATCGTTTTTTTAGGATGCACGTGGAATAATTTTCATTGACTATTTTGAAAAAGGAACAACTATCAACGGTGTGTGTTATGCGAACTTATTGCAACATTTGAGAGAAGAAATCAAGCAAAAACGGCCGCACTTGGTTAAGAAGAAAGTGTCGTTTCATCAAGACAATGCACTAGCTCACAAATCTGGTATTGCAATGGTCAAAATTAATGAATTGAAGTTTGAATTGCTACTTCATGCACCCTATTTGACAGATTTAGCCCCCTCGGATTATTTTGAAAAAATGGCTCAGTGGTCAAAGATTTTCCAACGATGAAGAAGTGATGTCGACAGTTAATGGCTATTTTGAGAAGCAAGACAGTACTTATTATAGAAAGGGTATCGAACTTATGGAACATCACTGGGAAAAGTATATAGAGCTGAAAGGAGATTATGTTGAAAAATAAATATATTTCTTTCCAAAATTTTTCTTGATTAGCTTGGGTACTTCTGGGGCCACTCTCGTCTTTTATTTGCAAAATTATTTTGCACAACCTTTTTAAATTACGTGCACGTGAGGCCAAGGAAAGCTTTAATTTAAGAATGCATACACTGCAGGTAAAATTGGGTGCCTAGTTTATATAAAACTAGATCTTTCATTCACTTGAAATTCGTCGCTTTTAAATGAACTTTGGAAGATGTTGAAATCGTTAAAGAAATGCAGCAAAATGGTCTTTGATAAAAAGCATATTTTCAATAAATAGTCAATAACAGTCATAATGATCATGTCGGAGGTAATTAAATAGAACTTTTGCTTACACTGACGATTCCTGTTATAGTTATGTGCCTTTGTGGGACTTGAATATGAGAGCAAGTCTGTTAAAGAGGTATTTAGCTAGAAATACTATGCCATGGCAAAACATCTTGGTATGATACTAGATCCATTTAGGAGACATTATTTAAGGATAAAATAGAAAATTTTAGGCGAAACGATTTTCTTACAAAACAAAGTTTGGCTTCAAACTGTAGATATATTAGCATTAGCTTTATATTATTGACGTTAATTATGTTAAATGTAAACATAACGAAGATATGAAGAAGATACTAAACTGAACATCTGAGTTGGTTATAGCCTTTTCAGCAAAATAAGTTAAGCAAAATCTGTTGTTTATCTAGTATCAAGCTTTGAAAATATCATCAGGAGACTGCAGCTAGGAAATAATAGGGAAAAACTAAAATTAAATGAAGTTTATGATTCGTATCGCCACAAAATTCTAGTTTAAAATCTGGAATCAAGAATCAAGAACAAGACCTTTTAGGACATTGTGAAAAAGATCAATTATAAAAGGAAATGGAGACATGAATATCTAGTAGGTAAGCATTATCTAATTGGTCTTGATGAAAGACGAAATTAGTACTAGGTTGAAAGAAAAAAAATTACTTGTTGATATGAGATATGCTTAAGTTTCATTGGAACGATTTTATTTAATTGTAAATTGGGACAGGCAATGTATATTGACTTCCACAACATATACCAAAATCATTTTTGGTGTCTACGTATGTATTATGACATGATTGTTACGTTGCTTCAAACCGGAACATTCTATCTCTTTTCGTTTCCGAGATATTCGTAATCATTTGGAAAAGTTGTCACTTTTCATTCCCGAGATGTTACCAATCGTTTGGACGAAATTGCAAGTTTTTGGTTACTTACTTTCGAAAGTGGTTGTTTTTTTGGTGTCTACTTAAGTAACTTTATCATGACATGATTGTACAAAATCAAACTCATTAATGTTATTCAATTCCAAGCAAATGCTTTTATGTGATGCAATTTGTTTCTAACATTGAGACAATAATTTCATTTATTCTTTCTTATCCAGCCCAATAAGAATTTAAATTGTTAAATCCGTAAAAGATATACAACGAAATAGTACCCGAACAAAATGGCGCATATTCCAGTCGTATAGATGCCACCATTGAACATCAGCTTAACACCAATTTTGTTGAGATGTTGACCATAAAGCGGACTGACTATGAACACCACTAACTCGAATATTCCAAATACTAATCCGTATTCTGTTGCAGAGGCCCCTTTACGTTCAGCCTGAAAATAAAATTGGAGTGTTTTAGTTTTGGAAAATTTATATTGAAGGTGCGTTACAATAAAACAATCTTTTTTCCATTTAAATTTCGAATTGCTTAGATTGCTTTGGCGTGGATACAAGTAACAATAGATTCGTGTCTTTAGTTTGTACATTTACTAAGGTACTCGTATTAGAGAAAGCAATTAATTGCAATCTTAATCGCCACTAATCTCCGATATTAATATATATACATAACCCAACATTGTGAGAATGATGGATTTTATTTATTCCTTGAAACAGTATTTTTTCGGAGCCATAGCTCTTGACCGCGTTGCTTATGGTATCTACAGGTGTTATTTATTAAAAGTTATATGGAATTATTGGGTTGGCAACTAAGTACTTTTGGTTTTTACTGATAGAGAGCGTTGCATTATATTTTGTATAACGTATGTTAGTGCTGTACTTTACCGTTTGTCGCGTGATACTAGTCACATTGACGTAACTTCAGAAGCAAGTAGTGCGTGATTTTTATTAAAGCTATTAGTTGTGGGTTAATTTTAAATGGAGTGCAGAAACGAACATTTTCGGCATATTTTAATATTTTATTTCCGTAAAGGAAAGAAAGCTGCTGCGGCTCACAAAAAGATATGTGAAGTTTATGGTGCTAATTGCTTAACAGAGCGCACGTGTCAGAATTGGCATGAAAAATTCCATTCTGGTGATTTTGCCTTCAAAGATGAGCAACGTTCTGGTCGGCCTACTGAAGTTGATGATGACCAAATCAAAGTCATAATTGAAGAGGATCGTCATCTAACTGTTTGAGAGGTTGCGGAAAGGCTACATGTATCGCACACAACAATTGAAAAACATTTAAAATGTCTTGGGCTAGTTAAGAAGCTTGATATTTGGGTACCTCACGAATACAAAGGTGTTGTGTTTTTTGGGCTGCTTCCAAGGAACCAAACGATCAATTCCGATGTTTACTGTCAACAATTAATAAAACTGGATGAAGCAATCAAAGAAAAACGACCAGAATTGTCAAATCGGAAAGGTGTAGTTTTCCACCAAGATAATGCAAGGCCTCACACATATTTGGCAACTCGTGGGAAACTATTGGAGCTTGGCTGGGAAGTGATGCCACATCCCCCATACAGCCCTGATCTAGCACCATCCGATTACCATTTATTTCGAAGTTTGCAGAATTCTTTGAATGGTAAAACTTTCACAAATGACCATGACCTTCACTCGCACTTGGTTCAGTTTTTTGCTGATAAGGACCAGAAATTTTATGAGCGCGGAATCATGCAGCTGAAAGAAAGATGGCAAAAGTCATTGAGCAAAATGGAAAATATATAATTAATTAAAAACTATTCTTTGTTTAAAAAAATGTGTTTTATTTTATACTACAAAACCGAAAGTACTTAGTTGCCAACCCAATAGATTAAAATTGAATATTTTTAGATGCCGTTTGTCTAATTGCGATATAATTGCTTTTTAATTAAGAGGTAAGTACATCTTTTGTTTTTTTCTTAAAGCACATTTCTCTGCTTTAAGAAAAAAACAAAAGCGCTTTCAATACACGTATTGAGAGTTTTTTTTTGTAAAAAGGCTTTCATTTTTGCTTTCAGATGAGCAATTTATTATTAATTCAAGGAAAAACTAGCTGAAAAGATTAAATAGCGATGCAATCTATCGAGGCAAGAAATAGTTTAGATCATTCTTGTAGGATGGTTACATTTATTGGTTCGTCCAATGGTGGTATGGGTACTTACAGTTTTGACACTTTGAGTATAAGAATTGCAAAAGGTACAGTTTCATAGTGTCAATACTACTTTTCACTAAAGATTAAGAATAATTATTATTCAAAATTATTTTCCATGAGGTTGCTTCATCTCATTTTTCCTCTTCAACTCAATTTAAGGTGGTCATAGAACCATTTCACTGTTATCTTCTCAGATCTGTGGTCTTCATGTGTTGTTAGAGTAGATATACTCTCTAGTTTTATTTCTTAACTAGATCTAGTAGCTTCGACTCTTCGATCAACATCATGATTGAAAAGTCGAAGCTACTAGGATCTAAGTCCATCAACATCATGATGGAAAAGTCGAAGATACTACATCTAGCAATTAAAAAATAAAACTAGAGAATATATCTACTCTAACAACACATGAAGACCACAGATCTGAGAAGATAATAGTGGAATGGTTCTCTGACCACCTTAAATAGAGATGAATTTTTATTTCTATTTTTCATCTTCTCCTGTTTCCAATTATTATCCTAATAATTCTCTTCTTTCTTCTCTAGCATGATAATTAGTTATTAATTAAATTATTACTTCTATCTACTGAAACGAAATCTTTAACAAAACTTGAAACTTTTGATATCATTGCTTCTAGAAGTTGTGATTTTTCTACTTTGTCTTCTATTATATAAACTAGTGCTTCTTAAAGTCAGATTCTAATCTTTGCAGGTGTAATCTTTTCTGAATCATGGGTTCCTTGAAATACACCTAGATTACACAGCACTTTTTCAAAGTTCAACCTGTTTCTTTTGTATTTTGGTGTGCTGAAGCCAAATTTTCAATCAGTTTTTTTCTACCACGTACCAATTTTTCACAATCTGTATCTTTGGTTGGGTATGGTAGTATTAAAATATATAGTCAAGATTTAAAGGTACGTAATTTATTATCAGAGTATAATTGAAAAATTTAATATTTTATTATTACAATGGTAGAGTAAGTTTGAATATGAACAGTTTTTTACTTATTAATCTAAACTTTTGTATTTCCTCAACCTCTTCACGGTAAAAGATCGAGTGCAGCTTTTCCTTTTATACATTGCTTCTGGAGTTGCTCGTAGAAAGGTCCAACAGTAATCTCCCATCATATTGACATTCCACCGACCCTGATACCGTTTCTCCATCTCCTTTATATATTGGTGGAAACGCTCCTCTTGTTCCTGACCTACACCTCCAAGATTGTCAGGAAAAAAATTTAAATGTGAGTGTGAAAAATGCACGTTCACACTCATGTTACATCCAAGTTCCCGAAATGTTTTCAACAAGTTTCGAACTATATTTTCGTAATTAGGGTCTTGTTTAAGTGCACCCCATGCTGCCTTTTCTTATAAGTTCATCGCATTTTCGAAAATAGAGTCTTGCATAAGTTTTCGAACGTCAGGATCAACAAATATGCCTTCTTTTAACTTTGTGCAAACAAAAGTGCACTTTGAGCATTTACTACTAATTAGGTGTAGAGATCAAGGTATTACTATATGCTTACGAGGGAGCGTTTTTATATTTGCGGAATGGGGGACAAGGGGTGGAAATAAAAAAACCAAATTATTTTTCTTTTTCAATATATTCAAACAGGTAATAATCACTCGGGGCCAGGTCTGGGCTGTAGGGTGGGTGATTCACAATTTCGAAGCCCACCTTATGCAGGGCAGCTAACGCAACGCGGCTCTTGTGGACGGGCGCGTTGTGGTGCAAAAGCAGAACAACTTTTGTCAATTTACCCCGTCTTTTCTCTTTAATGGCTTCTTTTAGTCGCTCTAATATTGAAGCGTAATATTCTCCGGTTATAGAAACACCTTTATCTTTATAATCAATCAACAATATTCCTTCCGAGTCCCAAAATACCGTTGCCATGAGTTTCCCAGCTGATTGTGACACTTTAAATTTCTTGGGAGGTGCTGTGCCCCTTTTATGCCACTGCATGGAGTCTTGTTTGGACTCAGGTTCATAATGATGAACCCAAGTTTCGTTTCCAGTAACAATTCCACTCAATACACCATCCTTGTCTTCATTACAGAGGTCCAAAAATGCACACGAACACTCTACGCGCTGTTGTTTTTGCGGCGGCGTGAGCATTCTCGGCACCCATCTTGCGCTGACCTTAGACATGCCGAGATGATCGTGTAGGATTTTAAAAATTGTTGTATCGGATACTCCAACTATTTCTGCGAGTTGTTTCTTCTTTAGTCGAGCATCTTCGAGTACAATTTGTTCAACTTTTTGGATAAGTGCTGGCGTGGTCACCTCAATGCTCCTGCCCGGCCTCGGGTCGTCTTCAAGGGATTCCCTTCCTTGTTTAAATAAACTATGCCACTTGTACACCATGGTTTTTCCTGGACAAGAGTCGCCATAAACCAATGACATCTCATTCATTATGGTCGCGACTGATTTTCCTTGCCTGGTAAGGAACTTTATAACGGCACGATATTCGATTTTTTCCATATTTCACTTTTCACTCCTGATTATGTTACTTGGTTGACGATAGCTCAAAGACTAACTGTCTAATAACAATGAAACTTCGTATTGATACTAATCATGAGTCGCTGCACAGGCCACGCCCCCAATGCGCCTACTCACCCCTCTACAACCCGCTCATTCCGCGAATATAAAAACACTCCCTCGTACAATGTTTAAATAACGTAAAGTAAACATGCGAGGAAACTTTACTTACTTACTTATTTTAAAGTTCATTTTCGGATTCAGCACGTCAAAAAACAGAGGAGCCAAATTTATAAAAAAAGTTTTTGCATGGTTGGCCTGTGTTATCAACGTTTTCTTGGCATTTTTGGTTTCTTCTCTCAGATGGTTATTGGTTGATGCAATTTTACCTATTCGTTCGAGCAATGATATATTTATTATACAATGGATTGAAGCAAAGAATAGATAGTCGATAATGCTTCAAATGTAAAACGAAAATTAACAAGTACATAATATGTAGATTCAAAGAGATACAATAATAGTAAACATTATTTTAGAAGGTAATTTTGATGGAGCCTGTGGTTGATTAAATTAATCACTGAAGTTAGTCACGCACACTGAAGGATATATAACCCTTTCGGTGTGCGTTTTGGCTTTCAGCGGTTCAGATCGTATGCGGAAGTTGTTTTTGTATTTTGCCGTAGTTTTCCAGGTGCGACACTGTTTAATTATCCTCGTACTTTTAATTTAAGGTATGTTTTTTGTGAAAAATTTTAATATTTGATTTGAAATTGTATACCTATGTATTATACTAAATAGCAACAAGAAATGCTAAATAAATCAATCAATCAAATCAAATATTTAATACGTATTTTGAACATAAAAATTAAGTTCTCAAGGTCATGAAAAATTACTTTTAGTTACCACCTTGTATACGTGTCGTTATTTTTCGAAGACGAAGCCGGACTTTAGTATGTTTTTTCCTTTTTACAGTATTCAAAACAAAATATATTTTTCATATCGTACGATAAAGATCGACATGCATGAGTTATCGGGGCAGTTTACAAGGTTATTAAACGCTCAACGCACGCACGATAAGACGAAATATTTTGTCTTTTACATAATATTTGCTGAAGGCTGATCATATATTTCTGTATTTATTTAGTAACAACTATGTCAGACGTTTAGACAATTTAGATAATTCTAAATCAAAACATACTAATTATTGTTATTATTACTGCCTTATTTTAAATATTCTTATCTCAAATATGTCTGATGCAGTTGGTAATTAGCAACAAATTGGTAAAAATCATTAATGAAATCAATAATTGAACATTGTTGCAAACTGTAAATAGCAAATACTATATCGTAACGATTTCTTAGAACTGAAATAAATGAAATCCACACAAATTCCTTTTGATAAAAACATTGCTTTTTTGCAGATGGTTACATCACAACGTTTCCTTTTCCCCTTTCTAAATTATACGAGGCTAGCCATTTATATTTTGGGAACTGGCAACGACTAGTCCCTTTTTTGAAAGGAAAATGAAAAAAATTGGCAACACCGTTAGTGTTACCTCCTATCTGATGATTGCATCGTAAAGTCTGTCATTTTTGAAAATATAAATTTTGTTTTTTTAAAATTTGGTCCCCGCATGGCGCGTGGAGAAAATAAACCGAATATGCTCCATTATTATCGACAATGTTTCGCCATTTTTTTGGTAGATCCATGATCCCACAAATTCCTTTTGATAAAAATGAATCATGTTTCACGCTTTTTAAACCAACTTAATTCATTGAGAGATTTCAGAGATCGAAACGTATTAGAGATGGTCCATCAAAACTTCCCAACCAAACTCTCTCATCACAAAGAAGTGTGTGGTCGGGCGTTGTCGTTTCCTAATTTCCCCTCAATTCGTAAAGTTGTTATACGAGGCTAGCCATTCCCCTTCCCACCATACACACAGCATCATTGTTGGCTTAGCGAACGCTTGTGACGGCTCACCATCCTTTATCCACGATCTTTTACGCTTCCGATTATCGTACGTAATCCATTTTTCATCTCCGGTTATTAAACGTTTCAGAAAATCCGTTTCAAAAAAATTGGCATGTTTTTCACGCTCAACTCGAACCCATACGTCAAGCTTTTTTTTGTAACCAGCTTTGTGTAAATGGTTCAAAACAGTTTTGTGGTCAATGCCTAGCTCCATGCCAATATCGACACTGCTGATTGCTTATCTTGTTGGACTTTTTCAAGAATTTCATCAAGATTCTGTCATTGAAATTTTTCCGCGCAACAGATTTCGATAAAATATATTTTATCACAAGCCTGCGCAGCGTTTTATAATACAGAATATAGCGAAATTTCTCATTATTTTCTCCATTTTCAAGTGCGAATAACTTTCCAACCACTGCACCGATTACAATGTTTCTACGCTCAAACTAACGTTCGGAAGGTCATCTAAAAAACGAGCCGTCGGTGGTGTCGCTGTGACTTGTTGTTCTTTAGTTATCGGCAACCAATGCCATCTATCGGGAAAAACGCCACGAAGCGACCCAATATAATGACAGTTTTATTAATTTCTATTGATTGACAATTTTGTCAGCGAAATAGAATTGACTCGTAAGCATTTTCGCCCAATTTTTTTTCATAACTTTCAGCGTGGATTATCTCAACAAGAAAGCATCGATGAGCTGAATTCTTTATATGGTGATGAAGCATCATTGAAAACTATAGTATATCGTTGGTAAAGTGAATTCAAACTTGGACGGCGTTCTTTGGACGATGCATTTCGTGAAGGTTGTCCCACAAATGTTTTTTTATCGGAAAACATTAATGCAGTGTTTGAATTGATAATGCAAGACCGTCATGAGACATACCGTGAGATCGAGGCATCTCTAGGTATTAGTAACACCAGCGTGTATAAGATCCTGTATGAACATTTAGCCGTTAAGAAGCTATGATCACGTCGAGTACCACGTAATTTGGCAACCGCTCAAGAAAGGACTCGTGTCGATTGGTGCCAAGATATGCACAAAAAGTACAATGGCGGTGTTTCAAAGAACATTTATAAAGTCGTCACAGGTGATGAATCTTGGATCTATATGTATGGGCCCGATAGTAAACAGCAGTCGACTGTGTGAGTATTCCAAGATGAGCCAAAACCAACAAAAGCGCTCGAAGCACACCAAAACAAATGGTCGCTTGTTTTTTCGGAAAAAACTGGTCCCTTTTCAACCTTGCTATTAGAGAGTTGTAGAACGGTCAATTCCGAACGATACACAACTAGTTGTTTGGCAAAAGTTTTTGAAGAAATAAGGAAAACAAACCGGAAACGACTGATCATTCTCCACCATGACAATGCGAACTCTCAAAGTTCGTTTCAAGCAATTGTATATTAAACCGGGCAAAACATTGAATTGATAAGCCATCCGCCGTACAGCCCTAATCTAACACCCTATGATATCTTTTTGTTCCCACACGCGAAGACTAAACTTCGTGGTCAACGGTTTTCTACACCGGAAGAGGCGGTTGAGGCATTCAAAACTCATATTTTGGAGATACCGACTTCACAGTGGTAGCAATGCTTTTCGAATTGGTTTAAACGAATGCAAAAGTGCATTGATTTTCAAGGAGAATATTTTGAAAACCAATAAAGCTATTTTTGACAATAAAACATTTTTTTTGTTTTCTATTCCCGAAATATAAACGGCTACCCTCGTATTTGCAAATCAGAAAAAAAATAAGCACTTTAATGAAGACATAGCCAACTGTGATTGCATTTTAGAAAAACATAAGTTTGTGTTATATCTGAAAAACTAAGTATGATATGAATTTCTAATTGATATCATCCTCAATTATGTTCTATATTCTGTGGTTACTGAGATATATAAGACTGACCATTTAGGGCATTTTCTTTCTTAATACGTTGGTCGTTTTATTCTAAATATAAATTTTATGCTTTTGTATTTGAGAAGGTAGTTATAATATCTACATAAAAGAATTTATGAACATGAATACAGTTTAAATATTAACAAAATAAATGCAACAGCCTCGTCTAAACGAAAAAACATGAATTCGACTTTAACGACATCGAATTTCTCGAAATAGAAAACGATGACAATAAACGTATAATTAAAGAAATGATGTACATAAAAAAAAACCGGAACACGATAAACGGCGGAAGAGATATTGTAAATTTTGACATTTATAATAACTTAATTTTTCAAAAATAAATTGTGCGTATCTCCCAAACATTCATTAACGTAAATTTACCAGCACACATATAATATAATTGATACAGGACATAAAAGAAAGAAGTAAATGCGTATATGCATAAAAGTTACGTCCCTACACAAGTATATATATATATATATATATATATATATATATATATATATATATATATATATATATATATATACAACGTGTTCAATAAAGATTGAGACGGATTATGCAACCAAGTATACAATAACAAAGATTACAGTTGGTATGAAATATCCTTGTAACTAGATCGTGACAGATCTCTCTTTATAACCCAACTAAATTGTTTGACATTTTGTCTTATTTGATTTGTAATTACGTGTTATCAATTATCAGTAATTTTTTTTTAAATGTAAAATATGAAACAGTTTTGTTTCTTTTATTACCCATTTCATTAATTAATTTTCTTTCATCAAGATCCAGATTTCTAAGGTCTAGGGAATTTTGAATGTAAGGCTACCAATAGTGTATGTTTGGTTGCATAAGGTTCCATCTAAATCATTAATGAACTCACTGTATATATATGTACAAAAGGCACGGTATAAATTTGTTAATTTTAAGAAACTTTGTGTAATTGTAAACTTACAGTAGTAAAAAGGAAAAAAATAATAAAATAAAGAATGTGGATACTCATAAGTATTTATGTATATACCTTAAAAAAATATTCAAATGAAAATTCATTAAATAAGAATATATAAATATAAAATTTGTTTCAGCTTAAAAGAGAAAAAAATAAATAATTTGAAAAAGGAGGAACCACCACTCCCACCCTGGAAACGTCGTTAATAAAAATTAAGTATTGTATATATATATATATATATATATATATATATATATATTCGAACGAACGTTCTCGCGGTTATAAGTAATATTATTTTCACGGGCTCTCCGCGATGTTGGACAGAAGTTCTCGTAAGAATCGGCGTCTCGACGTTTCGATAAAGCGTCAACCGGAAGCGGTTTCAGGTTCACTACGAAACAACTCCTGAAGAAGATGATTGAGATGTCGTCGAAACGTCGAGACGCCGATTCTTTCGAGAACTTCTATCCAACATTGCGGAGAGACCTAGAATATAATATTACACTTATACATATATATATATATATATATATATATATATATATATATATATATATATTATATAGTCTAAATATTTATATACAAAAGAAAACTATTCAAAAGAAAATTAATTAAATAAAAATATGTGAATATAAAATGTATTTCAGGTTAAAAGAGAAAAAAATAAATAATTTGCAAAAGGGGGCAACCATCATCTTCACCTTCGAAACGTCACTAATACAAATTAAGTATTTTATTACCCCCTTTCTGGTTGAAATGCCCAAATACAAAAGATAAAATTTACGTTGTAATCTTGGGTTAATTTTAAAAATCGTTTTTGATATATCAAAAAAGTTAACAGCAAGTAATAAATCTGAAAATGTTGTCAAATATGTCCCGAATTCCTGGGCGATTTTGCTGCTTTAATCCTGTATCTTCAAAATTATCCGTTCACGGAGAAAATCGATGTAACCAGAAATAACTTTGAACTGTATAAGAATAACTAGTTCTTTAATAAGTTCTGGTAGACTATTTACATAAATTGTTGTCCTACAGAAACTATTTTCAGTTTTATGAATATTATAAAGCTTCATGTCCACTATGTTATTGCTACCAGTAAAATTATTTTTTATTTTACGAGAGAAGAATAACATTTTAAGTCTAATTATGGTACAATTGTAGCAATAATAAAAAGAAAAAAAAAGTTACCTCTTGCGGATAGAAAGGTGCTTGCAAGGAAACACAAATTGCATTGCAAAAATCGGCGATTCCAATAACCAATAGTGTTAGCCACTGCCTCCTGGTGAAACTCACCATTTTCATGTTTGCCGGTTTGATTTCCTTCGAACACTACTTCAAACGTGAAATGTTTAATTTACATACGCTCACTTCGGTTTTGAAAAATGCCTTTTTTAAAGTACTAAGTACGCCAGCGCCAACTAACATACAAAAATAAAAACTGAACCACGATTCAATTACATTTAATTAACTTAAACTGAAATTCGACAGTTCCTGAAGGATTAAGTAATTGTTGTAAAAGAAAATCCTGTTTATCATACTGAAAATTATTGCATTTGTGCCGTGTGCACTTTTAAGTACTTCCCGTGACATTAATAAAAGTACCGCAGCATCTTTCAACAAGCCCGCGCACTGTCTTCGGATTTTTTAAGACGCAGCCCGGCAAGTGAATGGGACCATTGAATTTTTGATCGAACTGAAGCGGACGGTCTCCGATTTCCGTATTTAAGACTTCGCGAAGAAACGGAGAGACAATTGAGTCCTGCTGTCCTATCTCCAAGTTGATAATAGCAGTTTGTTGGCCCCGGGATACGTGACGGCGGGAAACTTGAATTTGAACACGAACGTCCGTCGCCTGAGGAGCCAAGAGTGAGAGGGATTCGGATCAAAGTTGAGAACGTTCGTTCGTTTTACTCTGCAGTATTGATAAAGTCGTATGAATATTCTTATACACACTGACTGCAATATCTGTAATAAAAATTTTTTTATTTTACTTGGAAATAGTAAAATTTTTATTGATTTTTTTTTTTTAGAGAATTTACTACTTAATAATAATCACCTATTTTTATAAAATGATTTAATAATATTGGTTTATTGGAGATTAAAGAAGATCTAATTATCTATTCGTCAGTTATTTGTATAATTTAGTCATGTGTTTAACAACAATTTAATATTTAATAATCATATTTATTTGCCCAAAAGACATACATTCATGTGCAAATAGCTGTCCTAAATTAATTCTGATAAATAACATTTACAATGGACAATTCTGATGCAGCTGTATTGAAATTTTTTGAAATCCCTGAATATAACGGGTGAGCCATTTAAAAGTTAAATTTTAAAATGCAATAAAACAAAAACGGTTTGAAATTTTGCCAAATTTATTTTTTTGTTGTGAAGTACAATTGTTCCGGTTAGAGATGGAATATTATTTCATTCACATGGATGCCGCGGCTGGCCTCACAGTACCCCATTCGATCGGACCAATTTTCGAGTGTATGGGGTCGTATCTCGGCAATGGCATCACGAATGTTGACCTTCAAATGCTCAATTGTCTCTGGTTTGTCGGCATAATACTTGTCTTTAACGGCACTTCACAGAAAATAGTCCAACGGTGTCAAATCGCAGCTTCTTAGCGGCCAATTGATATCACCATTTCAGCTAATTAAACGATCATCAAACGTTTGACACAATAAATCGATTGTGGCATGGGATGTGTGGCAAGTTGCACCTTCCTGTTGAAACCAAACATCGTTCACATCAATACCATGAGGAGCGGGCACAAAAAAATAGGTTATCATGGTGCGATAGGTATCTCCATTGACCGTAATGGTTACGCCGTCCTCATTTTCAAAGAAATATAGGCCAGTGATGCCTCCGCTCCACAAGCCGCACCAAACAGTTACTGGTAATGGGTGCATTGGCTTGTAAGACCACGTGTGGGTTTTCTGGGGCCCAAATACGGCAATTTTGCTTGTTAACGTACCCACCAAGATGAAAATGAGCTTCATCCGAAAAGATGTTTTTATTGGCAAAATCGACATCATTGTGCAGTTTCTCCTTGGTCCATCTAGCGAAGCGAAAACGAAGCGGATGGTCATGCGGCTTCAACTCTTGAACCAATTGAACTTTGTAAGGCGTCATACCGAGATCTTTTCTCAAAATTCGACGTAAACTGGTGAGTGAAATGTTCAATTCTCGAGAACGATGACGAGTTGATGTTGATCGATTCTGACGCACACTCTCAGCCACAGCTTCGATATTTTCGGGTGTACGCACTGTACGAGCACGCTCACGTCCAGTTTCATTAACCTTACTAATAAACTTGCATATACCGGCCACTGTTAGTCCTTCTCTGCGATCAAATTTTATACGACATTTTCGTGTAATTTCCGACCAATTGTCTTTGTTTTGGAAATAAATTTCCAATAAATCCCAACGTTGCTCAAGCGTAAATCGATTCAGTTCGTTCAGTGGAGATAATATACTAAATTTTGTGACAGAATAGAATGACATAAGTATTGCCGGATTCGAAATAACCGGTGGTTCAAATTTAAACCGGTGACCCCCGTTATATGGTTTCCGATAAAGTACCGAATATGAGGGGGAATTACTGAGTTTTATAGTCATGGGCTGTTATTTGCATATGCATTAAAATAGTAGTATCATAGCTGGCGGCACTAAACGCAAGAGTATAAAGTTCTGTCTGTTGCAGAGTAATTCAACAATTTCTAGTCATCCATTTCTGTTGTAATATGGGCCGAGCAAAACATCGTTCGTCGAGAAAAGAGCATTTGTACTTGATCTACTTAATAGAGGCAAAAGCTACAAATTTATACAAAATACGCTCTCATGTTCTGTGAAAATGATTGCAAACGCTAAGAACTGGTGTAAAGTGAAAGAAAATGGAAAACTTGCCATAGAAAAGACAAAAACATTATAACTTGTGCAAAGAAGACACCGTTCATAAGTTCAACTGCAAATAAAAGTGAGTTACACCTTTGTATAAGCACCTCTACTATTAGACGAAGATTGATTCAAGGAAAGTGGCACGCAAGAAGGCCTAAGAAGGTACCATTATTAAATAAAAGGCAAATACAAAATAGATTGTAGTTTGCTCATGAACACGTACAATTGAACAAAGTGGCGTAATGTATTCTGGTCCGATGAATCTAAAATAGTTTTACTTAATTCCGGTACATACCAACAACATGTACAAAGACCATCAATAACAGCATTTCAACCCCAGTACACCAGAAAGACGGTAAAGTTCGGAGGCTGAAGCATCAAGCTGTGGGGGTGTTTTTCGTGGTATAGCGTAGATCCTTTACACATGATAGAAGGCATAATGAATGCTGATGTCTATATGAACATATTACAAACTGTGCTTCTATCATATGCAGAGGAAGAAATGCCACTAAGATGATTGTATATGCAGGATAACGATCTGAAGCATGTTCTTTTTAAAGAGGAAACACGGTTTCGAGATAATAACGTCCGCGTTTTGCGTTGGCCGGCACTTAAACAAAAATTTAGACTGTATCTGCTGCTAAGTAGCAAAATATTGATGATCTGTAAAAGATATGCCAAGCCGAATGGTAATCAATTTCAGCAGAGACATGTAGACAACTGGTGAACTCGTTGCCCCACGGGTGTCAAGAGGTGATAAACAATAAAAGTCAAGCAACAAAATATTAAGCGTTTCAATTCAATTAACTAAGTAAAAATGACATTTGTTTAGTATTTTGGCATGACTGCTATTTTAATGCATAATTATTTGGTTTGTCCTAGAATATAAACAGTTTTATTTTATCTTTGGTATTAAGAAAACTATTTATTGTTATATTGGGTTGGCAACTAAGAACTTTCGGTTTTGTAGTATAAAATAAAACACTTTTTTAAAACAAAGAATAGTTTTTAATCAATTATATATTTTCCATTTTGCTCAATGACCTTTTGCCATCTTTCTTTCAGCTGCATGATTCCGCGCTCATAAAATTTCTGGTCCTTATCAGCAAAAAACTGAACCAGGTGCGAGTGAAGGTCATCGTCATTTGTGAAAGTTTTACCATTCAAAGAATTCTGCAAACTTCGAAATAAATGGTAATCAGATGGTGCTAGATCAGGGCTGTATGGGGGATGTGGCATCACTTCCCAGCCAAGCTCCAATAGTTTCCCACGAGTTGCCAAAGATGTGTGAGGCCTTGCATTATCTTGGTGGAAAACTACACCTTTCCGATTTGACAATTCTGGCCGTTTTTCTTTGATTGCTTCATCCAGTTTTATTAATTGTTGACAGTAAACATCAGAATTGATCGTTTGGTTCCTTGGAAGCAGCTCAAAAAACAGAACACCTTTGTAATCCCACCAAACTGACAGCATGATCTTTTTTGGATGCAATTCAGCTTTCGATGTGGTTTGAGCTGGTTTATCGTGTTTGCTCCATGATCGTTTCCGAACTATGTTACTGTACAGGACCCATTTTTCATCACCGGTGATGATTCTTTTTAAGAAAGGGTCGGTTTCATTTCGTCTAAGGTGCATATCGCAAAAGTTGATTCTTTGTGTTAAATGAATTTCTTTCAATTCGTGAGGTACCCAAATATCAAGCTTCTTAACTAGCCCAAGACATTTTAAATGTTTTTCAATTGTTGTGTGCGATACATGTAGCCTCTCCGCAACCTCTCGAACAGTTATATGACGATCCTCTTCAATTATGACTTTGATTTGGTCATCATCAACTTCAGTAGGCCGACCAGAACGTTGCTCATCTTTGAGGGAAAAATCTCCAGAACGGAATTTTTTATACCAATTCTGGCACGTACGCTCTGTTAAGCAATTAGCACCATAAACTTGGCATATCTTTTTGTGAGCCGCAGCAGCTTTCTTTCCTTTACGGAAATAAAATAGTAAAATATGTCGAAAATGTTCGTTTCTGCACTCCATTTAAAATTAACCCACAACTAATAGCTTTAATAAAAATCACGCACTACATGCTTCTGAAGTTACGTCAATGTGACTAGTATCACGCGTCAAACGGTAAAGTACAGCACTAACATACGTTATACAAAAAATAAAGCAACGCTCTCTATCAGTAAAAACCGAAAGTACTTAGTTGCCAACCCAATAGTTTTGCAACATGTTGGAATAAAGAGTTCGATAAGTTTCAATTTCTTTTATTTAACCTATAAATTGATGTTTCAGCAAATATAAGACTACTGATATTTTAGTGCATATGACTGTACATGTTTGATGGGCACCATGACATTGACTGCAACCGCTCAATGATGACGGAATATTTTTTCGAAAATGGGACGATTTGGTCGGAAAACTTTTTACATTATTGAAATTTTTCGTTTGGAATATGTGCTTGTTTCTAATAAAGTCTTTATTTTGAGCAAACAAATATATTTCACTTTTCCCCTTTTGAATAAATTACGAAGCTTAGAAATTCACAAAAAACACTTTATATACGAGATAGGTGCCATAAAGTCTTGGCCTGATATAGAAAAAATAAACTTGGTAAAAAATAATAATTTTTATTTTCCAGTCTAGTCTCCCCTAACAGCAATACATTTATTACAATGATAAATTAATAGTTCTATACATTTGTAAAAATAATTAAAAGTTTTTGTCGCAAAATATTCTCTTACGATTGCTTGCAACTCGCTATCGTACTTAAAACGACGTCTTCTAAGGTTTCTTTTTGAATTGGAAATTAAAAATTGATCACTAGGGGCCATGTCTGGACTATAGAGTGGATATTCCAATTGCTAAATCGGTATTCGCGAACGGTACCTTGTGAAATGGTTTCAGTATGGATGGGTGTATTGTCGTGTAGTAATCGAACTGCTTTTGTCAATTTTCCCCAACATTTTGCACGAATAATGTCTGTCAATTAATGCAACAAAGACGCATAATATGTGCTGTTGACAGTTGTACTACTCTCTTTAAATTCAATGAATTAAATACTCTCACAATTCCAGAATATTGTGGCTATTACTTTCTCCATTGATTGAACAGCTTCCGCCTTTCTGGGACAGGGCTTATCGAGTAGACGGCCTGACGGTGACGTTGGGCCCCCGACCGAACGATTGATAACAAATAACACCCACATCAAGTGAAAGGACGAAATAAAATATCTAGGCGTCACCCTAGACGAAGCACTTTCATATAGACAACACATCGACAAAATAATCAAAAAAGCCACGCAAGCCCGCGGCGCATTAATGATGCTAATCGGCAAACAATCAACACTGACACCCAGGACAAAAGTCCTGGGTGTCAGTGTTGAAGCAAAGATGGAGCCAATAATCCCCTTCATAAAGGGCCGAGCTAAGAGCTTCTCCAATCAGATCAAAACACACACAAACCCGACACTTACACACGTAACGGAATACTCGACAAAATACTCAAAATACAGATGACCGCGAATGGAGATCGACAATGAAGACACTGAGTAAATACCAGTAGTAGCAAAAACCAAAAGTCATGATTTATCACAGCAAGGACTAGGAGTTAAAGGGCAGAGCCCTAGCTCAAATTAACTGAAAGAAGTTGAAGTTGAAAACTGTGACGTTGGTGAGCAGAAAGAGGACGCGGTAACCATCTTGCACTAACCTTATTGGGAAACGCTGTAAGTCGTATGAAGAAATAGTCACTGAAACTAAAGCATATTTCGACCAACGGGTTGATAAAGTTTTAAAGGAATGAAAAGGCTTGAATATTAGTGGATTCTGGACGTTTTTCTATCAACGCATGGTTCAAATTGATAATTTATTGTCGGTAACGATCACATTGACTGTTTCACCAGGTTTCAACCATTCGTAATGCACCATGCCAATTTGGTCCGACCAAACACAGAGCATTGTCTTGGGACAAAAACGATTTGACCTTGGAGTCGATGGGCCGGCTTTGCCAGGTGATAATCATGATTTTTGACGCTTAGGCTTTTCGAAGTAAATCCATTTTTCGTCACACGCCACTATTCTATGCAAACATGACTTTCGACCATACCTTTGAAGCATTTCACAGACAATTTTCCAATTTCCTGTTATTCAATTGATGTGACACCGATTTTTCCATCTTTTGGAATTTTCCCATTAGTCGTAATCGGTCGCTAATCGTTTCTTGGGTCACATTTAATGATTCTGCCCATTGTTTTTGAGTTTGGGTTGTGTCCTCATCCAATAACTGCAGCATCTTCCGAATTTTTCGGTTCTTTGTCTTGCACATCTAACTCACCACTTTTGAATTATCGAAATCACGCCTCACATGTTCTCATTTTTGGAGCGTGCTCGCCGTAAGTTTCTACCAGCAAACGATGACTTTCAGTGGCTTTCTTCTTTTGATTAAATAAGAAAAGTAATACGTGCCGCAAATGCACTTTTCAGGTACGAAACTCTACATTTTCAGAGATGTAAATCTATGACAGTGTTACTTTCGAAAATATGATATGTTTGGCCTTGAAGCTTGAAGTCAGTAGAATAAAATGACATATGTGCCAAATCATAACACGACATACTTAAGCCTAGCTACATTTCTTAGAAAATCCGGTAATGACTTTCAGGTACACCTGGTAAATAGTTACAGACAAGAAGTGCGTTTAAAAGTAAATAATCTTTTGCGAAAAAGTTTTTGTTTTCTTGTCTAATCTAGTTATGATAAATTTATGCATACACATGTAGTAGCATACTAGAATCGAAAGTGATATTACAGGTCAAATTCTGAATTCGATATTTACAAAGAAGTTTGAAGTTCAGACACATATCTACCCGTGATTAATGCTCGAAATATAAATAACCTACGGTAGCTTTTACTGAAGGGAATAATTTCAAATCGCAGAAATGCGTTTAAATTTGCCAATTTAACACAGCTGATGCAACTATTGGTACCTAATTGATAAGAAATATATTGACAATTCATTATTAACACGAAAGAAGAAAAACGAAAAAGAAATGTGTTGAGAATGCTTGTAGATATAATTGGTAGTGATAAATGTTAGAGGTCAAGATATATCTTTTATATGATGGTCTTTTTGTCAACTTAAATATGCGCATTTAATATATTATTTTACAATGTATTTGCTAGTAAAAACAGCAAATAAAGATTACGGCTTTTTCGAGCAATAAGACATGATATTGTGTTTCGTATAGTATTACCTAATATTATATCGAGTGATGCAAAAACTAGACATGGCACTACTTATTAAATTCTTCATAAGAGTACGTCTTCAGGCACTTTCGAATTTCCGACTTTTAGTTTGATAGAAATAGTTGCGATTTAAAATAATGTTTATTACTGCTTTTACGTTTAATTTTTAACTTCATAGTTTGTGTTTAACATTTCTTCAATAACGTACTTTCAAACTTTAAAAGAGGCAAGTAAAACTTTTCCGTTTACAGACAAAGTTTTTCTGATAAATAATCTTTGTTTTCCACATGATTTTGGTTTTAATTCGAAGAATTTTCATGGTTTGTTAACGTACTTAGCGTTTTCAAAAGATTCCATGCTCTCTGTTGCCAAAATTTTGGAGCAACTAACAGGTTGCCTTATTTCAGGTTGCCTTACATAGCACAAATTGTTGTGTGCACGTCCCTCTCTTTCCACGAGCCATAGTTGCGCTAATTAGAAAGAAGCACATCAGAGTCACTTAAGCAAATTTGGAAGGGAATAGACTGTCGAAAAGTACAACATGAGTACATCCTTCCACGAAATCGCATATTGAAGCAAGCATTGCAAGGCCTCAGTCTAGACATCCACGCATGACTATAGCTCGAGAAAGTCGGGCGGTTATTCATGTAATATTAGTTAAGGTATCCATGACTAAGATTGCATGAACAACTGCAGACCGAGGACTTGTAATCCTTGCTTCAATATGCAATTTCGTGGAAGGCAGCATAGTTCACTCACCGTCTCTTTTCTGGTCGATGAGATAGAGATGTGAAACTCCCAATATTTACTCCGTTCTATGTTTCGCCAAATACAGCACTTCTACCCTAACGCGTTACGAATGTACATGTGTACCGAACATTTATGTCCACTAGGGTATTATAAGAACAAGAATATCAAATATTTAAGAATATGTCACTTTGGGTGACGTTTTATTTAAGATTAACATTGAATAAGTTTATTACAGACGTGCGTTTGACCAAGACATGGAGCTTTTTCAACTTATGTTGCTATTGTCTTTACTTCTTCAGGTTGGTAAATCCGAAATTAAAATATTTTTGAGAATATTTTCTTGATTTTATCCTCGGAATAATTGGCCATGGCAATAACGGATTTGTGAGCTGGTGCATTGTCTTGATGAAGCAACATTTCCTTCTTAGCCAAATGCGGCCGTTTTTGCTTGATTTCTTCGCTTAAACGTTGCAATAAGTTCGCATGATACTCGCCGTTGATAGTTTTTCCTTTTTCAAGATAGTCAATGATCAATTATTCCAAACACATCCCAAAGAAACCGATGCATGATCTTGCCTGCAGATGAAACGGTCTTCGCCTTCTTTGGAGCCGGTTCTTCCTTTTGAGTCCATTGTTTTGATTGTTCTTTTGTCTCGTGTGTGAAGTGATGGACCCATGTCTTATCCATGATTATAAAACGGCCCAAAAATTCTCCTTTGTTGCTGTGAAATTTCGCTACAATTGAAACACCTTCACGACTCTGTTTTTGCTCGAGTGTGAGCAAACGCGGCACCTATCTTGCACACAGCTTTATCATGTCCAAATTTTCAGATAATATGCGCTTACTATGTCCGCTAGCTCGCGCACTTTCAGTCGACAATCATCCAGTACCGCTCTATGGATCTTCTTCACCATTTTTGAAGTTGTCACCTCATTTAGTCTGCCACTGCGATGCTCGTCTTTGCAGCTCGTACGGCCTCGTTTAAGCTCTGCTATCCAATATTTCACTGTTGTAAACGAAGGAACAGACTCACCCAGAGTATAATCCAGTTCAACTTTTATATTAGTTGGGCTGAGGCCTTTCAAATAAAAGTTTTGTATCACGTAACGATGACCAATTTTCTCCATTTTTACAAATTCACTGAAAACGTTTACTATTCATGGCTGCCAAACAAATACTAAACAACGTGGCGTCTTCAGTCTCGAAACATATGCTTTATAGATTGCGTACTTTCTAATATTTTTCAAGCAACTAGCGCCATCTCTTCAGGCCGGGTACGTATGGGACCACCCTCGTAGAAACTATGTCCATTTACTAATAAATTCTTCATTACAATAGCTTAAATCATTTTTAAACTTAAAAGGATTAATTTAATAATTTGTTTTATATATGGAATTGAAAAAAAATATTTTAATATATATTTTGTTAACAATATTAATTCAAAACAACGTGCATCAATTTTCAAAATTTAATTTAAAATAAACCAGTTAAACTTTCACAATTATTGTTGTTTAAGTAACCTTTCTTTGAGGCTAATTTTTTTCTATTAGAGGTAAATAAGTAATACAATAATTGTGTATGTGTAAATCAAACTTTCTCAGCTTGTATTTTATAATGTCAAAAATATTCACGTAATTTAGTCGTGATTGGTGTATCCGTTCGTGGTACAGAGTACGAGGATAGTTTAACAAGTAGTGAGAATAACACGTAGGTGGCGCTCTAATTGGTAAAACAAATGCACTGCAATTAGGTTGCCTATTTCTATGTTTACATTCCGATATTTAGATAAATCGGTTGATTAGTTTACTTTTGACAGCTGATTGAAAAAGAAGCAACACGTCGTTTTGTTAAAATGGAAAAAGCAGAGTATCGTGCGGTGATTAAATACCTCCTAATTAAGGGTATGAAAGCTACCGAAATAAAAGATGAGTTATGGGAAACATTAGGTGAATCTGCTCCATCATCCGCCACAATAAGTAGATGGGTAAATGAACTTAAACGTGGTGGAACAAGTTGTATTGATGAAGCGCGCTCTGGGGCACCTAAAATCGTGACTTCTAAGGAACTGATTATAAAAATCCATAATATTGTATTGTTACGTAAGATCGGCAACTCAAAGTGAGAGAGATAGTAGAAATGGTAAGCATTTCAACAGATCGCGAACACCACATTTTAACGAAAGAATTAGGCCTTTCCAAGCTTTCGGCAAGATGGGTGCCGCGATTGCTTGCGACTGATCAAAAGTTCACTCGTTTGCTCATTTCCAATGAGTGTTTGGACCTTTATAAGCGGAATCCGGTTGATTTTGGTAGGCGATTTGTTACTTGCAATGAAACCTGGATACACTACAGTACACCCGAAACTAAACAACAGTGGAAGCAATGGTTAGAACGTGGTTCTGCATCTTCAAAGAAACGAAAACCACTTTATCGGCAAACAAGGTGATGGCATCAATTTTTTAGGATTCAAAAGGCATTTTGCTCATTGGTTACCTTCAGAAAGGTGCTACAATAAACGCACAATATTATGCAGAATTTCTACAAAAATTAAATGTTGAGATTCGTGCTAAACGGCCAGGAATGGTAAAGAAAAAATTCTGTTTCCCCAAGACAACGCTCCCTCGCATCCCAGCACAGTTGCGATGTCCAAAATCCACAAGTTGCATTTCCAATTAATACCGCATGCGCCTTATTTGCCGGATCTTCCACCTTTTTCCAAATTTGAAAACGGCACAAGGTGGAAAGAAATTTTCGTCTAACGACGAGCTTATCATCTTCGTAAACGAGTATTTTGCAAGCCTTCCGGAATCGCATTTTAGAGGTGGCATAAGGGCATTGGAGCACCGTTGGAATAAATGTATTGCTCTTTTAGGAGAATATACTGAAAAATAAAAATTATTTTGTATTTAAAAAATTCGTTTTTCTTTTCCATTCTCACTACTTGTCAAACTACCCTCGTATAATGCAATCGTTAAAGCCAAAGGAAGGTTTTCAAAATATTAATGTAACATCTTTAATGCACAAATAAATATTTTGTGTTAGTAATATATGTCTGTTTTGTTTTATTTATGGTAAATTTGAAGAACTACTTTTATTAATTAAATGTTCAGGTACTCTATTAAATAAATTCGTCACCTGCAAAACAGTTCTATATTGAGCAAATGCTCGAGAAACAATCTACCTTAGTTCGAAGTTGGATTTTCTACATAGCATTGTATACAATCGGATGTATGTGAAATAGGTTATTGTATTAATAATCAGTATAATTGCATTACTTTTTTAAACAGAAATACACTGTTAATTCTTAGTATCATTATCAAAGAGACATTTCATCTTAGAACATAGTAAACAGCAAATAGTGAACCAATATATCGGTCTTGAATTTTGTTCTGACGCACTATCTAATAAACAAATATTTTTCGATAAATAAAATTTATTCCTTATCAAAAAATTTGGTTTACTGTATTTGATTTATTTACCAGTTGACATAAATTTAGAGTAAATTATTTAAATTCGAATAATCTTGGAGTATACGCCATTGGCACTTTGATCCTTTTAAGTTTCCGGACATCTAGGTTTTACAAATATTTTTCGATATTATGTTATTATTTTTAGACTATTATTTACACATTTTATCTAATTCTAGTAATTCGTTTTACTTTTAACCGGACAAATAGCACTGGAGGCGACTTCCGCAAGGCAAAGATAAATTATATTAAATTTAAATATAGGAGTACAAAGTTTATAATAATAATAATATTTATTAACCACCCAACAGAGTACTATAGGGTATACAAACCAAAAATTACAATTACATTGATAATACATATACAAAAATCAAAAACACAAAAAAAACGAATAACAAAATAATAGAATTGAATGTAAGTTAAATAAATAAATAAATAAATAAATCAAATTAAATCCAATCAAACACCGCAACGATGCAGTTGGTTGAAATTCCTAGCCGCGTGCGTAAGTGGAGCCCTAAACAGAATGTTGGTTCTTGGCGTTCCCATTGCCAAAGGATCACCGAACCTCGACTCCAGGCGTGGAACCGCAAAACCTACGCCAGCCAACAGCTCTGGCGCACCAATTTTCCCCGAAATCAAGACATAAACGTAGCACTGACATTCCGCCTCCGTTTCGCCAAGGACTCAAAGCCATGACTAAGTAGAGGCTTTATGCAATTTGTAATTAAAAACGGTGACCTCAGATCTTCTTGTGAAGGACATTTTCAATTACCAGTATTTAAAGAAATATTATTTACTGTACATCACTTCATTACGCCCCTGAAATAGATCCCAATCCTCCGAGCCAGAAATTGAACGAAATATTTTTAAGTCATCAGCAAAAAGCAAGTTTTTAGAAGCATGCATATTATCATTAATGAAAATATTGAATAACAGAGAACCCAAGTTCGAATCCTGCGGAACCCCCATTGATAAGAATAAGCAGTAGATGAATAGCCATCGTAAAAAATGTACTATTGGAATAAATAGAATTGAAGGAATACAACCAAAAAATGATTGAAGCCGAAATGAAGTTTTAAAGGAAACAATGAATGACTATATATACAATAGTTAGATATATAGATAGATACAAGCCCCTATTCTGTACAATATATTTAGTGGTTGGAACAAATCAGTTCTATTTACTGCGGTTATAATAATAATAATAGTATTTACTCCTATAGGGTATACAAACCAAAAATTACAATTACATTGTTAATACATATAAAAAAATCAAAAACAAAAAAAAATAAAAAAAAATGAAAAACAAAATAATAGAACTGAATGTAAGTTAAATACATAAATAAATCAAATTAAATCCAATCAAACACCGCGACGATGCAGTTGGTTGTAATTCCTAGTAGCGTGCGTAAGTGGAGCCCTAAACAAAATGTTGGTTCTTGGCGTTCCTATTGCCAAAGGATCACCGAACCTCGACTCCAGGCGTGGAACCGCAAAACCTACGCCAGTTAACAGCTCTGGCGCACCAATTTTCTCCGAAATCAAGCCAGACATAAACGTAGCACTGACATTCCGCCTCCGTTCTGCTAAGGACTCAAAGCCATGACTAAGTAGAATTTCTCCATAGTCAGTGTCGTGTCCCAGATAAAAACCATTTTCTTTGAATGATAAGTATTTCAAAAACACTTTCTCTGCACTCATTCCACGGCATCAATTTGATTATTGTAAATAGGGTCCCACACCACTGTAGCATACTCCAGCTTACTACGCACTGAAGCACGAAATAAAGAGGATATGCATCCCGTGTTTGTAAAGCTCCTGCAAGTCCACATGATAAGGCTAAGAACCTTGTGTGCATTCGCGAGCATAGCCCAAACATGGTCAGAAAAGGACAGACTGCAATCGAAAACAACACCCAAATCCCTCATAGAATCCACATGCGAATCTAACACGTTATCAATATGATATAGGTACTCAATCCTATTCAATTTTCGTGTATAAGAGACTGAATAACATTTTTCAATATTTAGGGATAGATTATTGTTGGTACACTAGACAGAGATAAAAGTCAAAGCCTCCTGCAAAAGCCTAATATCAATTGAGGCAATTCTGTGGTAAATTTTCAAATCGTCGGCATAAGCTAGTACTGGGCATTCAATCGCAGAAATAAGGTCATTAATGAAAATCACAAACAAAAGTAGCCCAAGATTTGAACCCTGTGGCACACCAGAAGTTGACACATAATATTTGGATTTGAAACCGTGGTAGTAAACATAATTATACCGATTAGTTAAGTACGAACTGAAAAATCCTAGCAAAGCAAAAAAAAGCCAAAAGAATCCAACTTGTGTAACAAAATGGTATGATCCACAGTATCAAAAGCTTTAGAAAAATCTGGATATACAACATCCAACTGTCCACCCTCATCCAACGCCTCAGCAATGGTCTGAGAAATCGTGACATCGTTTAGACACGAATATGGTGAAACGAGATCAATTTCTGTTACAGTTATTTTCTTGGTTCCAATTCAACTTGGAATGACGAAAATAAGGTAAAACTGAAATAGTGTTTGCCACGTAATGTCACTAAACCATAGGTTCCCAAACTTTTTAAAGCCATGGCGCCCTTAACGTTCAGATTATTTCCGGCGGCGCCCTTCATATGAAGCAAAACTGGTGACCTGATAATTTTAAGTCTAAAGTCTTAAATTTAAATAAATTCTATGCTATGATTTCTAAATTTAACTTTCAGATTTTATAAGACTTTAATTTTATTTAAATACTTTGTGAATAGTTGTTAGTAAATTTGATTTTTTAGTAATCGTAATAAGGTGGAGAAGGAAAATGTAAATAAATCGAAAAATAAACTGTTTAATAAATTCATTTTCATAAAATTATATTTTTCAATTTTTTTTCGTTTTGGCGAGGATGTCGCAGCGCCCCTAGAGACTCGTAACGACGCATACTTTGGGAAGCCCTGCTCTAAACTATCAAGAGTAATATTATCGGTAACAATAATAGAATGTAGCATCAATGACGTTTTTGGCTTCGCTTTTGGTTAGAGAAGTCAAGAAATATTTACGGACAATTTGAACAAAACAGACCGACCAATAAGTCTCTGGAATTGGACTAAATAACCGTAGTATTTATTACTTTCATCAATAGCAATTATTTTCACTGTTTATTTGTATACACAGTCTGTCGTAGAGAAAACCGAACCTTTATAAAATAAAAACAAAACCTTACTGTTTTGGTAAAATTCATTTATTTTATACAAAGGAATCGCCCTCGGCTTCAATACAACGTTCTGCGCGGTCAATTAACATGGCGAATGAATTTTTAAATTCATCTTTAGAGGTGTCCTTCAAGATCGCTGTCGACGCCTTTTTAATGGCTTCAACATCGGCATAACGTTGTCCTTTCATCGGCAAATGTAGTTTGGAGAATAGATAGAAATCACAGAGGGTCAAATCCGGTAAATGGTTGATGGTTAAAATGCCATTTGTAGTTAGAAAATCAGTGATAAGCGTCGAGCGATGAGAAGGTGCGTTATCATGTAACAAACGCTATCTACCATTTTCGCGATATTGACGGCACACACGACGAATTTGCGCCAAAAGACGCTTCATAACACCAAGACAATATACAGAATTGACTGTTTGACTAGTTGGTCCACTATATCTTTCGAATCATAAAAACAAATCATCATTGTCTCACTTTTGACTCCTCCGAACGCTCTTTCTTCATTTGGATGCCTCCATTTAGAGCTTTGACGCCTGCTCTCTGGATCTTATTGAAAACACCACGTCTTATCGCCAGTTACAATAGAATGCCTGAAGTTTTCGTCCTTTTTTGAATCTTTAATCAAGTCTGTACAATGTTGAATTCAGTTAGCTTGTGTGGTACAAACCTTACACAAATCATTCTCAGTCCCAAATGCTGTGTCAAAATGCGATGAATTAAATCTTTGGAAATATTGAATTCTATTCCCACGTATCGCAATGAGGATTTCGGCTCATTTCTGATAAATTCACGCACAAGTTCTATGTTACTTTCTGTAACCACAGATTTTTTTACACCAGGATATTCGTCGTCATTTATGTCCGTATGACCGTCATTAAATCGTATATACCACTCATACACACTCGTGCCTGATAAACACGCGTCACCATACACTTGTTTCATCAAACTAATCGTTTCAGTAAACGATTTACCGAGTTTAAAACAGAACTTGATATTTGCACTTTGTTCAAAATTTATTTTTCGACCAATGCCAAATACACACTGTTACTTTATGCGCAATTTCTCTGCTTCTAATGATGTAAATGCATGATATTTTGACATAACTTTGGTGAAGGATATACCTTATCAATGCATATTTTTTGAAATAAATTACGCCACTAAAAATTACAATTTCAAAAAGGTCCGTTTTCTCTGTGGCAGTATGAATATCTAGTTTTTCTATGAGGACACAACAATTTTGTACTTATAAAATACGGAATAATTAAGATATTGGGCTGAAATTTATTCCAGATGTAGTACACATGTTAAGTTTAGCTATGGAATTTGATCCCGCTCATGTAACCACCGCAAGCACGCTTGCAACGATTGATCCTTTACAACCAATTTTCCACCACTCTTTTACATATATCGGCCAGGACATTGGCTTGTCGTCATAAACCAATGACTTAACGTAATCCTATAAAAAGGAATCCAAAGGTGTTAAATCGCATGGGCGAGTTGGACACTCCATCGGACCATTTCTCGAGATTACACGGTTACCGAGTTTCCCTCATAAGAGATCCCAAAAAAACCGATGTCATGACCTTGCCTGCAGATTAAACGGTTCTCGCCTTCTTTGGAACCGGTTCTCCCTTTTGAGTCCATTAATTTGATTGTTCTTTTGTCTCGGGTGTCGGGTCATGTTTCATTCATAGTTATGAAATGGCGCAAAGATTATGCTTTGTTGCTGTGAAACTTCGCTAAGCACTCAATTGAAACATCTTCACGACACTGTTTTTGCTCGAGTGTGAGCAAACGTGGCACCCATCTTACAAACAGCTTTCTCATATCCAAATTTTCAGATAATATGCGATGTAATGCACTTTTTGAATGCCTACTATGTCTGCTAGGTTGCGCACATTCAGTCGACGATCATCCAGTACCACTTTGTGGATTTTCTTCACCATTTCTGGAGTCATCACCACATTTGGTCGAGCACTGCGATGCTCGTCTTGGCAGCTCGTACGGCCTCGTTTAAACTCTGCTACCCAATATTTCATTGTTATAAACGAAGGAGCGGACTTCTGCTTTTACATCGGTTAGGCTGAAGCCTTTCAAATAAAAGTATTGTATCACGTAACGATGACCAATTTTCTCCATTTTTACAAATTCACCGACAACGTTCACTATTGATGGCTGCCAAGCAAATACTAAACATCGTGGCGTCTTCAAACTTGAAGCATATGCTTCAGAATGTCTACTTTCTAATACAGAGCTATTTTTTGAGCAACTACTGCCATCTCTAGGTCAGGCCGGGAACTTGTGGGACCACTTTCGTATATACCTAATAATTCACGAATTTCTTTCGTATAATTTTTATTACGGTTCTTTATAATTAAAGAGTTCTTCAAAAGCGTCTTTCAATTTTTAAATATGCTCATTTTCTTATTGTATGATGTCATTGCATTTTCTATTTTTAGGTATTTCAGTCTGTAAGAAATTAAAACTTTAGAACTATTTTCGTATTGCAATATTTAACTTGATTTCCCATAGGGCAGGGGACGAGAGTTTGTAGGTCAAAACCGTTAATAGTGGTTAAAACAATAATTTCATATTGATTAAAGACGAACGTTGAATATCAATCCACATTCAATAAATTATTCTACTTTTTGTAATAGCTTTCTCTCAGTAGTCGTCGAGGCTATAAATATACATAAATTGCAAAGTTCATTCGACTCAATGCGTTTTTTAATTTCAGCGATTAGTAATGATACAATTGCATATGTGTGTTTGTGTGTTAAAAATCCAAATCTTGGAATTCTCTTATTAGATATAAATCCAGTTATTACCAGTGGCTTAATTTAAATGTATATTGTCTGTATTTGTTTTTCTCTAAGCAAAAATGTCCATCTTAATTGATCAATAAAATAATGATACCACTGTGTATGTGTGTTAAAGTTTATCTATTAAAAGACAATAATTGAAAATTACACAGACGGACATCGTGATCGCGTTTATTATTACCATAGCATGTCTGATCGTGTGTCATACAGACAAAAACTAAAAATATAAGCTATTATTGTCATCTTCTCATAGTTTAATGTTACAAGGAATCATTCAAATATTAATAACACCCTGTTTACTAAGTATGTTTCATGGAATAACACCTATTATCAGGTAAACTTGTGTTATTATTGAACGACTACCTACAAAAGAGTCGTTCAATGTGCAAATGTGCAAAATTACAATCAGTTTTTGATTCTAAAAAACGACGTATAGTGTCACGTGCTAATTTCACTTCTTGAGATGATGGCGCGGTTGATGGAGTATCCTTTGAATATGTATTTTCACCTACAATTTTTGTGAAAGAAATTTGGGAACGACTTTTCCATCTGGTAAACCACCCATTTGTTGCTTGAAAATTTACACTACCCAGATTTTGTGAAATCTGTTCGGCTTTTTCCTTCAAAATGGGTCCGCTAAGTGGAACTTTACGCGCTCTTTTTTCCATAAACCAATGATTTAAAGCATTTCCTACGTCAGCATTCTTCTCGATGCGTCTTCGTTTTTGAGTAGGTTTAAAATTATCACGCCAATCACTTAAAATATTGTCTTTTCTTTTTAACAATTTACTCACTTGTGCTTGAAACACACCAAATTTTTTGGCAACATCCAACTGACTGCAAGTTGTTTCTTCTAAAAACTCAAGCAATTTTACTTTTTCCTTCAGAGCAAGGTCTTTTCTTTTCAAGTTTGTCGAAGAAGCCATTTTTCACTCACTTTCACTCACTTTCGATTGCAATGTCAAATAACAAACTGACCAGAAATATAGAAATTTCCTGACTTTAAAACCTCCGAAAAATTTTTTATTGTATGTATGTAATTCGCACAGAATTAACCATTATCTAAATACTGTTTAAAATCACTTAGGTACAAGATTTTATTGCGATACGTAATTAGCCGACGATTATCTGTAATTATGTACATAATAGCTTTTTAAAAGTAAAGTAAACATTCGTAGTAACTTTTGGTTTACATCCACCTTTAGTTAAGCAGGTAGAGAAATTTATTCTTTTATGAAGACGTCAAAACAAGTTAAAATTCAATAATCTCGAATTTCGACCAGCAAACTATCCAGGGATTTCCGAGAATGCCCAAGTAGAATGTACGAATAATTGGTCAGTGAAAATTCGCGATTTTTCTCTGTGTTTGTCTGCGATTTCACATTTTGTGAAGGTTTTCTTCGACCGTCTCTGGAACCGAACGCCAGCGCGGGCGCATTTATCGTAATCGGCTAATCAAAATACATAAATTCCGGGTAGGGGCGCATCGAAAATCAATGCTTCTTCTTTTGTATTTTTGACAGAGATTCGAGAATTTTCGCGAATATCTGGAGAACAAGAAGGGTTATCTTGTTGCGAATTCGAAATTCATAATCTACCAGTCCTCGATTAGATATGGTCCTCAGAATGGCGAAAGTCGACGCTTCGGTTTTTCCGAACTTTTAAATTTCATTGTTTGATATTCAAAAAAACCGCAAAATTTTCAAACGCCTATGCTTCCACATTCTATGTTCGATCGTCACGAACGTTTTACCAAATGAAAGTATTCTGCGAGACGATTAAAATGAATGTTCAGATACTTGTTCATGAATATACCGAAACCTAAAAATTATTTTAAAATGTATTTTCATTTTTATGAAATACCCATTAATTGATCTGATACGTAGACTTCCGCGGTCGTAGTCCATACTGTCTTCTTCTGGGCTTCCGGACTGGAATCGCGTCACTGGTATAACTGCCGAAGTTTCTTACCCACTCGTATAGCACATCTTCAGGGCCCAACTACTGCTATCTGTCGAACTGAAACAGTTTCAGTGCGACAGACAGTAGCAGTAGTTGAGCCCTGAAGATGTCCCATACGAGTACTCATTAATTGTTTTGAATAATTCATGGCAGAAGGTTGAAAATTTGGTAATTTTAATTATCGAATATCCAAAAGGGACAGAAAATTCACCTTGATATCTAGAGAACCTGTTTTTCGTTTAATCTGTGTGTTTAGAGAAAATATTCTTTCACTGTTTCGAAAAAGTTCTGAAGAGTTTTTGTTAATCAATAATTAATAACGCAAAATAGGTGATCTTAGGAATTAAGCTGACCACTGAAGCATCGCCTGCATAGGGGTTAAATAGGTAACAAATGTCAATACTTATTTGCTTTACTCCGTTGCCATAAGCTACTAAATTCACATATCTGATATCTAAGGACTTGATAATCCCTTTGACCAGTATCATAGTCTATGACCAAATGACTTGAAATAGCTCTATATTAGGCGAATATCATTCTCTTGGACTATCTTGGAAAGATAAACGTACATATTTGTTAAATACACAAACTACGATAGTCTACGATATACATTTATTTTATTTATTATTATTTATTTTAGTTCATAATTTTTTCCTGAGCTTTTCCTGAGATTAAAAGAAGCCGGTTTTCATGGACGAATTGCAATGCGAAAGCCGCTTCTACGCAAGCAAAACAAGCTAAAACGTTTAAAGTGGACACACGATCACCAAAATTGGACCACAGAAGACTGGAATAAAGTACTGTGGACCGACGAATCCAAATTCGAGATTTTCGGCTCACGAAGACGTGTTTTCGTGAGGAGGATGCATAGATCTTACTGTTAAGCATGGTGGAGATTCAGTCGTGATATGGGGTTGCTTTTCTGGATCAAATGTGGGCGATCTCGTAAAAATCGAAGGTATACGAAAAAAAAACAGTATACGCGTATATTAGAGGAAAACGCAATCCCCTGTGGAATTAAAATTTCGGGTAAGAATTTTATCTTCCAACAAGGTAATTATCTGAAACACACTTCCAAACCATGTTGGGAATATTTGCAGAAATTGGAGAACGAGAGAACCATAAAAATTATGGCGTGGCATCCCCAGAGTTCCGATTTAAATCCCATGGAGTTGCTGTGGGAAGAACTTGACCAAGAGGTGAGAAAATTGGCCCTCACATCTATTGTAAATATGTGGAAGAACCTGCAAGAGGCATGGGATAAAATAGGACCTGAGATATTACTGTGTGCTGCAGTAATTAGAAATAAAGGAGGGCATATAGACTAGCCTAAAGTTTAGATAAATGTATTATACAACAATTTATTTTAGATGTAAAAATATACATTTTTCATATATGTAAATAATAAAAAGACATTAGTATTTCAATTTTGTTTTTTGTTACAATTTGCGGCTTAAATGCGAGTGACTAAATACTTATGAGTGATATCGTGTATGTAATAGTTTCACAAAATTACATGTTTATATAGCAATATATATGTATATACCGCAATATATATATATATATATATATATATATATATATATATAGCATGTATATATCTTTTTCTCTAACTGCTCCTGTATTTAGTATATTCTATACTATCAGTGAAGTTTCTATGTACGAGTATTAGATAATTTTACATGCTTTTACAGTAAAACCATGTTCTAAATGTTAGCATAAACTTGTTAATTTTCTTATTTACTGGAGTTTAATATTCATGGACTTACATTTGACTTTGTATTGTTAGTTAATTTCCTATCGTAATAATGTAAATGTTTATCGATAGATGTCCGTGACTAGCCGTATGGCACGGAAAATTTGAAATTTACTTTCTATCTGATATTTAATGTTATATTTTTCCGTGTTGTATGGTAAATATTATTGGAGAACAATATATTATTTGAATTATGTAAATCTTTAGCAATTATCTATTTATTTTTGATGTAATTCAGTGGAGTCTTAAACACCTTAACTACAGGAGTGCACCTTTAAAAAAATATACATTTAGAGTAGTGTACTAGATGTTACTGTCGCCTTCGAAACTTGACCGAGAGGTGAGAAAATTTGCCCCCGCATCTGCTGTTAATATGTGAAAGTACCTGCAAGAGGCATGGAGTAAAATAAAACCTGAGACATCACTTGCAAAAATTGCAGAACGAGAGAACCATAAAAGTTATGGCGTGGCCTCCCCAGAGTCCCGATTTAAATCCCATCGAGTTGCTGTGGGAAGAACTAGACCGAGAGGTAAGAAAATCGGCCCCCACATCTGCTGTTAATATGTGGAAGCACCAGCAAGAGGCATGGGGTAAAATAAACCCTGAGACATTACGAAAATTAAACGAAAAAATGCCTCGATTGTGTGCTGCAGTGATTAAAAATAAAGGAGGGCGTACAGACGAGTCTAAAATTTAAATAAACCTATTATACAATAATTTATTTTAGATGTAAAAATATATATTTTTCATATACGTAAATAATAAAAAGATATTAGTATTTCAATTTTGATTTTTGTTACAATTTGCGGGTTAAATGCGAGTGACTAAACACTTATGAGCAATATCGTATATGTAATAGTTTCACAAAATTATACGTTTATATAACAAGGACGTCGGGCGGACTCACATATAGATCTTCATGTATATATATCTTTCTTTTGCACAGAGATTTAAGCATTTTTCCCATTTCGGCATGCAGGACTAAAATTCATTTTCTGAAATACTGCTGATCAGCTGTCTTTCATTTTGTTAGATGTTCAAGAGGAAGAAATATTAACCACACCATTTTAAACTTTTTCGGTTTTATATTATTACTTAAATATAAATAAAAGGATTGGAGTTTTCTAAAACTTGTCCACCCACTTGTCTCCGTTGTTAGCATACTATGTTGGTATTCGCTCCTTCATTTAGTAAACTTTAAACTATTTTGAAAAATACATGTATCTTGATAAAATTAAGAAGCATTTAGCTCCCCTATCCTTCTATCTTTACACTCTGTGCTAAAAGCGACACAAGGAGCTATTAATCGAAGCTCATCGAGGACGTGAAGAAAAGGGAAAGTTGAAACACTGATATAAGACGAAAGAAGCCAGAGAAACATACAATGGAATGTCGTGCAATTTTTGTTGAATTGGACTTGCCATTTACACACATGATTAGATATATAGACCAAAACATAATTAGAATGACGTATCAATGGGAAGATGTTTGACTTTCAACTCAGTAATGGATTGATGATATAAAAAGTGTTGTTACAGTTGAATTGAATTGTTTAAAACAGCTTAGTGAAAAGGATAAGTACTCGGATTAACTTATGATCTAAATTGTAAAAGTAGATGAATTTAATTCTATAGCCAATGTTCTCACAGACACATTGCCATCAAAAGCAATGTTTCACGGACTTTTTCAACTATTTGAGTACGATTTGCAGCTTCTGAACGTCGAGGACTTGGATAGTCATTTATATCTTCACGATCATTTTTAAATCTTGTACACGACGTATAAACTTGTATACGAGACACTTATTAATTATTGTGCTGCTAATTTTATTTGGCCGGCGGAAAAAATGTGAACTAATACGCGAAACTCTTTACCTCTCACCTCCTTAACCGACATATTCAGCTGAAGTACAGTCAAGTACAATATCATATCTATTTTGATCTATTTGTTGTTTGAGGTTTATAGGTGGTTAGTTTGTGTGTTTCTTGTATAATCTAATAGGTTGCAGTCATAAATTCACATTCACATGTCAAACTATTGAATTAAGCGCTCCAAATCTTTTTCTCGGAGTGTATCTTTTAAAACGATTGTACTGCTTGACTAGCCAAAGTGAATTTGTTGTAGTATAGTTTCTATATTGATATTTTCCGACAAGAAACTAATGTCAATAGATTCATCACGACGAACTCAAATCATAGGATGGAACAAAAGATGGCCTCCTCAGTTTTCTTATCAATCGTTTGCTTAGTTTCCCACTAACAAAAATGAGATACGAAAAGCAGTTGAGCTTTTTTTGAGAACATCGCGAGATACAACGGTTTTGACCCGGAAACAGTCAATGGATTAATTGGGAAGGTTAGCATAAGAAAGACGGAGTACCACATGTCTGTACCCTCGAAGCAATCGAGACGAGTAATTTATATGTTTAGCTTTTCACTAGTTGATGTAAAATTTGAATAGTGTTTTTAAAGAGCGCAGTTATCAAGTTACATTTCGGTCCATTAACTCCATAAAATCCCTCTTAGGAAATGCAAAAGACAAAGTCGAGGACAACAAAAAATCGACAATTTACGGAATTAAATGTCTAGTTTGAAGTAAACAATACATTGGCCAAACAAAATGATTGATTGAAACCCAGTATAAAGAACATATTGCAGCTATCAAATTCAATCGGCCAGAAAAATCCGGTTTAGCAAAACATGTGCTGAAGGGTAATCATAGTGTAACCGTTGATTGTTTCCATTTGGTTAGAGAACGTGTGTAATTATCGTGAATTAGATACGCATGAACGCATGTCCATTTTGAAGAATAATGGCCGTGTATTGAACACTGTCTTGGGACCCAACTATAACTCATCTCTCTTTGATCTCTTACACGATAGACAAGGGAGGGTGCAATAAACGCTTGCAGATACTTTTCTTTTATTCTAGGTTAAGACTAGAAAACAATTTTTGTTGAAATTATGTGAAACGAATATGCAGTGTGCGTTTTGGCTTTCGGCGGTAGTTCTAGGTGCGACACTGTTTAATCATCTGCTAATGACGACAACTTAGTTATTGAAATACGTATACAGAATAAAAAAATTGATGTGGAAAGGGGTGACATATCAACTTTAAGTGATTAAGTTTCTGTATTCTTTTTCTTTGCTTGTTTTTTCAGCATAGGTATATCTGGGTCTATTTTTTTGCTATTACCCCAGTGTAATTAACCTGAAATTAAATGGTAGAGCATCTGTGGGCGAACTGCCTCTTTCTGATTAGCTTTGTTTCCTCATTTCGTTTCATATAATTCAGTTTTTATGTATTTCTGTTATTAAGATATATTGTTTGGTTGTATTTGACTGTTTGGATTTATTTATCTTTCGAAATGAACAAAGACGCCAAATAACTCCGAAAGATTGCCCACATGTTCTGGGACAGCCTGTATAATAATCTAAACGAATTTGCAACCTTCAAAGGAATGTTTAGCAAAAGTTCTTAAATATCTAATTCTATAATTTCTAATATTTTAAGTCCTTAAATCATTTGATACAATCTTTTAGACAATACAAAGTTTCAGCATCGTTTAAATAACAAGCAGTAGTCAACGTCTGTTCAAAGGAAATAATTATACGTGTTTAAAGTATGTAATTACTTCCCTCTTTCTTCTTCTCTAGTTCTGGGATAGCCTGTACAATAACCTAAACGAATTTGCAACCTTCGAAGGAATATTTAACAAAAGTTTTTAAATATCTAATTCTATAATTTCGAATATTTTAAGTCTTCAAATCAATTGATATAATCTTTTAGACAATACAAAGTTTCAGCATCGTTTAAATAACAAGCAGTAGTCAACGTCTGTTCAAAGGAAATAATTATACGTGTTTAAAGTATGTAATTACTTCTCTCTTTCTTCTTCTCTAGTTCTGGGATAGCCTGTACAATAATCTAAACGAATTTGCAACCTTCGAAGGAATATTTAACAAAAGTTTTTAAATGTATAATTCTATAATTTCTAATATTTTAAGTCTTTAAATCATTTGATACAATCTTTTATACAATACGAAGTTTCAGCATCGTTTAAATAACAAGCAGTAGTCAACGTCTGTTCAAAGGAAATAATTATACGTGTTTAAAGTATGTAATTACTTTCCTCTTTCTTCTTCTCTAGTTCTGGGATAGCCTATACAATAACCTAAACGAATTTGCAACCTTCAAAGGAATATTTAACAAAAGTTTTTAAATATCTAATTCTATAATTTCGAATATTTTAAGTCTTCAAATCATTTGATATAATTTTTTAGACAATACAAAGTTTCAGCATCGTTTAAATTACAAGCAGTAGTCAACGTCTGTTCAAAGGAAATAATTATACGTGTTTAAAGTATGTAATTACTTCCCTCTTCCTTCTTCTCTAGTTCTGGGATAGCCTGTACAATAATCTAAACGAATTCGCAACCTTCGAAGGAATATTCAACAAAAGTTTTTCAATATTTAATTCTATAATTTCTAACATTTTAAGTCCTTAAATCATTTGATGCAATCTTTTAGACGATACAAATTTTCAGCATCGTTTAAATAACAAGCAGTGGTCAACGTCTGTTTGAAGCAAATATTTATATGTGTTTAAAGAATGTAATTACTACATTCGGTTTCGATAATGTCTTCTATCCATATAAACGAACTTGTGCATATCGAAAACCAGTGATAAAAAAGCAGTGACCGCCAGAATTATAAATATATCTATTAGGTTCGATAATATGGTTATCAGGACGGTTATTTTATGTTAATTGCGTGCAATAAAATTTATTTTTATTTTAATAACATCAGACACCTAATTAATGTATAAACATGTCTTACTACTAAAATTTCGTGCCTAAACGATAACATTACGAGACCAAATAGCGATAAGAAGATCGTTGCGTTGAATAGTAACTTTGTTTCTGCTCGCTTTTACATAAATCTTGTTTTCGACTATGTAATTAAGTGTTCTATATTTCCAAATTGACTAGAATAAGACAATATTATGATTTGTAAATTATAACATTTAAAGATTCCTAGGATTTATATTTAACATTATTTTTCACAATCATTTCTATGAAATAGTATAGAAATATACACTATAGTGCGTAAGAAACATGTTATTTACATTAAAACTTTAATAAACAGGATAACTAATCAATTAAGGTTATTATTATTTCGACAATAAATTTCGTATTCTGTATACGTTTTTTGACAAATAAGTTGTCATCGTCAGCAGATAATGAATCACAATGTCGCACCTAGCACCACGGCACAATCCACACGGAACGAAAGTCCGTGGAAAGCCAAACACACACGATAGATTCGTTTCGTATACTTTGAATTGTATTCTAGTTTTAAACTAAACACTTATCTTAAGATACCTGCTTATATACATGGTACGAATCCTTTTGTCAGTCGTATTATTACTTTTATATGAAGTAGAATAGACAAGAGCTAGGGATCGGACCTCTGGCGGCGTTTAACACATGGTTTTTATTCTTTGAAATACCTATGCTTTCATAAAGGATGTTTGAAATTACGCGGCCTTTTTTAAGAACAAATAAAATATAGATGGCGCACTGAATTTGTCTGGCTATGTGGGGTTGAATTTGATGGAGCCTGTGGTGGATTAACTTAATCACTAAGGTTAATATATAACCCCTTTCCACATTAACTTTCGTAATTCTGCATATGCATTTCGACAACTAAATTGTCATCATCAGCAGATAATTGCAAAGTGTCGCACCTGGTAAACCATGGCGAAAAATACCCGTACGAAAAACAAACTCTGTACTCGATCTGTACCGTTGAGAACCAAAATGTACACTGTCTATTTGGTTCTGTACGTTTTGGTTCTCACTTCATGAAACACCACTTCATCCACAAAAAATAACTGTTTGGTGCGCTTTGCAAGCCGGCGGCGTCATAGGGCCGTATTTTTTCGTCGACGATAATGATTGTCACGTTACTGTGAATGGTAATCATTATCGCGCCATGATTACCGATTATTTTTCGCCCGAATTAGAAGATATGGACTTGGACAACATGTGGTTTCAGCAGGACGGTGCCACAAGCTACACAGCACACGTTACAATCGATTTAATGAAGAGTAAGTTTGATGAGCGTGTTATCTCAAGAAATGGACCGGTCGATTGGCAGCCTCGTTTGTGCGATTTAACGCCTCTAGACTTTTTTCTTTGGGGCTACGTCAAGTCATTGGTCTATGCCAACAAGCCGACAACGTTGGAAGAGCTCAGAGCCAACATTGACGCGAAATAGCAGCCGTTTCGGCTGAATTGTGTGGCCGAGTCATCGAAAATTGGGTCCAACGAATCGACCGCTGCAAACGTGCCCGCGGTCGCCATATGAACGAAGTCGAGTTCCATTCATAAATGTTTTGATTGTACTTCAACCCGATAATAAAGTTTTTGAAATATCTCAAACGCTCCGCATTTTATTTTGAAAAAAAAGTTGTCAGTCCTTATTGGAAAACCCTTTAGATATATTTGTCTGCAATTGGTTATAAATCTCGTAAAGGACCTAATGTAAATATATTGATAATATTTAAAGGCAATTATATTATTTATTAGAAAAGTTTACTAAATTTCTCTAGCTGTCCGAACTAATATGGACGGTAGTGTATATAAAAAATGTAATTATTTAGACATATGTAAAGACTCGGTTTATAAATACAACATAATTAAATAGAGATAGGGAATACTAAATGCCAAAGCGATGATAAACTTATAATTATATTATTTTTTTAGAAGAGTACTAAGTTTTACTAGCTGTCCGAACTAATATGGACGGCAGTGTAGGTACTTTAGATATTTTTTATATAAGATTTCATTCAAAAATATGTAAGTGTATAGTGATACCATTTTACGTCATCATGTAAATAGAATTGTCAATAATTACAGCACCGATTAAAAATAATTACATTTTTATTGGCGATAGTCTTATATTTTTCGGTTTTGGCCACTGCTTTTTAAAGTAAACAGGATGCTCAAATTAATTGGATTAATAACAAATAAGTCGCGAAATATTTGCGTGAAATTTAAACGTCCGACTCTCCATTCATCTACTACTTGTTTTCATAATAAAAAATAAGTTTCAGTCGATGACAGTTTGTTAAAATATAATTTTATTATCAGAAAATTGTAGTGATACAATAAATCATTATTAAATGTCTTTTAATAGAGAATATCGGCGTAATTGTTGTTGCTCTGGTAACTTATTTATGTAGTTAATTGCTTGAGAAAATCGAGAGAATTCGTTTAATTCTTAATTGGGTTCATTTAATCTAATCGAAAATTAGAGAGCCAAAATGGTAAACATTTCTATTGAATGTGTGCAAAATCTCCTTTACGAAAAATTGAGTATGAGAAAGCTTGATCAAAGCCGAGATCGCTCGGAATACAAGTGAGTTTCTGCGACTTTATAGGACTATAGATGAAACATAGATAAAGGCTGTTCCAAATTGCGCGGTTTTTTTTAAGATTAAGTAAAATATAGATGGTGCACTGAATTTGTCTGGGTATGTGGGTATTTAAAAAGTGTGATGTATATTCATCCAAGTAAAACAATTTTTGAAAATCTTGTGAAACCAATATACATACAGTGTAAATTTTGGTTCTCAACGGTACGGATCGCGTACGGAGTTTGTTTTCGTACGGGTATTTTTCGCCGTAGTTTACTAGGTGCGACACTTTTTAATTATCTGCTGATGATGACAACTTAGTTGTCGAAATACGTATACAGAATACGAAAATTAATTTGGCAAGGGGTTATACGCGGTTTGTTCAAAAGGAAAGTTGAATTTTGAAGAACACACGTTTGTGTGTGTTCTTCGATTTTTGACTTTTGAAAAAAATGGCTTAAAGAACATGTATTAAATTTTGCGTAAAAAATGGAATAAAGTGCTCCAAGGCAGTTGAAATGTTGACTGTGGCATTCGGCGGCATTGTTTCAAAAAAGTGTTTATAAATGGTACAAGCGCTTTACAGAAGGCCGAGAAAATGTACACCAAGTTCGATCAAATATGAAGATTTTGCTCACTATTTTCTTCGATTACAATGGCGTGGTGTATCCCGAGTTCTTGCAGGGTCGTACGGTTAATAAGGAATACTACAAGGAAGTTATGCAACGTTTGCGTAAAGCAATACGGCTCAAAGGATCGGAATTGTGGAAAAAAAAACATGGATTCTGCATCACGATAATGCACTAGTTCACACATAAATGCTTGTTCGTGATTTTTTGGCCAAACACAACACCCTAATCATGCCTCAATCACCTTATTCACCAGATTTTGCTCCTTGCGACTTTATCCTATTCCCAAAACTGAAGAGACCAATGAAAGGAAAGCGTTTTGCCACAATTGATGAGATAAAGTTAGAATCGAAGAACGAGCTGATGGCCATACCGAAAAGCGCATTTCAGAAGTTCTTCGAGGATTGGAAGAAGCGCTGGCATAAGTACATTATATCTGAGGGGGATTACTTTGAAGGGAACAAAATGGATATTGATGAGTAAATAAATACTTTTAAAAAAAAATTCTAAATTCACCTTTTCTTTTGAACAAACCTCGTATATCAACTTTCAGAGATCAAGTGAATCAACCACAGGCTCCATCAATAATATTACCCAATATAAATAAATAATACTTTATTTAAAAACACACTGTGATGCATAAATATAAGGTTTATGTGCGTATGTTACAATTGGGTGTCTGTGTGGATGTATATTTGTACATCTGTATATGTGTATCTAGTATCTATTTACAATTAAAAAAACAACAATTAATTTATTCTATGAACGTCTCTAACGCATGCAATCAGTCATTCTACAATAACACATATGAACACTATTTAGGTATAGCGGAATCGTTTCCTATTCAATGGTCGGGCAACCAAACTTTTATCGGTAATCGAAGCAGTGCGTTGTTGATGAACGTTCTGAAAAATTTCGATATGCTCACAGCTGCCGCCGGCTTCATTTCTTCTATTATTTCGTCGGCGTTTGCATTTAGAAATTGATTCATTGCTTCGCCTGTGAAAATATTTAAGAACACAAAGTAAGAGGTATGTAACGATTAAGTTAAACGTTTGCGAAGTATTTTTAGTAGTTATAATCTTACCTATGATATTGCCGTGATTGACGATGTCCCTTACTCGAAAACGACCTTTACCCACCTTGAAATCTACAATTAACTTTTCGATTTTCATGAATTCCAGATTGTCTTTAAATACTCCTTTGCCCAATATTTTGAGGTAAACGTCTACATTAACTGAAAATAACATTCATATTAATATCCTTCGTTCAATTGGATCAAATCGAAGCATCTTTAAGTACTCAATTAAGCTTTCTGAAGAATTAAAATAAGTTTAAAAATTTGGGGAGGGGATCATTCAAAATGTCTCTTATCCATAACTGGTAATAATGTGAATTTTTGAGATCAAAATAATAAAATAATATAAGTAAAAGTACATATTAATCCATACGGAAGGATTCAAAATGTATTTTTAAAAAATTTCACCAAAAGCAACGAAACTGATTAAACAATACATTAAACAGAAAACATATAATGAGGAAAAATATTTATAATATATAATATTTACGATACGAAACTAAAAAATTATAATCTTAGTCGTTCTTTGCATCGTATGTAAATAAAAGGTGTTTCGAATTGCGCGGTTTCTTTTAAGAATAAAAAAAATATAGATGGAGCACTGAATTTGTCTTGGTATGTGGGCATTTAAAAGGTGTGATCTATGACGTTTATAAAAATGGCTTCGTACACGGTACAATAACGCCTTCAAATTGTTGAATTATTTTATGAAAATCAGCATTCTGTGAAAAGAGTTTTTAGAAAATTACGTCAGTTTTATGGTTTACATAATCGTCCATCTGGAAGCACTATTGGTCGAATTACTAAAAAATTTCAAGAGACCGGCTCCGTGGAAAATCAAAAAAGTGAAAGATACAGTCGTAGTGGTCGTTCACAAGAAAATATTGGTTTAGTTTATGAAAGTGTTGCTGAAGATTCTGAAATGTCCATTAGACGACGTTCACAAAAACTTGGACTAAGTGAATTAACAACCTGGCGTATTTTACAAAAGGATTTAGCTCTGAAAGCATACAGGGTTTAAATAACACAGGAACGGAAGCCACTTGATCTTTTAAAACGTCGTTCATTTGTCAATTTCATCAATGAACAACCAACTGATGTTTTCAAAAAATAATGTTTTCTGACGATGCACATTTGGTGGCTGTGTTAATAAACAAAATTGCCATATCTGGGGTGAGGAAAATTCACGAATTATTCATGTGAAACCTATGCATCCTAAACGAGTTACTGTTTGGTGTGCATTATTGTCAGGTAGTGTAATTGAACCTTACTTCTTTGAAAATGCTGCTGGTGAAACTGTAAATGTCAATGGTGATCGATATCGTCGGATGATAACCGATTTTTTGTGGCCTGAATTAATGAATATTGATCTAGAGGATATGTGGTTTCAACAGCTTGGCGCTACACCTCACTTTGCACACGAGTCAATTGATTTATTGAGAGAAAAATTGCCTGGACGCGTAATCTCAAGAAACGGTGATGTTAATTGGCTACCAAGATCATGTGATTTGACACCGTTAGACTATTTTCTTTGGGGTTATGTGAAAAGTCAGGTTTATAAAAACAATCTACAATCAATTCCTGCATTGAAAGATGAAATTATTCGTGTCATTGGTGAGATAGAGCCTCAATTATGTCAAAATGTCATTGAAAATTTTAGCAAAAGAGTGGACGTCTGCGGAGCTGCAAGAGGAGGGTATTTGGCTGATATTATTTTTCGCATATAAATATCAACTGATACTTCAATTACCAATAAAAAGTTTTTGAAAGTGAATGCAAATTATGTGTTTTATTTATTCTTTAAAAAAACCGCGAAATTAGAAACACTCTTTATAATGCAGAAACTTTTTGAAGAGATTCTTGCCCTCCGACGGAACTCGAATGCTAATATCATATCTAATTTTAAAAATCGTACCCTTTATGCTCCCTACAATGGCTTTTCATCACGCGAATTTAAAACTAGTTCTGGGGGGTTCCACGAGGATCGAATTTTGGCCCACGACTTTTCGTTACCCTATTAACATCTGCTATAAAATAACTTCTGTTGAGGATAATAGTCCTCAACAGAAGTTATAAATTCAGTAAATAAAATATTTTGCAAAACTCGAAACTTTTTGTTCAACTTTGTTTGATAAATATTAAAGAAAAATAGACAATATTTTTCATGATTCAACCTCCGTTGAGGGCAATTATAAATTGCAAATAGGTCTGGAATACAATGAAGCTTGGTGCAACATCTATCAACTAAATCTGAGTACAAATAAATGTTGCCTAGTGACATACACAAAGAAAAAGTGCACCATTACTGTTGGACTCAAAGGGAGACTATCCAGCATATAGTGACGAACTGGGCATATCGCACCAATCTAGGAGACCCTCGAGGAGTTTATACGATGTACTTCAAATGGAGTTGAATGGTCAACAATTTAAACATGGTTGTTTAGTATGTCTGTTTACGTATCTGCCTGTCTCTTTTCTTCATGTGTAAAAGATGGCGCAAAAGTAATGTCACAATTTAAATTGGCTGCCATATTTGCAGATGGGGCCAAATTGTTACGGACATATCTACTAAATTACGGCGCGAAGTTCATTGGCAGCCACTCTACTCACATATTTATCTTGTTCAGACCCTTATCTCTTTGTTCTAATGTAAAAATAGATTGCGGGGAAGTTTAACATCAAATATTGGGGTATTAACGAAGCAATATCCTGTTTGAAAAATTTGGGATAAATCGTAAAGAATTGATGGGATTAAAAAACTGTAGCATCGATGGACCAAATGCATAAATTTGGAAGACTACTTAAAGAAATTAAAAAGATATTGCCTCCAAAAGATTCGGGTCTTCTTAATTTTTGCAGGGATTTATTGAACCCCCTCGTAGATTAGGATAAGAGAAATAAATAGTTTTAGATTAGGTGCGTATTTTCTGTTTCATGGTACTCTTATTAATTAAATTCAATAAAAAAATGTTTTAACGAATATTCGGTCTTTTAGATTAGAATGTTGTAATTTTATATTAGATATTTATCTTTAAAAACATTTAATTTTTCGTTTCATAACTTAAAATTGTTCCACACACTTATATAAGAGCTATACAAATGTCACTTATAGATGACACATGCGGAATTTTCGCTAAAAATTATTTTAGATTTTATCTTTATTTCATCAATTATATAATCCAAAAAATACCTTAATAACACATGCTGACAACAAATTATGTAATCCTGCAATGAACAAATAAAAAAAAATAAATAAAAAGAAAAAAATATTTATTAAACAATATAATGGGTGCTTTTAAGCTGCATGAGAACTGTCGATATCGATACCTATAGTTTGACAGCTGATAATGTCAAATTGTGTTGATATTTCTGTTCAGTAAGGTTTGGCAAGTCATCATGAATCGTTTAACGCCAGAACAACGCTTCCAAATTGTGGAAATTTACTTTGAAAGAAATAAATCTGTTCGCGAAGTTTATAGAGCACTTCGTCCATTTTTACGGTCAACATAATCGGTCTAGTGAGCAAGTAATTCGTGCAGTTATTGATCGTTTTCGCACTAATTTTACTCTTCTCGATTGGAAACCATCAACAAGACAATGAAATGTGCGTACTGAAGGGAACATTGCTGCTGTAGCGCGAAGTATTGAAGAAGACGCCGAAATGTCGATCGTCGGCCTTTGTCCTTTGACTGCGTGGAAAATTTTAGGTAAAGATCTTGGCTTACATGCCTACAAAATACAGTTCGTGCAAGAATTGAAGCCAAACGACCATCGTTTGCGTCGCAATTTTTCTAATTGGTCTCATTTGAAACTGGCCGAAGACAGCATTTTTATCAAAGAATTGCGTTTAGTGATGAAGCTCATTTCTGGTTAAATAGCTACGTCAATAAGCAAAATTGCCGTATTTGGAGTGAAGACAATCCTCAAGCCGTTAACGAATCATCATTACATCCAATAAAATTGACTGTTTGGTGTGGTTTACACGCTGGCGGCATCATCGGTACTTATTTCTTTCGAAATGAGGAAGAAGCTGCCATTACGGTGAATGGCGAGCGCTATCGAGCCATGCTGACTGAATTTTTGTTGCCAAAAAATAATCCGCTGAACATCGATGACATTTGGTTCCAACAAGACGGTGCAACTTGCTATACAGCGCGCTTAACATTTATTGTAAAATCAATTTGATGACAACTTTATTTCCAGAAGTGATCCTGTTCACTGGCTCCCTTATTCGTGCGATTTAACGTCTCAGGATTGCTTTTCATGGGGATGTGTTAAACCATTGGTTTATTCCGACAAACCAGCAACTCTTGAAGCATTGGAAGCCAATATTCAAGCCACCATTGACGCCATACGGTCAGATATATTGGAAAAAGTAGTCGAAAATTGGATTGATCGAATGGACCATATAACTAGTAACCGCGGCATACATATGCCGGAAATCATATTTAAAAAATAAATGCCATGAAATTATCTACCAGATTATAATAAAAAAAATTTCATTCCAAAAATATTTCTGTATTGTATTAATATTTTAAATTCTCAAGCTTATAAAGAACAGCTTATAGTTAGACATCGATATAATCGTATTATGTAAACGTAGTAATAATAAATAACAACGAATTAATTGAAACCATTGTTACCTACCGTGTGAACATAGTAAAAAAAATGTTCAGTAACATAATAAATTGATGAGATGTCAATTTAAATTGATGATGCCTTACTTTGAATATGTTATAATTAGTTACTAGAATTGAGAAAGTTTATGTAGCTATAGTAATTTTATGGCCGGTGTTATGTGCGTTTAGTTCCTGACACAGCTAAATTACACATTTGTATGACCGAACATAAAAAATGGGAAATTACAGTTCCTAAGCGTAGAAAGTTATATATGTATATGTATATGTGTATAAATACACATTAATCGTATACACAAGAAAAAAGCCATCAGGTAATACTTATGTAATATTGTTTTGTATTTTAGATACATTCATAATCATGAAAATGCTCTTTAAAATCTTGTTAATTTCCTATTAGAAAACGCATTTTATTTATTTAATGTTGTTGATTTATGCAAATAAATGAACTTCGTTTGCATTTTATTAAAAAAAATGGAAAGCAAGGTTTTAATGTACAGTTGTAATGGTGCGTGTAATTCGTTGGATAAAATACTTTTATCGTTAATTTTAATTTCATTCAAATGATGTTACTTAATTGGTATTTACAGACGTAATGTATTACTAATGTAGTTCCCGGAAGGAACTAACTATACAAAGTATATAAATGCATTGTCGGAATGCATTTATAACTATTTGCTATAGATTTAGTTTTAGGAGAAAGCAATAATTGTTAGTCTTTTAAATACAGCGGATATTCCTTTTAGGTATATTTATTGTACCTAGTAAGTATATATATTTGTATTCTCCTTTGCGTAATGCTGGAAAAGTTTTATTGATATATTTATAATCGTTAATATTATATGATTTCCTGTTTTGTATATTGTCGGTACCATTAAAAAGAATGTTTAATTTATATAATTCTATACATTTCATTTTAGGTATTGAATCTGTTACGTATTGTTTTGAATGTATTTCCAGAAAAATTTTATTTTTACAGTTCAATTATTGAATGTATTGGGTTGGCAACTAAGTACTTTCGGTTTTTACTGATAGAGAGCGTTGCTTTATTTTTTGTATACGTATGTTAGTGCTGTACTGATACTGGTCACATTGACGTAACTTCAGAAACAAGTAGTGCGTGATTTTTATTAAAGCTATTAGTTGTGGGTTAATTTTAAATGGAGTGCAGAAACGAACATTTTCGACATATTTTACTATTTTATTTCCGTAAATTAAAGAAAGGTGCTGCGGCACACAAAAAGATATGTGAAGTTTATGGTGCTAGTTGCTTAACAGAGCGCACGTGTCAGAATTGGTATAAAAAACTCCGTTCTGGAGATTTTTCCCTCAAAGATGAGCAACGTTCTGGTCGGCCTACTGAAGCTGTTGATGACCAAATCAAAGTCATAATTGAAGAGGATCGTCATATAACTGTTCGAGAGGTTGCAGAGAGGCTACATGTATCGCACACAACAATTGAAAAACATTTAAAATGTCTTGGGCTAGTTAAGAAGCTTGATATTTGGGTACCTCACGAATTGAAAGAAATTCATTTAACACAAAGAATCAACTTTTGCGATATGTACCTTAGACGAAATGAAACCGACCCTTTCTTAAAAAGAATCATCACTGGTGATGAAAACTGGGTCCTGTACAGTAACATAGTTCGAAAACGATCATGGAGCAAACACGATAAACCAGCTCAAACCACATCGAAAGCTGAATTGCATTCAAAAAAGATCATGCTGTCAGTTTGGTGGGATTACAATGGTGTTGTGTTTTTGAGCTGCTTCCAAGGAACCAAAGGATCAATTCAGATGTTTACTGTCAACAATTAATAAAACTGGATGAAGCAATCAAAGAAAAACGGCCAGAATTGTCAAATCGGAAAGATGTAGTTTTCCACCAAGATAATGCAAGGCCTCACACATCTTTGGGAACTCGTGGGAAACTATTGGAGCTTGGCTGGGAACTGATGCCACATGCCCCATACAGCCCTGATCTAGCACCATCTGATTACCATTTATTTCGAAGTTTGCAGAATTCTTTGAATGGTAAAACTTTCACAAATGACGATGACCTTCACTCGCATCTGGTTCACTTTTTTGCTGATAAGGCCCAGAAATTTTATGAGCGTGGAATCATGCAGCTGAAAGAAAGATGGCAAAAGGTCATTGAGCAAAATGGAAAATATATAATTGATTAAAAACTATTCTTTGTTTAAAAAAAACTGTTTTATTTTATACTACAAAACCGAAAGTACTTAGTTGCCAACCCAATATTATGTATGTTGTCTAAGTTTATGATATGTACTGATAAGTAATAATCCAGATGGGCCGAGAAGATACTTCATTTGTATTTAGAGTGCGTCACAGAAATTGGTAATTTTATAGTCTGAGAATTTTAACAAGGGTAAGTAGGGTTTGAGAGTTCACAAGAGAGAGTCGGGCTTAAGAGCTCATAGAAGATAGTTGAACTTGAGACGATATAGAAAAAAACATTCCGAATCTAATGTTAGACCTATGTAATATATGTATATATATATATATATATATATATATATATATATATATATATATAATATTGTATAATATAATGGTTTTGTATGATTTTTGCGACAGTATTAATTGAGAAATTATTCAATTTATTAACGTTTCGGCTATATACATACTGCCTTCTTCAAAATTTATTCAATATCATATCTGCCTCACCAAACTCTAAAACACCCCCAATATTGTCTGAAAGTACTTATGTCATATATATAAAAACTTCTTTTTTTGTTTTGGAGGTGATCAATTATACTCAAGGGCGTTTCAAATTTCGCGGTTTTTTTAAAGAATAAATAAAACACATAATTTGTATTCACTATCAAAAACTTTTTATTGGTAATTAAAGTATCAGTTATGACATTTATATGCGGAAAATAGTATCTGCCAAATGGCCTCCTTTTGCAGCTCCACAGACGTCCACTCTTTTGTTAAAATTTTCAATGATATTTTGACATAATTGAGGCTCTATGTCACCAATGACACGAATGATTTCATCTTTGAAAGCAGAAATTGATTGTGGATTTTTTTTATAAACCCGACTTTTCACATAACGCCAAAGAAAATAGTCTAACGTGTCAAATCACATGATCTTGTTGGCCAGTTAACATCACCGTTTCTTGAGATTACAAGGCCAGGAAATTTTTCTCTCAATAAATCAATTGATTCGTGTTCATAGTGAGGTGTAGCGCCATCCTGTTGAAACCACATATCCTCTAGATCAATATTCATTAATTCAGGCCACAAAAATTCGGTTATCATAAGACGATATCGATCACCATTAACAGTTACAGCTTCGCCAGCAGCATTTTAAAAGAAGTAAGGTCCAATTTCATCACCTAAACATAATGCACATCAAAGAGTAACTCGTTTAGGATGCATAGGTTTCTCATGAATAATTCGTGGATTTTCCTCACCTCAGATACGGCAATTTTGTTTATTAACATAGCCACCAAATTCAAAAGGTGCCTCATTATTTTTTGAGAAAAATTAGCTGGTTGGCCATTGATGAAATTGACAAATAAACGACGTTTTAAATGATCTAGTGGCTTCAGTTCCTGTGTTATTTGAACCTTACATGCCTTCAGAACTAAGTCCTTGTATAAAATACGGCATGTTGTTGATTCACTAAGTTCAAGTTGTGAACGTCGTCTAATGGACATTTCAGGATCTTCAGCAACAGTTTCACGAACCAAACCAATATTTTCTTGTGAACGACTGTATTTTTCACTTTTCTGATCTTCCACGGTACCGGTCTCTTGAAATTTTTTAATAATTCGACCAATAGTGTTTTCAGATGGACGATTATGTAAACCATAAAACTCACGTAATTTTCTAAAAATAATTCAACAATTTGAACGCGTTGTTATACCGTGCACGAAGCCATTTTTATAAATGTCATACATCACACTTTTTAAATGCCCACATACCCAGACAAATTCAGTGCGCCATCTACATTTTATTTATTCTTAAAAAAGCCGCGCAATTCGAAACGCCCTTTACTTATGTCATATGTATATAAATTTCTTTTTTTTTGTTATGGAAGTGATTAATTATACTATATTATTGTCTATGTTCTGCATGTCGTTTTTATTTTTGTACATCGTTGAAGCAAGGAGGTGTGTCACACACCTCTTTGCTTTAAGGTACATTTTTTACACTCACATTTAAATTCTTGGAGCTGTAAGCGAGGAACAAGGGGAGCGTTTCCACCACGATATAAAGAAGATGGAGAAATGGTATCAGGGTCGTTGGAATGTCAATATAATGGGAGATAACTGTTGGACCCTTCTACGAGCAACTCCAGGAGCTTCATATAAAAGGAAAAGCTACACTTGAACTTTTACCGTGAAGAGGTTGAGCAAATACAAAACTTTAGTTAAATAAGTAAAAAACTGTTCATATTCAAACTTACACTACCATTGTAATAATAAAATGTTATATTTTTCAATTATACTCTGATAATAAATTACGTACCTTCAAATCTTAACTATACATATATTTTAATATTATCATACCCAACATAAGATAAAGTTTGCGAAAAATTGGTACGTGGAGAAAAAAAACTGATTGAAAATTTGGATTCAGCATACCAAAATACATAAGAAACAAGTTGAACTTTGATAAAAATTTTTAAAAAATATTTATTGGTTGGTCTGTGTTATTCTTAATAAAATATTTTCAAAACATTTTGTCATCATATTTACAATTCAATATCTGTATTGCTTTATTATACACGGTATCAATCGTGAATAATTTGTCTAATGTCTTCGACGAACCTATTAATATTGCCCTTACCAAATATAGCCCAGTAGTCGCCTTTGGAACGGATTGGAAGTAACAGCACATTTCCACCAACGTCGTATTTTCCCCGAGTATCGATCTTGGGTAACTTCAGTGTCATTTCAATTGTGTAACGTGGTATGTCTGCCCTGTAATTCACGCAATTTAATTATTAAAAGTCCGGGCCTATGATGAAAGTGTTTTGTATTCGTCGCGGACTGCGACCTCGATCAAAATAAAAAAATGTGTGTCAAACAAGTGCAACAGTTGACGATCGATTACGATTTAAATATATCGGTACAGAATAGTAATATTAATGTACTAATTAGGTCAATTATTGGAAGCGAAGAATAAATAACCGAAATATAAATTTGTATTAGTGTTAGTGTTGGAAATAGTGACTTTTTAACAGATTTCTGTGATATACAAACTATACTATGACAGAGAAAACGAATCATTCAGTAAAACTAAACATTTTTAAACAAAGTTATGTAGATTTTTGTACTGTGCTGAGAATAATAAATGATCAAATTTTCACCTAGAAATTCATACTCTTTAGACAAAAATATTGGGTTGGCAACTAAGTACTTTCGGTTTTTACTGATAGAGAGCGTTGCTTTATTTTTTGTATAACGTATGTTAGTGCTGTACTTTACCGTTTGTCGCGTGATACTAGTCACATTGACGTAACTTCAGAAGCAAGCACTGCGTGATTTTTATTAAAGCTATTAGTTGTGGGTTAATTTTAAATGGAGTGCAGAAACGAACATTTTCGACATATTTTACTATTTTATTTCGGTAAAGGAGAGAGAGCTGCTGCGGCTCACAAAAAGATAGGTGAAGTTTATGGTGCTAATTGCTTAACAGAGCGCACGTGTCAGAATTGGTATACAAAATTCCGTTCTGGAGATTTTTCCCTCAAAGATGAGCAACGTTCTGGTCGGCCTACTGAAGTTGATGATGACCAAATCAAAGTCATAATTGAAGAGGATCGTCATATAACTGTTCGAGAGGTTGCAGAGAGGCTACATGTATCGCACACAACAATTGGAAAACATTTAAAATGTTTTGGGCTAGTTAAGAAGCTTGATATTTGGGTACCTCACGAATTGAAAGAAATCCATTTAACACAAAGAATCAACTTTTGCGATATGCACCTTAGACGAAATGAAACCGACCCTTTCTTAAAAGGAATCATCACTGGTGATGAAAAATGGGTCCTGTACAGTAACATAGTTCGAAAACGATCATGGAGTAAACACGATAAACCAGCTCAAACCACATCGAAAGCTGAATTGCATCCAAAAAAGATCATGCTGTCAGTTTGGTGGGATTACAAAGGTGTTGTGTTTTTTGAGCTGCTTCCAAGGAACCAAACGATCAATTCTGATGTTTACTGTCAACAATTAATAAAACTGGATGAAGCAATCAAAGAAAAGCGGCCAGAATTGTCAAATCGGAAAGGTGTAGTTTTACACCAAGATAATGCAAGGCCGCACACATCTTTGGCAACTTATGGGAAACTACTGGAGCTTGGCTGGGAAGTGATGCCACATCCCCCATACAGCCCTGATTTAGCATCATTTGATTACCATTTATTTCGAAGTTTGCAGAATTGTTTGAATGGTAAAACTTTCACAAATGACGATGACCTTCACTCGCACCTGGTTCAGTTTTTTGCTGATAAGCACCAGAAATTTTATGAGCGCGGAATCATGCAGCTGAAAGAAAGATGGCAAAAGGTCATTGAGCAAAATGGAAAATATATAATTGATTAAAAACTATTCTTTGTTTAAAAAAAAGTGTTTTATTTTATACTACGAAACCGAAAGTACTTAGTTGCCAACCCAATATAATGAGTTTACGCCTCAGATGTTTTATGGACTCCTGCGAAATAAATTGTTTTAGTTGCTTAAGCATGTTTTGAATATGAGTTTCTATGGCCTCCTGTGGAAGTTTATTACAAGCAACTTGTAGAGTGTCACGTAACTGTTGTAAATTCATAGAAGGTTAGGAAGCATGCTACTCCTTCGACCTATCCCAGAACTGGTCTTCTATAGGCGACATGTCTGATGACTGCGCAGACCAATTAAGAGAATCGTAGTGTAACAGCTACAGCATGAGGGCAGATATTGTCTTGCTGGACTGGAGAATTATTAAGCTCTTGAAAATATGGTAAAACGAATGGTTACAAAACTTCACAAATGCACTTTTTTTAAATGAACTCGAAGGCATACTAAAAGAGTCTTACTTTCTATGGTAACTCTACACCAAATCAATCACTCCTCTTGTAAATGTAGTCTCACGTTTTACTAATCTGAGAACAGGATGTCGACTAGTGCGAGGCCGTATTAACTTTGGATGATAGAAAATCAAACCAAACGAAAGAATGCGGCAATATATGAAACGAATTGTATTCTATGACCTATTTCTGCAAAGAAAAATCACTTTCCACGACAAGCAATCTTAGCCTGCTATATTCTGGTTCGGTGGTGTTTGTATGAGGGTAATCACATAAGTACCCAGCCTGACCTAGATATCGCGGTAGTTGTGGCGCTGAATTGTATTCTACTCTGGGTGAGTCTGCTTCTTCATTTACAACAGTGAAAAATTGGGTAGCAAAGTTTAAACGAGGCCGTACGAGCTGCTAAGGCGAGCATCGCAGTGGTCGAACAAATAAGGCGACGACTTCAGAAATGGAGAAGAAAATCCACAAAGCGGTATTGGATGATCGTCGACTGAAAGTGCGCGATCTAGTAGACGTAGTGGGTATTTAAAAAATTGCAGTACATCGCATATTATGTGAAAATTTGGATATGAGAAAGCTGTGTGTGAAATGGGTGCCGCGTTTGCTCACAGTCGAGCAAAAACAGTGTCGTGAAGATGTTTCAATTGAGTGTTTAGCGAAGTTTCACAGCAATAAAGCAGAATTTTTGTGCCGTTTCATAACCATGGGTGAAACATGGGCCCATCACTTGAAACCCGAGACAAAAGAACAATCAAAACAATGGACTCAAAAGGGAGAACCAGCTTCAAAGAAGGCGAAGACCGTTTCATCTGCAGGCAAGGTCATAGCATCGGTTTTTTGGGATGCGCATGGAATAATTTTCATTGACTATCTTGAAAAAGCAAAAACTGTCAACGGCAAGTATTATGCGATCTTACTGCAACGTTTGAGAGAAGAAATCAAGCAAGAACGGCCGCGGTTGGTTAAGAAGAAAGTGTTGTTTCATAGAGACAATGCACCATCTCACAAATCCGTTATTGCAGTGGCCAAAATTAATGAATTATAGTTTGAATTGCTACCTCATGCATCCTATTCGCCAGATTTAGTTCCCTCGGATTATTTTCTGTTCCCAAACTTGAAAAAATGGCTCAGTGGTCAAAGATTTTCCAACGATGAAGAAGCGATGTTGGCAGTTAATGGCTATTTTGAGGAGCAAGACAGTTCTTATTATAAAAAGGGCATTGAACTTATTGAACATCGCTGGGAAATTGTATGGAGCTGAAAGGAGATTATGTTGAAAAATAAATATATTTCTTTCCAAAACTTTTGTGTTTTCTTTGTTGGGTCGGGTACTTCTAGGATCACCCTCGTAGGTCGTCCAAAATTTCTTCTACGATGTTGTCTACATTTTTGAGACCAACCTCTTCAACAAACGAATAACTTTAGCAATATTTCTTTGTATCTGCTTTGATATATAACGAAATGCAATATCCGCCTCACGTAGCCCCAACTCCTTTAAAAACCGTTTAGTTGGCTATAATTTGGTTGTCTTCGAATTCTTGTTATTTGATAGAATAATTCGCAATTACAAAATTTGGTTTAATATATGCGTTTACTGGGTAATTCGTTTTTTTTGTTGTCACATAATATATTACACTAAACTTATGCGAATTTCAAAAGGAATAGCTTGATTTTTGTGTAGAGACAATAGTAATTCTTCTAATGAGAAGTTTATTTATTAAATTTAACAAGAAACTGTTTACAATCTAGAACTTCGACTTCAAGAAATCCGTACGTGCCACGAAAGATTGAAAATTAATTCTCATTTTCTAGAATTCTCATTTTAATATTGTTTCCCATAATTTTTATTGTATTGTAATTCTAATATTGTATAGGTTCGGAAATTCCATTTATTTAGCAACCTACTAATTAGGATTTTCCTTACCTTCTTTGCCTCTATTACGATTACACAATTCAAATTGTCACATAATTTAAAACATATTTCATCATTTTTTGGTAAAACCTAGCTCGAATAATAGTTAGTACGAGGTGTTATTGTAAAGTTTTAATTATAACAAGGTACCCGGGTACCTTAGTGCGCAGTTACGGGTGTTAAGAATAAATTGATCTCTCACGCAAATTAAAAAAAAATTTAGCTGTACGGCTACGAAAATACTAAATTTTATGAAAGCTAGTAGTTCTCAAGAAGTTTCAGACATGCTGATTATTATTATATAAAAATTATTTACGAAGTACTGTACATGATAAAGACGTCAGCAGGCTGGTTTTCACGATTACTGACACCTTTCAGAAAGCAAACACGGGGTGACCTCTCAAAGGAGATCTGTTGAAACAAGACGAAAAGGATTTATTTGGTTGCTCGGTAACTATGGATGAATCTTGGATCTATCAATATGATCCGAAGGCGATAGAAATAAGTAAGGAGTAGAAATATAGCAAATCTTCTCCACTTGAGGAATCAAAACGATGTAGCTTTAAAATTTTGCCACGTCCACCATATCACGATCTCGCCCCAAGCGACTTTGTCTTATTCTCGAAACAAAAAACTATTTCGAGGTTTTAAATTCGACAATACAAATCACGTCATTCAAGAGGTGGAGCATTGCTTTTTTACGCAATCTGCTGCGTTCTACAATGACGGTCTTCGAAAGGTCAAGAAACGCTTAGAGAAATGTTCAACTCTGAATGGTGACTATGTGGAGAAGTCTTAAGAATAATAAATAAAAATTAAGTTTCTATTTCGATTATTTTTTCGTAATAATTAAAACTTGATGATATTCCCTCGTATATTTAACAAGGCTCTAAGCTCCGAACATTGATCTACAACTTGTTTCTTTTACAACATTTAAATTTCTAACTAACACTGTGAACCGTAAAATTGAATTAATTAATCTGAAGATATCTTAACGTCTTCTTTCAAGTGTGGCAGAAATATTAACTATTTGCAATAACATAATAAAATTAATAGTTTTACTTACTTTATAGTTTTTATATTAAAAGTGCTACCTCCGTAGGCGGTAATATTGGTAAAAGCGGCTTTTATCCTGAAAGGCCCTTGGCCATTTTCCATTACCATCTTCTCAATAACCATGGGATCCATACTGGGCACATTAATATCTGGAATACCCATTACTAAATAAGGGCGAAGATGTTCAAATGTACTTTTGAGACATGTATTGAGGTTGGGATCATATCTGGGGCAGGGTTTGATGTATTCAGCTGTCAATGAAAATAAAAATACAAATAAATACAAAGTGAATGTACATAGTTAAAATAGATTTTGATTACAATTTTGTTTTTATAAAGTTTAGTATTTAATTTAGTGTTTCATAAGCGCAATAGTTGAATCATTTTTTAATGGCGACACTGATATCGAAATATACCAGCAGGAAATTTTGTCAGCATTTGTATACTACCTGGATGATAAATTACAAGGGATAGAGTTTTCAATACGATATTTTAGAGTATTTTCGAGTAATAGACTTATTTGTCAAAATATCGAAAAATACATTATTTTAAACTGAACGTTGATATATAACCCCTTGCCACATTAATTTTCGAATTCTGTATACGTATTTCGACAAGTAAGTTGTCATCATCAGCAGATAATTAAAAAGTGTCGCACCTGGTAAACTACGGCGAAAAACACCCGTACAAAAACAAACTCCGTACGCGATCCGTGCCGTTGAGAACCAAAATGTACACTGTATATTCGTTTCACAAGATTTCAAAAAATTGTTTTACTTAACCTAGGATGAAAGACATTAAAAAAGGAACACGGACATGACCGATAAGTACCTACATGTGATTTATTACACTACCCTTTTCTGTCAATTTAGCAGACCGAGAAGAGGCGACTTGTTCAGACCCTCGGTGTTTAACACATGGTCTCTATTCTTCAAAATGTACATACTTTCATACGTATCTAATTCGCGATAATTATACACGTGCTTAATCAAATGCAAGCAATCGGCGTTAACACTATGATTACAATCCAACACATGTTTTGCTAAACTCGATTTTTCCGGCCGCTTGAATTTTATATGCGCGATGTGTTCCTTATACCGGATTTCTATCGTCGTTTTGTTTGGCCGATGTATTGTTTACTACAATTGAGACAACTCATAACTTTGACAACTTTGTTAAGACCGACGTCGACAGATCATAAAAAATGTTCAAGGGTTGGTATTAAAAGATAAAATCTTATGTCCCTGTTAGAAAACCTGAAATAAAGACCATTATCCTACACAAAGAAAGTTTGAATACTCCAATGTATACTCCTCCATATACGATATACGACATGTTTCTTTTTCTTTAGTCTAGTTCAGTTCGTTTTGTTCTTCTCTTTGTAGTAGTTATCCCATCTCTTTTCTGACGATATCCTTGATAATTTCACATACAGGTTCTGGAAAGGTTTCTTTTTCCGCAGTCGACTTCCATCCATTTTTATGATCTCTTCTTAGTGGTGATCAGATCTCTTTTCTGACGGAATCCTTGCCAATTCTACATACAAGCTCTGGACATGTAAAGTTTCCTTTTCTTCGGTCAATTTCCGTTTGTCTTCAAGTTTTCTTTTTAGTGGTGACCTGATTTTATCTTCTGGCGGAATCCTTGATATTTTCGCATATAGGTTCTGAACATGCACAGTTTTCCTTTCTTGACAAGTTAGGTGAAATAGAAAACATTTCACTATTTTTGAGGGTGATTGAATAGTACCAATACCATCATATACCTATATATAAAAAACGCGTATAAACCCATATACTTGAAATTTATAAATTAAAGTTTAGATTCAAGCCTAGGGCAGTGACCTTATCTGTTTCTTGGAGTGAATTGTTTCTGTTTTTCATTTTCATTTTTCAATTTATTGTCTGCTATGGCCATAGTATTTATAGTTTCTCACATGTATCTGTTTCTACGTTTTCGTCACCATTAAAACCTAATCTATGTCGGTCGGCAATACCTTCCCTCAATCTTTCTCCACCTCTTTGCCTCAGTAGAATCAGTTTCAACATAATTTTCAGTCTTTCAAGTCGGACACAAAAAGAACAGTCTTATATCGTGTTTGTCAATAAGGACATAACAAGTTTGTATTTAAATAAAGCACAGAATAATTGAGATATTAGGCTGAGATTTATACTAGCTGCAGTACACATGTTGCATTTAACTATAGTAATTTCGGTGGAGCCTGTGGTTGATTAACTTAATCACTGAAGGTTGATATATATAAAACCCCTGCTGATGATGACACCTTAGTTGTCGAAATACGTATACACAACACGAAAATTAATGTGGAAAGTTAACCCCTTTCCACTATGGAATTCGATCTCGTTCATATGATCTCCGCGAGCACGTTTGCAGCGATCGATTCATTGGAACCGATTTTCCACCACTCTTTCACACATATCGGTCGGAACGTTAGCAATTTCGTGTTCGACATTGGCCTTGAACTCCTCTAACTTTGTTAGCTTGTTGGCGTAATGCAATGGCGTTAAATCGCATGTGCAATGTGGTAACTTGACCGGATCATTTCTCAAGGTTATACGATACCGAACCTCTCCTTCAATAGATCAATTATTTGTCCAACTTTGTGGCATGTGGCACTATATTGTTGGAACCATATATCTTTGATATCATTTTCATTCACGAAAAATATGGTCCAATCACACCTCCAGCATGAATTCCATACCACACCGTCACTTTTTTTGTGATTGTAATGGAGTCTCTTGAAACATATGTGGGTTTGTTGCTGTCCAGTAACGCATATTTTGCTTATTGACAAAGCCATTAAGCCAAAAATGAGCTTAATCGCCGAAGATGATTTTTCAGTGAAATTCAGAATTCTTTCAAGCTTTAGCAGAGGCCAATCGGGAAAGTTTCGGCGCTTTGATGATCAAAAGGCTTAAGTTCTTGAGTTAATTTGATCTTTTAAGGATGCAAATAAAGATCTTTACGCAAAATTCGCCACAATGTGGTTTGAGTGATTCCCAGTTCCTGTGGAGGCCGTGGTATCGGTGCGTTATCATCCATGGAACATCCAATAGTGAATATTTAGATTCGAATTTGTCCACTATATACACACAGCCTGTTTGTAAGTGTTCTTAAAGTTGCGATCGTCGACTCAGAATTGCGGTATTAATTGTTAATAATTTTCAAATGTTGCTCGTTCGTGAACTTCACCATGATTAAAATGTTAACTGTAACTGACGTTTTGACGTCGACAGATCATAACAAATTTTTAAGGGTTGGTATTAAAAGATAAACTGTTATGTCCGTTAGAGAATCAGAAATAAAGACCATTATCTTACTCAAAGAAAGTTTGAATACTCCAATGGATACTCCTGGACATACGATGTTTTTCTTTTTCTTCAGTCGAGTTCAGTTCGTTTCTTTCTTCCCTTTATAGTAGTGATCCCATCTCTTTTCTGGCGATATCCTTGATCATTTCACATATAAGTTCTGGACATATAAGGTTTCCATTTCTTCAGTTGACTTTCGTTCATTCTCATGTTCCCTTCTTAGTGGCGATCGGATCTATTTTCTGACGGAATCCTTGGCAATTCCACACATAAGTTCTGGACATACGAAGTTTCCTTTTCTTCAGGCAATTTCTATTTTTCTTCATGTTCCCTTTTAGTGGTGACCTAATTTCTTTTCTGGCGGAATCCTTGATATTTTCATATTCAAAGTTTCCTTTTCTTCAGTCGACTTTGGTTCATTTTTATGGTCCATTCTTAGTGGTGGTCAGAACATCAGATCGGCATCCTTGGCAATTCTACATATAAGTTCTGGACATAGAAAGATTCCTTTTCTTCGGTCAGTTTCTGTTTGTCTTCATGTTCCCTTTCAATGGTGATCTGATTTCTCGTCTGGCGGAATCCTTGATATTTTCACATATACATGCACAGTTTTCTTTTTTTCAGTTGATTTCAGTCCGTTGTCTCGTTCCCTTTTTAGAAATGACCAGATTTCTCTTCTAACAAAATCCTTGATAATTCTACATATTGGTTCTGGACAGACAACGTTCTGGACAGACAAATATTCAGTTCTTCAGTCGACTTTCGTTCATTTTTATGGTCTCTTCTTAGTGGTAATCAGATCTCTTTCCCGACGGAATCCTTGGCGATTCTACATATAAGTTCTGAACGTTAGAAAGTTTCCTTTTCTTCGGTCAATTTCTGTTTGTCTTCATGTTTCCTTTTAGTGGTGATCTGATTTCTCTTCTGGCGGAATCCTTGATATTTTCACATATACATGCACAGTTTTCTTTTTTCAGTTGATTTCAGTTCGTTGTCGCGTTCCCTTTTTAGAAGTGACCAAATCTCTCTTCTGGCAAAATCCTTAATAATTCTACATATAGGTTCTGGACAGACAAACTTTCCTTTTGAGCTTTCCTTGGTCAATTTGCCGTCCGTTTCATTATCTTTAAACTCCTTATGTTCTGGCTTCAGACTAATATTGTCTTATACTATCTGTATTTAACCAATTTTGACCTAACCAACATTTTTACTTTTTATAATTTCTGTAAAGCATCTCGTCATTAGATGTAGTGCTTTAATATCTTTTACTATATTTTCTTCTTTTAATTACTCATGTAATTGTTCGTTTCATTTTCTTATTCTTTCTCCATCCTTTTTTGTATTTAATCCGAGAATTATTCTCATTATTTTTTGTTCTAATCTTTTGAAATCTTCATTCATTTTATTCGACATTTTTGTTTTCATTGCGTAATTGATAAATGGGTCTGTAATATTTCAAATTTACTTTTAAAAGTGACCGTCTTCTTTAGTAACTATTTATACATCACTAAACGTTGACTACGCTCGTCCAAATCAGAACCCCTTATCTCTTTTCATTTCCGAGATATTCGCGTTTGTTTAGCCAAAAAGAAACGCTCGTGCAAATCAGAACCCTCTATCTCTTTTCGTTCCCGAGACATTCGCATTTTTTTAGCAAAAAATTGTCGAATCTTCACTTCAATTTTCGTTCTTTTATGAATTCCTGTTCTTTGACAAGTCTTCTATAAACGTCATATATTTTGTACTTAGCTTAGAAACGTAGTCCTCTATCTCTGAATCAAACTACGAGCATTTTACGCTACTATTTTCTTCATTTTGTTATTAAAACTAGTTTTATAACTAACGATAGAAAGACAGATTTAACAAGTATTCAAGCTTTTAACTTTCAAAGTATACTGCAAGCAACATAAGCAACTTGTCCTACGCTTTTAAATGATACATTTATATGTGCATCCAATATCTGACACTACCTTGATTAAGATGATGTCTAGCTTAACCACTAAGTTCACGTCTGGTGATGACTCAGTCCCAAGCTTTCTTGTTAGGGATGCAAGACATGTTCTCGCTGCTCCATTAAAAAAATAATTAACTTATCTATTTCTACTTCAACCTTTCCCGAATTATGGAAACGTGCGAGAATTACACCCGTACTCAAGAGAGGAGACAAACGTCAAACGTCAAACTATCGCCCAATTTCAATTCTTTCAAATTTTGCAAAGGTATTTGAGCAGTATCTTTACAACTGCATTTTTAGTAATGTTAAGTCATATATCTCTCCAAGGCAGCATGGCTTCTTCCCTGGACGCTCTACTGTGACGAATCTTGTGAGTTTCACTCAATATGTCAGTGAGATCCTGGACAATCAGGGACAAGTAGATGTAATTTATACAGACCTCTCTCGTGCATTTGATACCATACACCACGACATTCTTCTGGGTAAACTTCGTGGTTTCGGTCTTGCGCCTTCCCTACTTGCTCTCGTAAAGTCATACCTGAATAGCAGAATTAATTATGTGTTTTATAATGGTTTCAAATCTTATAAATTTATCTCGACATCAGGTGTACTTCAAGAATCGAATTTAGGACCACTGCTGTTTTCCATATATATTAATGATCTACTCGTGGGTTTGCGTTGCCCTGCATTGGGATATGCTGATGATGTAAAATTGTTCTTTGAGATATCTAGTATTGACGATGTTGTTCATTTGCAAAAAAGTATCGATTTCCTTGTTCGATGGTTGAAGGATAACAAGCTAGTGTTAAATGTTAATAAGTGCTGCTTTGTATCTTTCACTCGTAAAATTGCGCCTTTCGCTTCTTCGTATCTCATTGATGGTCATATGCTCGTAGGTTGTAACAAAATTAAAGATCTTGGAATCACATTTGATGGCTGTTTGAGCTTCAACCCACATATCGAGAATATTTGCCTGTCTGCTTCTGCTGTGCTGGGTTTTATTATGAGAGCGTCCAAACATTTTAATTGTACAATGTTAATCAAGACTTTGTACTTCGCTTTAGTGGTGCCTAAGCTGGAGTATGCATCGGTGGTCTGGTATCCATACTACAACATCCAGAAGTATTTTGTGGAACGTATACAGGGGCGCTTTCTGCGATCCCTAAGTTTCAAATCTAGTGGTATGTATCCGGATTGGGGTATGGAATACTCAGCACTGTTGCAGCAACATGATGTGCTAACTTTGTCGCATCGTAGATCTGTCCATAGTGCGAGATTTCTCTTCAAACTAATCAATAATGAGATTGATTGTTCCGATCTACTAGCCAGTGTGAGTTTTTGTGTTCCTCGTGCGTCGTCCCGCTGTGTGCCTACCTTCACTTATGGTACCCCAAGAACCAATCTACGGTGGAGGACTCCATTAGTTCATATGTCTAGGAACGCCGACGTTATTTACATGACATTTTCAATGAAACTGTTATGTAACTTATATGTATAAGTATATCTATGTACCTTTTTCTTTTTTTTTTTTTATTATTCTTATTTTGTATGATAGTTTATGTACGTAATCTATTTTGTCCTGTAAGTGGGTTCTACCTGTTGGACAATAAACGTTATTATTATTATTATTATTATTATTATTATAACTCATTTATAATTACGTAGTCATGGTACACTTCAAACGTTTTTCGTTAATCTTTCAGGCTCCTTTGTAACATAATTTTGTGGTAATTGTAAACGTTTACATTGACCAATATAATTTTAAAAATACATTAGCCATTTGTTTGGGCTACTTGATGTCTGTACTCAATCGACTAAGTTTATTTTCCTTCACTTTCGTTATATTTGTTATGCAAATATTGTTGGAACAATATACTCCAAACACACAATCCAAATATTTGGTTTCCATAGATCGATTTTGTGTACATATTTTTATTTATAGGAGATATAAGAAACTTGACTAGGGGACGATTTAAATGTATAAACACTAACATTTTTACTATATTAAGTGACTTATTACGCTGGTATTTCTTGTGCTATTATTTACATTTTGTATAATATAAATATTAAGTGACTTATTCTGGCATTCCTTGTGCTATTATTTAAACTTTGTATAATATTATCTATTGTCATTACCATCATTATGTACACATATATAGACCGTAAAAATATGTCCACAGGAAGCTGTTATTATATAACTTAATTATAAGTACATTATAAATGAAAATTGCATGTATTATTGAATTAGGCGAATAACCTCTCCAATTATAAAGAAATTTATGTACGAGGATAGTTCGACAAGTAGTGAGAATGACACATAGGTGGCGCTCTAATTGGTAAAACAAATGCACTGTAATTTAGGTTGCCTATTTACATGTTTACATCGTGCGGTGATTAAATACTTCGTAATTAAGGGTATGAAAGCTACCTAAATAAGAGATGAGCTACGGGAAACATTAGGTGAATCTGCTCCATCATCCGCCACAATAAGTAGATGTGTAAATGAATTTAAACGTGGTAGAACAAGCTGTGTTGATGAAGCGCGCTCTGGAGCACCCAAAATCGTGACTTCTAAGGAACTGATTATAAAAATCCATAATATTATTACGCAAGATCGACGACTCAAAGTGAGAGAGATAACAGACATGGTAAGCATTTCAACAGATCGCGTACACCACATTTTAACGAAAGAATTAGGCCTTCCCAAGCTTTCGGCAAGATGGGTGCCGCGATTGCTTACGACTGATCAAAAGTTCACTCGCTTGCGCATTTACAATGAATGTTTGGACCTTTATAAGTGGAATTCGGCTGATTTTTGTAGGCGATTTGTTACTTGCGACGAAACTTGGATACACTACAGTACACCCGAAACTAAACAACAGTCGAAACAATGGTTAGAACGTGGTTCTGCATCTCCAAAGAAAGCGAAAACCACTTTATCGGCAAACAAGGTGATGGCATTAATTTTTTGCGATTCAAAGGGCATTTTGCTCATTGATTACCTTCAGAAAGGTGCCACAATAAACGGAAAATGCAAACTTCTACAAAAATTAAATGTCGAGATTCGTGCTAAACGGCCAGGAATGGCAAAGAAAAAGATTCTGTTTCACCAACATAACGCTCCCTCGCATACCAGCATAGTTGCGATGTCCAAAATCCGCGAGTTGCATTTCCAATTAGTACCGCATGCGCCTTATTTGCCGGAACTAGCCCCTTCCGACTTCCACCTTTTTCTAAAATTGAAAACGGCACTAGGTGGAAAGAAATTTTCGTCTAACGACGAGCTTATCATCTTCGTAAATGAATATTTTGCAAGCCTTTCGGAATCGCATTTTAGAAATGGCATAAGGGCATTGGAGCACCGTTGGTGTGTATGTATTGCTCTTTTAGGGGAATATATTGAAGAATAAGAAATATTTTGTATTTAAAAAATTCGTTTTTCTTCTTCTCTACTACATTCTCACTACTTGTCAAACTGTCTTCGTATGTCAAACTTATTTTTAAATAAATAGTAGTTCATAATGTTGAATAAAAGCCAGGAAGCGTGGATTGACTTGACTACATGTGAAATAAATAATACATGTAATAATGAAATGAATGAAAAATTATTTAGAAATTAATTAACACGCGTCGCAATTAACCAGCTTTGCCGGGCATCTTCGCGTCACTGACATGATGCGAGCTATAGGCAATGCTTGTATGAGTTCGCGCCTCACATTTTTTGTATCTGGTTACCCGGAGTACTGTTCGACCTTAGTAATTAATTTCAAACAGTTCAAGAGTACAAATGATGTGCGTTTAGTTGATTGAAAGACTAACACACGAAAAATGTATGACAGATTGATGTCTAAATCGTGGCCCAAACAATTTTCTTTTTTTTTTCGTTTTCTTTGAATATCATTTGTAAATTTAGAACTTCTTTTGTAAAACCTATTCTGTTAAATGCTGATTAATAATGTTTTCCTTTCTAAAAGAATATTGAGAAAAAGCATATGTTTGAAATATTAATAACAAATAACAAAGATAGTATTAAGAAATTTCATTAAAAAGTGGTGCCAAAATATACAATGTGGAGTAAGATTATCAGTTAGTTGGCATTAGTTAGTAAACACCACATATACGTTCGATCCAAGAGATGGACGAATAGTTCTCTTTTATTTATACTATTCTATTGTGTATTAAAAATTATTGAATTATGGTTGAGGAAAATGTAACAGTAAATGGAAGTCAATCAAACAAATCAATTTTTGCTAAGAGAAACGATTAGTTACTGCATCTTTACATTCGACCAATAAATACATTTAAATACAGTGTGTGTCAAAAAGAATATACGTATTACAAAGTATTATTTTGTCCAAACTATCGATCGCTGCACCTCGGCTCGACTACTGGAGAAACGAATACATAGTTTAGTATATTTAGTAGCCGCTAGATGTCAGTTATCTTCTGTTTTTCTTGGTAACCGTCGTATGTTTAAAATGGCTACTCCGCAGTAGAAATCATTTTTGTTCTCGAGTTTGCGAAGTGCAATTCCGTGATTACAGTGCAAAGACGTTTCAAGTTGATCCACCAAATTGATCCTCCGAATGGGTAGAACATTCGCAGATGGTATTTTCAATTTGTAGATACAGGATGTGTATGTAAATGGTCCTGGCCGCCCTCGTGTTTCTGAAGAAAATGTTGCACGAATTCAAACTGCTCTCCAACGTAATCCTTCAAAATCAACTCGTGTCAGTTGGGAGTTACAATTGCTTGCATCAACAATTTGGCGTGTTTTGAGAGGTGGGTTGGTTATGAAGCCGTACAAGTTACAGTTGTTACAAGCTCTGGGTCCTGATGACAAACAGAAACGTGTGGCATTTTGTAACGAGATTCATGATGCTATTGACAATGATAACACTTTCGCACAACGCATCGTGTTCAGTGATGAAGCGACTTTCCTACTATGGTAAACAAACACAATATTCGAATTTGGGGTCTACAGAACCCACATGCAGCCATTGAACATGTACAAGATTCGCCTAAAATCAATGTGTTTTGTGCGATATCCCGATCAGCTGTTTACGGCCCATTCTTCTTTGATGGAAACACGGTTAAGGGTCAGCAGTATCTCGCTGTTACAAAACTGGTTGTTTCCGAGACTACACGAAGACAACTTCATTTTTCAACAAGACGGGACACCCCTCATAGGAGATGCCAAGTGCACGAATATCTGAATGAAACTCTACCGAACCGTTGGATTGGTCGTCAAGGAGCTGGCGACTTAGCATGTCTCAGCTGGGCTCCGCGATCACCGGATTTGACACCCGGTGACTTCTCTCTGTAGGGTTTCGTTAAAGACAACGTTTAACACATGGATCAATAAGTCCCGAGACTAACAATGAAAACAACATTTTTTTTGCAAAATTTTTTTTTATTCATCAACATAATCACCTTTTAGGGTGATACAATGGTTCCAACGCTTTTCCAATTTTTCAATACCATGTTTATAAAAAAATTTATCTTTCGCTTCAAAATAAGCTTCAGTTTCAGCGATGACCTCCTCATTTGAGCCAAATCTTTTTCCCTGGAGCATTTTTTTAAGATCAGCAAAGAGCCAGTAGTCACTGGGGGCTAAATCTGGCGAATATGGGGGGTGGGGAAGCAGATCAAAACCCAATTCGTTCAATTTTGCCATTGTTTTCATCGACTTGTGGCAGGGTGCATTGTCTTGGTGAAAAAGGATTTTTTTTCTCTGCATGTGCGGTCGTTTTTTTGCGATTTCCTCCTTCAAAAGCACCAGTAAGTCAATATAATAATCACTGTTGATCGATTTACCTTTTTCGAGGTAGTCAATGAAAATCACGCCATGTGTATCCCAAAAAACTGACGCCAGGACTTTGCCAGCTGACTGCTGCGTTTTCGGACGTTTCGGACGGCTTTCGCCAGCTGTGCGCCACTCAGATGACTACCGCTTCGACTCTGGAGTGTAGTGATGTATCCATGTTTCGTGCATGGTCACGTAACGACGCAAGAAATCTTTTTTGTTGCGAGTAAATAGCGATAAACAGCTTTCTGAATCATCGACTCGTTGCTGTTTTTGTTCCATCGAAAGTAATCGCGGCACCCACTTGGAAAAAACCTTTTTCATGCTCAATTTTTCATGAAGGATAGTAAATACACTTCCATATGATATCTGTGTCATCTCAGCAATCTCACAGAGCTTCACTTTACGATCTTTCATTATAATTTTTGTCACTTCACTCACATTTTCCGGTGTAACGGCTTCCACAGGTCTACCCGAGCGTTCCGCGTCATTTTTGTCGGTACGACTACGTTTAAACTCGGCAAACCACCGACAAATCGTTGCTTTTGATGGACAAGAGTCCGGGTAACATTTTTCAATCCATTGTTTTGCTTGCGTGGTGTTTTTACCCATTAAAAAACAATGTTTTATCAGAACACGAAACTCGGTTTTTTCCATTGTTTAACAAACTACAAAACGACTTTACTCCAACCTCGATAACTCAGCTGTTTCTGGTCCGATCGACTTAAAATTTTGACACGTTTCAAGCAAAGGTTAGTACTCTAGAAAGACGTGGTTACTGGTTTACTACGAGCGCCATCTATGGGTTAGTCTCGGGACTTATTGATCCATGTGTTATGTGCTACCACTCCCACTGACCCTGGAAAAGTTGAAGAACCGTATCCGTACTGCAATAACATCACTGACGAAGGATATGCCTGCTCGAGTATGGGGGGAATTTGAGTATCGATGTGATATTGTCCGTGTCGCTGACGGACATATTGAACATCTGTAATTTGAACTTGAGAGGTTCGTAAATATGTGTGTAAAGTTTCATATTCGTATGTCTTAAAGTTTAATAAATATATGCATTCGAAATACGTATATTCTTTTTGAAACCCTATATAATGAAATACATACGTTTGTTTTAATTAATAGCATCATATTATTGTTTCTAGATACAAAATTTAAATAAATGTAAAGTCTCCGCGCTATAGTAACGTTATATTTACATTTAAACGATGCAACTGGCCCGTTCGTTTAACAGCCTGACACACTAAAACTACATCCTATCAGTAGGTTATGTAATACTTTCGATATTACGTCATACTAGGTCACTTGCCAGTTGAAACGGTACATGCTATCGACGTTCGGAAAGTGAAATGCTCACTTAATGAAAAAAATAGCGAAGAAAGTGTTCACGTCTGTTACATAATATAATAAACAAGGAACTATGAAATCAGATCAGGATATGACTATTTCAAGATCAATTATATTTTTGACGTCAGTTTCTCTGAATTTTGTGCCTAATAGTGACAATAGATTATGTAAATGTTGTTTATGAATAGGTTAAACGATAAAATTGATATAAAACTGTTTATTATATCTTCATTCAGAGAGTGTAGTTGGATAACAGTTTTTTTTATAAGAGAAATGTTCATTCTTAATAATCCATTAAAACTTAATAACAAACTTCAAGGAACCTGTGTGAAAATTTACTGTTTAACTCTTAAAGTTTCGCGAGATATTTAATTTAACAATTCGATCTAACGCAAAATTGTGGAAAAGATTTATATTTTATAGGACAGTTTGTTAAAAATTAACGCCAATTGAAGTTGTGCTCTAACAAAATTCCATGTAAATAAGATTTGGGACTCGTTGCATAATTTTGAAGAAGACAGAGTTCTGTATAGCAATCGCCATTTATAATTGTACGAACTTTAAGAGGAATTACTCCAACTGGACGGCCGTACCTGAAGAAAACAGCAAACAATTTTTTTGTTTGTAGTATTCAGTTGTTTGCTGCTTTTTCTCGGAGTCATAATTGTATATTTAGGATTGATCACTTGAAATTGTACGTAATTAAATTCGTCCTTTGAAGATTCTTCATTGAACTTTTCCAACACGAACCTACTCCAGTCTACGCGTGTTTATTCTTCGGTTGGAAAATGTGGAGTTCAGAGACTTGTCAGCTTCTTCACTCGAATATGTTTTTGTAAAATATCTATTGCAAATGATTTAATATCTAATCTGGTACGTAGACTTCCGCGGTCGTGGTCCATGCTATCTGCTTCTGGGTTTCCGAGCTGGAACCGCGTCACTTATATATCTGCCGACGCTTTCAGTTTCAGTGCAGTAGTTGAGCCCTGAAGATGTCTCATACAAATGGGTACGAAACGTCGGAAGATATACAAGTGACGCGGATCCAGCCCGGAAGCCCAGAAATAAATAGATTTAATATCTAATTCTTCGAGCACTTTGGTTTATTATTAGTGACTTTGTTAAAGAACTGTGTCTGCAATTGACAACTATTTTTAACTCCTGTCTTTCAAAAAGCTGATGCTTACAATTCTTCTTAAATCTCTCCATGGGTGACGTTCCAATTTCAGTAATTTGCACTTCTGTGTCAATAATATTTCCATCTACTATAGGGCATCCATGTCTTGGCTCATCTTTTAATGTACTCCTTTTCTGCAGTAGCTAATGTGAAAGATTATAGACACTAGAAGCAGTCACTAAAATTTGAATAGTTAATTACAATAGCATTATAAGTTGCAAAGCTAACATTCTTGATTTTACGTCTTCTAATGCCAATGGGTTCATTAAGGCACCCCGTGACTCAGGGCCTTCGCTTCCAGAAAATAGTTATCATTCTTTTCTTGATACAAAAATTAGTTTTATAAAAGATAGTGATATTCCGAAACTCCCTTCTATCAATAGTTTATATTACAATTTTCGTAAAGTTGATCTCGATGGCTTCAGTAATATTTGATTGGTGTTCTTTACAATCATTACTGTCATTACAAATCATTAATAATACTAATGCAGCTGTATCTAAGTTTTACTCTCAGATTTATTCTGTGTTTGATACTTGAGTGCTTATGATACACACACAATGGGAAATATTTCCGTTTTGGTACAGTCCAAACCTAATAATATCAAAACACTTTTAGTTTAGAAAATGGAAACGTTGTGGAATTGCAGGTTACCACGAAGAAGCTACTAGGGTGCGTAGACGTTCAAAAAATAAATAAATAAATTAACAATTAATTTGGTACGTAGACTTCCGCGGTCGTGGTCCATGCTATCTGCTTCTGGGTTTCCGGGCTGGAACCGCGTCACTAGTATATCTGCCGACGTTTCGTACTCATGTGTATGGGACATCTTCAGGGCTGAACTACTGCACTGAAACTGGTGTAAGTCGATGGGGGACGTGTTTATATATGGATAATGGGTCATGGGTCAATGGAGCGTTACGGTTACGGTTGGGTTGGGCCGCATGAACAAGGAATCCTGTACACACCAGCTGATTCTAACAGGATTCCTTGTTCATGCGGCAGGGCATATATTGGTGAAACAAAGCGGTCTGTCGGCACTCGTGTTTCTGAACATGAGCGTTGTACTAGGTTGCTGCGCATAGCCGGTTCTGCACTTGCCGAGCATATACTGGAAACCGGGCACCATATTCAGTTTAATTCAACCAAGATTCTATCCCGCACTAACCACTTCTATGGTCGCAAAATTCGTGAAACTATAGAGATCTTTAAGCACCCCAATAATCTTAACCGCGATGATGGCTACCCCCTACATAACGCTTGGCAATCCTGCATCTCTAATCTACCCAACCGTAACCGTAACGCTCCATTGACCCATGACCCATTATCCATATATAAACACGTCCCCCATCGACTTACACCAGTTTCAGTGCAGTAGTTCAGCCCTGAAGATGTCCCATACAAATGGGTACGAAACGTCAGATATTGACGCGGTTCCAGCCCGGAAACCCAGAAGCAGATAGAAATTAACAATTGTTATGATTTACATCTCCTAAGAGTCGAAAATAAAATTGTTTACGCCCAAAATTATTTTGGCAATACATATATAATATAAGTAATGAATGAATAATAATACTATGTAGATTGATTTGGATAATGTAGAGATTTCTAATTCGAATGATATTATTTAAGCATTTGTCATTGTCGTTTCTAAAGTAATTCACATTATCATTTCGACGAATTGTGCCTCCAAATTAATATAGCTTGCCTCCTTTTGAACCTGAAGTATTAATTATAATATCACCTAATTTTTAATTATGATTGGAAATTTAAACTCTCTATAGCAGATAATACATATGTATTTATTACCTACTAAATGTCTACTTACAAGATAATTATCATCAACGTTCACTTTATAAATTATTTGCTTTCATCGTGAAAGAATCGTATTAAGCAAGTCATGTGGCGTATCATTTTGTAGTACTTTTTCAATTAAGCTTATTATAATGTTATTATTTTGTATTAGAAAAACCGATAACGTTGCAACCGTGCCTTTAGAGAGTTGTAGAACGGTCAATTCCGAATAGTACACAACTATTTGTTTGCCAAAAGTTTTTGACTAAATTAGGAAAACAATCCGAAAACGACAGATCATTCTCCACTGTGAGAATGCGAGCTCTTACAGGTCGGTTCAAACAATTGAATATTTGACGGGGCAAAACATTGAATTGATGAGCCATCCATTGTACAGATCTGATTTAGCACCCTGTGATTTCTTTTTGTTCCCACACGTAAAGAATAAACTTCGTGGTCAACGCTTTTCTACGCCGGAAGAGGCAGGTGAGACATTCAAAATTCATATTTTGGAGATACCGCCTTCGCAGTGGCAGCTGTGCTTTGATTGGTTTAAATGAACGCAAAAGTGCATTGATTTTCAAGGAGAATATTTTGAAAAGCAATAAAACTATTTTCGATAACTACTTTTTGGTTTCCTATTCCCGAAATATAAACGGTTACCCTCGTATAATGTATTTTATTACTGCGGCGATAGTGCTAGGCCGAAACTTAATCAATTTCATTTATTTTCACATATACATAGCCTTACTGTCTCACCCCAACATGGACAATTTTTATTTTAATACATCACGCCACAATCTTGATATAGGAAACGAAATGTAGATACAGGTCACAGGTTATTTGATATTTGTTTCTATTTTTTCTTCGTATCAAAACAAAGACTGTTTATTTTCGCTATTACTTTATATGCAACAATTATAAAATTAAGCAATTGACAAATGTAGGCGTAAAATGTTTTGTAAGTACCGCGAAATATATTCATTCTGTACACAATAGCTTCGTGAAAACAGATGTAAAGCAACATGTTATGCATATAAAGTGCGCGGTTGCTTTTTTTGGCAATGGTTGAGTATTATTCCTAGTTAAGGTTACAATCAATTTAATTTTATACAATATATATATATATATATGTATATGTATATATTAACGCATATTTTGAAATAGATCTAGCTATGAATAGAGTAAGAAACTTGGTCGCCGTCCCACAACTGTGCCCTTGAGAATAGGTAAATAAAGTAAATAGTTCTACATATTTTATAAAACGTGAAACATCCTTTTAAGCAGCGTTTCCAATGTTATCACACACATGATAAAATCGGATAAATATTTGAAACATGGGATGTATTTCCACAGTCGTTTCAGCAGATCGAGTACTACGTGAAAGAAAAGTGGTCTTACATGAAGGACACGGTCGTTCAATACCCAATGATGTAATGTTTGTATAATTAAAGTATTGTTTGTTAATACTTAACAGTTCTGTGGTTCCAGTATCACTACAAATTTGTTTTAATGATGTAAAGACTGCATTCTTGTACAGCACACTGTCTACTTTAGCTATAGCACTAATATTCTTGTCATCGATGATAGTATGCAGCTGTGTTTGTATAGCGGTTCAGCATTTGCAGTGATGGTGATTTTGTAATTTATCAATTGCTTCAACTACTCATTTGTTATTGTCAAAAAAATTTCTAAATCTGCAGCTTCAGCATCCTGGAATTCTTTTTGACATTCTCTGATAACAATATCTGCTCCAGGATCAAATTTTAAAACTACAGACTCAGTTTTTGGGAAATGCGGAAAATAATAAAATGCAGCCTTTAATCATGTATCCCAATGTGTAAGAATCGGTTGCAAAGTTTCGAAAATGTTGGGATATCGCCTCTGGAATTCTCAAATACGTTTAGGGGATTTGAGAACACTGCCTTTTTGTGTACTGTTAACCCTTTAGTTTTGGATAATAGCGTCGAATCGCCTCTGCTACAAGCGTGGCAGAAACGATAGATTTTACAAGTAACATGCAAGAAATTACCACAGTCGTCTTTGAGAGACCAACCTACAGAATACATATTGGAAAAGCTATCTGTCATAAACATTAAAGAGTTAGTCTCTAGAATGTTCTTAATTTTACAATGCAGCTTACGTCACTTTTGGAATGACTTCAGCAGTACATTCTTGTACCTTCTGGAAGCTAGTATAAATGAAGATGATGGTTTAGGTGGTTCCATTGTACGGTTTATGACATTAACAATAAAATTTTTTGACAAACTGTCGTTCCGTCCACACGTACCCAGAGTTTTTATTTTCCAATTCCTATTTAATTCTATTTTCAATACTTTCGCAAGGAGATGGTATAAAATTTCGTAACGTCTTCGACCTAGGCACTTTATAGTTCGCAAAATTATTCCAAAAAGAACGAGATGATGCGTTGCACACCAACAGTGTTGAACATAAGTCGAATAGGAACTGTCCATTCGATCGTCTGACAGTTCTTTCCACTATCGACTTGGTTTTTACAGTCATGTTTCGTCCAATACATGAGATGTCTATCCTAAATCAAACATTTCACTTTTGTGTCATTGCACGTTAATTCCGGAAATTTACAAATAATTTATTTAGTGTGTCAGGTAGAGATCGCTTTTTCAATCTACGTAAACGCATCATGATTTTATACAACATACGAAACTTCGTAATATAAATGAACACTTCCAAACGAAGACGCACACTTGTATTACATACATACATACATATCAGCGATAAAACCCCTTCTACGTTATCGATGCACGCCTAAGGGAATGCTGACCGAATTTACGCACTGTGATCCATTTCGTCGAATTCCACAACACATTAGGAAATCTTCGCCTGTAATAGTGAACACTATACGAGGGTGGTCCTATAAGTACCCGGCCTGACCTAGAGATAGCGGTAGCTGTTTGAAAAATATCACTGCATTAGAAAGTACACAATCTGTAAAGCATATGTTTCGAGTTTGAAGACACCATGTTGTTTAGTATTTGTTTAGGAACCATAAATAGTGAACGTTTCCAGTGAATTTGTAAAAATGGAGAAAATTGGTCATTGTTACGTGATACAATACTTTTATTTGAAAGGCCTCAGCCCAACCGATATAAAAGTAGAATAGGGTTCTACTCTGGGTGAGCCTACTCCTTCGTTTACAACAGTCAAATATTGGGTAGCAGAGTTTGAACGAGACCGTATGAGCTGCCAAGACGAGCGTTGCAGTGGTCGACCAAATGAGGTGGCGACTCCAGACATGATGAAGAAAATCCACAAAGCGATACTGAATGATCGTCGACTGAAAGTGCGCGAGCTAGCAGACATTAGTAGGCATTCCAAGAAGAAGCCTTATTACCTGAAAATTTGGGCATGAGAAAGCTGTATGCAAGGCGGGTGCCGCGTTTGCTCACACTCGAGCAAAAACAGTGTGATGAAGATGTTTCAATTGAATGTTTAGCGAAGTTTCACAGCCACAAAGCAGAATTTTTACGCCGTTTCATAAACATGGATGGAACATGGATCCATTACTTCACTCCCGAGAAAAAGAGCAATCAAAATAATGGACTCAAAAGGGAGAATTGGCTCCAAAAAAGGTGAAGACCATATCATCTGCAGGCAAGGTAATGACATCGGTTTTTTGGGATGCGCGTGGAATAATTTACATTGACTATCTTGAAAAAGGAAAACTATCAATGGTGAGTATTATGCGAACTTGTTGTAACATTTGAGCGAAGAAATCAAGCAAAAGCGGCCGCATTTGGCTAAGAAGAAAGTGTTGTTTCATCAAGACAATGCACCAGCTCACAAATCCGTTATTGCAATGGCAAAAATTAATGAATTCGCCAGATTTAGCCCCCTCGGTTTATTTTCTTTTCCCAAACTTGAAAAAATGGTTCAGTGGTCAAAGAATTTCCAACGATGAAGAAGTGATGTCGGCAGTTAATGGCTATTTTGAGGAGCAAGACAGTTCTTATTATAAAAAGGGTATCGAACTTATTGAACATCGCTGGGAAAAGTGTATAAAGCTGAAAGGAGATTATGTTGAAAAATAAATTTTTGTGTTTTTTTTGTTTGGTCGGGAACTTCTGGGACCACCCTCGTACATATGTTCCATCGAAGAGATGGACGAGTAATTTTCCCTTATTTAACTATTTTATCTTATATTAAAAATTATTCAATTACAGTTGAAGAAAGTGTAACAGCAGAAGGAGGTCAGTTAACCCAATCAATTTTTGCTAAAATAAACTATTAGTTGCTGCATTTCCACATTCGATCAATAAAATACAATTAGACATCTACGTTTAAATAAATGTACAGTTTCGGTTCTAAAATAACGTTATATTTATATTTAAACGATGCAATTGGCCTGTTTTACAGACCGACACACTGAAACTACATCCTGTCAGTAGGTTGTGTAATACTTTCGATATTACGTCATATTAGGTCGCTTGCCAGGTAAAACGGTACATGCTGTTGGCATTCGAAAAGTGAAATGCTCACTCAATGAAAAAAATGAGAAAGAAAGTGCTCACAACATCTGTTACATAATATAATACACAAGGAACTATGAAATCAGATCAGGATATGTACTATTTCAAGATCATTTATATTTTAATGTCAGTTCTCTTGAATTTTTGTACATAATAGCGACAATAGATTATGTAAATGTAATTTATGTATAGGTCAAAAGAAAAAACCATTCTAAAACTAATTGTTATGACTTTATTCTGGCAGCCTAGTTCGAAAACATTTTTTTTTATAAGAAAATGTTAATCCTTAGTAATCCTTCAAAACTTGACAGCAAATATCAAAGGAAATCATGCTTGGTGAAAATTTATTGCCTGTCTCTTAAAGCTTCGGAAGGTGTTATTATAATTTAACAGTTCGATCTTTACGGAACGTAAAATTGAAGAAAATATTTATATTTAGCACGACCATTTATTAAAAATTAACACTTATTAATTTTGTGTTCTATTAAAATTCCATGCAAATAAGATTTTGGGCCAGTTATATAATTTCGAAGAAAACAGACTTCTGGAGAGCAATCGACATTTACAATTTTCCGAATTTCAAGAGGAATTATTGCAACTGAACCACTGTACCAGAGCTAACAGCAATAATTATTTTGTCTGTAATAATCAGTTGATTGCTGTTCTCTTTTTCGAAGTCACAATTGTATATTTCGGATTGATCACTCGTAATTATTTTCCTTGAATATTCTTTATTGAACTTTTCCAAAAAAACCTACCCCAGTCTACCAGTACTTGTGTTTGTTCTTCAGTTAGGAAATGTGGAGTTCGCAGAATTGTCAGCTGCCTTACTGGCAGATGTTTGTGTAAAATAATATCTATTACAGATTATTTAATATCTAATTTTTCGAGTACTTTGTTTTATTATTAACGACTTTGTTAAAGAATATATCTACAATAGACAACTATTTTTATAACCTGCAGCGGAACTTGGACTCGCTGGTGGGGTGGTGTAGACGGTTTGGATTAAGATTAAACATTAACAAATGCTATACTATGACCTTCTGACGGTCTACTTTACTTTTTGAGTCCGTATACCACATCGGGGATGATACTTTGGAGAGGGTGAGTGAGTTTAGCGATCTTGGAGTAATTTTAGACTCTTGTCTTACCTTTCGGTTACAGATTACTAGTGTGTGCTCTGAAGCTTGCAAATCGCTGGGGTTTGTATTTCGTACCTCCAAATATTTCTGTGACACTGATGTATTAAAGTTTACTATGCTTATGTTGTAAGAAAACTAGAGTATGCCTCACTGGTCTGGTCTCCGATATATGCTTGTGAATGCTTGAAGTTGGAGCGCATTTATCGAAGGTTTTTAAAATTCCTTACCTTCAAGATTAGTGGTGCTTACCCACAAAGAGGTGTGTCTCAGGGAGAGTTGCTTCTTGAGCATAATATGTCCTCCTTGCATCACAGGAGGGCTGGTCTCTGTGGTGGGACGTTGCATGGCACCCTTGGTAACAGTGTTGACTGTCCTTCGTTACTGCATCGTTTGTGTTTTTTAGTGACCCGTTTGAACTCTATGTGCAATGTGTCCATTGTGACGCCAAGAGCGCGGACTAATATTCTCAGGAGAACACCGGTTTATATTTTGAGTAAAAGAGCCAACGAATTTGCTGACTTGATTGCTTAGCATGTATACCATATATGTATTTTTAGTAATTTTTGTTTCTATTTGCTTTCCTAATTAATTTTAGTTTAAATTAGCTTCAATTTTTTTATTATATCTGCCACACATATGTCTAAACTCAGTTAGCTATTTTGTATTTTCCTGTTATTGGGCTATAAACCTGTTGGAAATAAAGGTCATTATTATTATTATTATTATTAATTGCTGTCTTGAAAGAAGGTGATGCTTGCAATTCTTCTTAAATCTCTCCATGGGTGATGTAAGTCATCCATGCCTTGACTCATCTTTTAATGTACTAGTTTCAAGAGGTAGCTAATGCGAAGAACTATTGCCATCATAAATAGCTACTAAAATTTGAATAGTTAAATATAATATCGATGTTAGTTGCAACGGTAACATTCTTGATTTTAGTTTTTCTGACACCAATCGATTCCTTACAGTATCTCACGATTCAGAGCTTCTGCGTCCAAAAAATGGTTGGCATTCTTGTCTTGATATAAAACTTACTTTTCTAAAAGATAATTAACTTTTAAGACTCCCTTCTATCAACAGTTTATGTTACAGTTTTCGTAAAATTAGTCTCAATGGCTTAAGTAATATTGATTGGTTTCCCCTACAACCATTACTTACTACTAATGTAGCTGAATCTAGGTTTTCCTCTCAGATTTATTCTGTTTGATAGTCGAGTGCCTATTGTACGCATTCTATCAAAAAAGTTTTGTTTGTTTTGTATAAACAATTCGTTCGTTATTATTAGTAATATGTTCGTTTTGTTTTTCTTTTAATTTACTTTGTTTCATTATTAATGTTTTGACTTTTGTTTTTATAAAAATTTACAAATACAATAAATATTATTATTAATATTTTAAAAGTTTTATAAGAATCACATTAAAATTTGTCCAAAAATTAAATTATAATAATGTGTTCTGATATATAAATACACTTAAACTAAAAATGATGAACTTTTCTAAAAAATTTAGTACTTTTAGGAAATATCCGTTAATTGTTTCTGCAATGTATAAAAACACGCTTTCAATTGTACACGTGTAGAGTTGCCGATTGGTAACGTATTATGTAATGCTCGGCTCTTAAAATCAAGATTCTTCATCATCGGAGAGATGTTTGGTGTTTAGCTATGAATGTAGATTCTACAAACATTATTGCGACCGACTTATACACATTTCCTTTGCACTTTCTCCTTCAATGTCACAGAATTAAATTATGTAATACTTATTGTACATGAGCACAGCTAAAGTGGGATTTGGTAGGCGTTTTGAGGATATTCAATTATTAAAATATATAAAATAAGAAAAATAAAATAAAATAAAACTTTATATAATATTCATATACAAAAATACATAATTTTCTTTAAAGGAAATGGTCGAACATGTGACAAAAGGTGTTCCAATAGGACATTCCATTTTCAATAGGTCACCATTTTAACAGTTGTCATGACTCAACCTGTAACTTCTTGACAGATGACATGCAAAAACAACGCCATTAATAAATTTTTATACATTGCTTCTCGGCCAGCAATTGTGAAACTGGTGGAAAATTTTGAGATGTTGGGACAAGTTAGTGATGTGAAGAATCGAACTCCGCACGTCGCTCAAGAACAACGCAGAATGTTGCTGTCGTAGCCCATAGGGTTAGGAAAACCCATGTTTGTCCCAATTCCAAAGACCGACGAGAGTCTTTGGAATTGGGTATTCCAAAAACGACATTACACCGCATTTTGCATAAAGACTTAATCTTAAGGCTTTTAAAGTTCAGTTAGCATAAGAACTCACGCTTACTGATCATCAACAACGTCGTGTCTTTGCTGATTGGGTCCTTAAATGCATCAAGCTGATCCGAAATATCATCGAAAAATCATCTGTGCGATGAGGCCCATTTTCATTACGGAGGCTACGTTAAAAAACTGAATTGTCGCATTTGGGGCTCGGAAAACCCAAGAATTATTGTTGAAAAGCCTCTCCATCCTTAATGTGTGACTGTTTGGTGCGATTTTTAGTCTGGCAGACTCATTGGACCTTACTTTTTCTAAATTGAGGCCGAAACAACTGTTACGGTGAATGGATAGCAAATGATGATTAGTAATTTTGTACGGTCGGTATTGGAAGATATTCATGTGGATGACGTTTATTTTCAACAAGACGGCGCTACGTGCCATACAAGTAACGATACCATCGCTTTTTTGCGTGAAAAATTTCCTGACTAGATTTCTCGAAGAGGCGATCACAATTGGCCACCGAGATCTTATGATTTGACACCTTTAGTCTTCTCTCTTTAGGGCTACGTGAAAGATAAGGTCCACGCCAATGGCCCACAATAGGTTCAAGACCTCGAAGATGGAATTCGTGAAGTTATCGAGGATATACAGCCGCAAATGTGCGAATTAGTGATGGAAAATTTCATGAAAAGAATATGGTCCTGCAAGCGTAGCCGTGACGGCTATTTGGCTGATATTATTTTCCATTATTAATGGCATGCCCTCCTCTTTACAATTAAATAAACGTGCGATGATTTGGCTTCAAAATACTAGGTTTTTTTACATATCAAAATGGAACCTCGTTTTGGAAGACTTTATTTATAAATATCGTTTGAACACTGGTGTCGTCAATTTTTTTAAAATAGTAACCCTTATTTTTTCTGTTGATTTCGATTGAAATTAGATTGGTCCCTCGCATAACATTTTTTTAAGAAATACACCCACATACTTCAAAGAAAATAAAATATATTAATGGAATTTTTCTCGAGAAAAAGAAAAAGAATCAATATTTATTAACGAAGTTGAATGATGCAATGTGACTGAGTTACTTTCCAATTATGTAACACTGACCTACAGTACTGGTAACTACATTAGCTCACACTACAATTTCAGAGTTTTAACGAAATAAAATCCAAACACGAGAAATTTAAAACGAATACTTTTGTATTACACATCCTAGTATAGATTTGAACACATGTTTACAACTATAGAACATATTAGTTGCAATATTTGGTCAAGGTTCTTATAGCTTGAATAATCGGTTGAATTCGCGTCGGAATGCTGTCGATATAGGTGCTTTGAGCCTTTCTATTTTCTTTCCAGAATTTCTCGATATTTTTTTAAATCTCTTTAATTCAGATTTGGAAAAGAGAAAGCAATAGAGTTCAGAACGCTCCAAATATTCTCAATTCTATTGAAGTCCAATGAATTTCCAAGCCAGGGCGATATTGGTATACCAAAATCGCGACATTCTGGACAAATTTCATCGTATGGCACGGAGTTCCATCTTGCATGAAGATGGAAGAATTTCCCTCTGCATTCAGTAAAGTAATAAAGGGTACCACAACAGTTTCTGTTGCATTTTTGTATTAATACTGGTTCATGTCCTTTTGACGAAGTATAGAGGTCATGTTCCAGTTCCAGTAATGCATAACCTTACCATCGCTGTGGAGGGATTTTTAACACTTTGTACTAGAGTCTTTTCCATAACATTCTGAAGGTGCTTGTCTCACAAGCTTGTTTTATTTCATAATCACTTCGAGTCGTGATACATCATTGATTAAGACCTGTTTTTGAGACTTAACAACAGTAACTAACAAATAAGAAAACATTTTTAAAATGTTCGTGATATAATTTTATAGCAAGAACTTTTTCCATTCTAATGCTTTCTGCAGTGCAGATGCTTTTTCTTCATTGTTTCAATTAAGCACGGTTGCTTCGCAGGCCGGCGATATTTTAAACCAGCGGCGTATAATAGAGTTCGCAAGAGCCGCTCTGATACCTTTATATTAAAGAGCTATAGAAGTTGTCACAAGTCTTAATGGAAGCTTGTCTGTTTTCTAAAGCTGTTAATGTTAATAATGCTATCTGCTTCTGGGCTTCCGGACTGGAACAGCGTCACTTGTATATCTGCTGACGTTTCGTACCCATTTGTATGGCATATCTTCAGGGCTCAACTACTGCACTGAAATGGAAACTGGTTTCAGTGCAGATAGCATGGAGCACGACCGCGGATGTCTATGTACCAGACCATGTTAATATTTTTTCTATCCTTCGTTTCGGTGCATCCGCGTGCCAGTGACAGTGCTGGCGACCACTTGATGATAGCAAATTTTCTGTGATAAGTGTTGTAATTCTGAATTTCTGATGAAAACTAGTCTATTTTACAAAGCGATGTTAATAATTTCAATTCATGCGTGAAACTTTTACTCTTCTTTGCAATTTCGCTCTGGGAATATAAACCAGTCCCTAATAAAGTTTCTGTTCTAATTTTTTCACCGCTTGTAATATTTTTCGTCTTGTCCATGGTGCATAAAAGTTCGTTATAAAAATATTAAGCATAAAATCAGCACAACACTAATTTAACCTTAAAACACTAAACTAAAAATAATAAATGCGTTATCACAAATACACTTCCAAGGTACTAACAATTCAGAATAAAATTTACTTGTATAAACGCATTATACCACTCCTGTATTTTTTTGGAATTTAGCTAGCGCAGGTAAAGATGTTGAGTTCGGTAAGAAATGAAATAAATAAATATGTATATATTGTAGACTAAAAGTATGTATATTTCAGGAACGTGTATATTCATCTTTCCATGAAAGTATAGTAGTATATATTTCAACCATATTATTCATCATAACTGAGACATGGGCTAATTTAATTACCAGATATTGCATTAGGTGTGCAAGTGTTTTGTATCTACGTGCACAAGTCTATGCATATTTACATAGCTTCTTTCTTGTGACCCAATGTCTCGCAAGTATGGTTGACTGTTTCTGGATCTCTACTGCAATTATATCCTCCGTTATACCTCCTAATTTGGTTCATCAATTGCCTTGGGGGCGCCTAATTTGTAATGTATACTATTATTCTAAGCTAGTTTCTTTCCAACAAAGACAATTATTGTATTTTTTTATGATTCAAGCAATAAATAAAGGCCTTTTTATATGTTAACTCTTGGCTCTGTTTCACCAAGATGCCTACTCGTTCCCGGATCGCATATTTTGACCGGAAACAGTGAAGTTAATCTTTCTCTGGCAAGGTCACCAATGTTTTTATTTCCTATACTTCTTCAATTCTCCGGCACCAATAGCAGCTTTACAATATTCTATTCCCTAAGTTCTTCATGCTAGTCTATATACGATCTTACAGCTTTTGGCTTGGAATTTAATTGGGAAAACTTAAAACTTTGAATATAAATCCACATAAAATAAAATATTTATATTATAGACGAAACTACATTCGTAAGAATGTGGACTGTTAAATAATGTGTCTTCGAATGACGTAAAAAATGAAGAAGTATTCATACGGAATACGATATTTAGGCCATAGGAATTTGTGTATCTACTTACGAGAGAATGTTTCTATATTTCTGAATTAGGCAAGAAAATAAAAGCCTGAAGCAGCAATAGAAATTGATTTTCTAATATAGTTCCATCTTTTTAAGTGGAAGTGTTAATTGCAACGTTTCAATAATATGTAAAATATTGTTTCGGTTTCTTCACAAAATTGTACCCTATGTTTTGCTGATGATCAGATACTGTCACATAGGTACATAGTGGTCTATGACCAGAATGACCTTAATTACATTCGGAAACTTATAGAAGAATACGAAAAATGGGGACTGGAGGTCAATTTGGATAAAACTGAATGCACGCGTAATGAAAAATTAAGATTTAATACTGGATAGTGGACGACGCAACTTATATAAATATTTAGGAATGAAGATATCACACAATGGTGCACATTATAAATCATCTAATGAGACAATACAAGGAAGAAACGTACATGGAAAAAAGCTATCGCTGTATTAAACAGTATATTGTAAAGAAAAACGTATTCATAACATTACTATAAGGCGCATCGTAACACATGGTTTGGATGTTCGACCAATCAAAAAGAACTATGAAGATGTTAACAGCTACAGAAATGGAGTTTTGGAGAAGATCGGCAGGTGGATCAAGAGTGGAAAGGGTATCGAATGATAAAACCAGATAAATTATGATTATTATATTATATCTAAACCATATCATAATAGGAGACACCAAAAACAAGCAAATGATATGGTTTCGACATGTCCAAAGAATGGCCGAAGCAAGAACAAATCCTACAATGGAAGCCAAAGGATACAAGAAAACGTGGTAGATCTAAAAAAAGTTGTTAAAATGGTATAAAATAGGAAGAATATCTTTGGGACAATGATGGGGGATGACTATTAGGTATAAAAAGACGTGGTACGTTATTAAATAATGTTATATTTATTTATATAGATCGTCGTGTCTAGATATCCTTCAGAGATTCGCAAATTTAAAATAGTTACAGGCTGAAAAATTTGGATTACGAAGCGAGTATAGATTTTCTTCGAAGCTACAATAAACAACGGTTGACCTTACTATCCTTACTTGTACACTGGAGCATTACTTTATTATTGGGACTGTCAGAGAATCATACAAACTGATTATGTACAGTGCACATAATCAATTTGTGTGATTTTCCGACAGCCCCAAGAAGTATTTGCCATTGTTTTTCCGGTAGAAGAGTAACCTTAAACTTCTAAGGAAGGATTAGTGTTTCTGGCGTGCAATCGAATGGGCTCTTAATTCAATTTATGACCGTAATGACGAATACAAGATTGGCTTTTCTTGGATGAGCCACTTTTGCAATTCGACAAAAATTGTGTATGTATCGCTACCTGGACACGTGTTTACAAAACAAAAAAATTCGAAAAACTTTGCACTAACTTATAAAATTCAGAAAACTATACTTTCGGAAACTCATATTATAGCTACGAATTGTTTCTTTTTCTGTTTTGTAGCGTATTTCATCAAATTTCTGACTTTTTTCTATTCAGTTATATCAATATTAACAGTTGAGAGTATCATATACAGCCAACATTTCTTCCTGAATAATGTTTAGATTTCTTGATCGTTTTGTAAGAAGATTGGCAAACTAAAATTAATAATGTTGGATAGAATTTCTAGAATTTAAAAAGGAAAGACTTAGCTTAAAGATTAATGAATTATTTTAATATTTTAAATTAAAATTTTAGTACGAATTTTGACGAGAAAAACTGTACATTTATACAGGGACAGTTTGACAAGTAGTGAGAATGACACATAGGTGGCGCTCTAATTGGTAAAACAAATGCACTGTAATTTAGGTTGTCTATTTATATGTTTACATTCCGATATTTAGATAAATCGGTTGATTAGTTTATTTTTGATAGCTGAAAAAGAAGCAACACGTCCTTTTTGTTAAAATGGAAAAAGCAGAGTATCGTGCGGTGATTAGATACCTCGTAATCAAGGGTATGAAAGTTACCGAAATAAAAGATGAGTTACAGGAAACATTAGGTGAATCTGCTCTATCATCCGCCACAATAAGTAGATGGGTAAATGAATTTAAACGTGGTAGAACAAGTTGTGTTGCTGAAGCGCGCTTTGGAGCACCCATAATCGTGACTGCTAAGTAAATGATATATAAAAATCCATAATATTATTACGCAAGATCGACGACTCAAAGTGAGAGAGATAGCAGACATGGTAAACATTTCAACAGAACGCGTACACCACATTTTAACGAAAGAATTGGGCCTTTCCAAGCTTTCGGCAAGATGGATGCTGCGATTGCTTACGCCTGATCAAAAGTTCACTCGTTTGCGCATTTCCAATGAGTGTTTGGACCTTTATAAGCGGAATCCGGTTGATTTTTGTAGGCGATTTGTTACTTGCGATGAAACCTGGATATATTACAGTACACCCGAAACTAAACAACAGTCGAAACAATGGTTAGAACGTGGTTCTGCACCTCCAAAGAAAGCGAAAACCACTTTATCAGCAACCAAGGTGATGGCATCAATTTTTTGGGATTCAAAGGGCATTTTGCTCATTGATGACCTTCGGGAAGATGCCACAATAAACGGACAATATTATGCAGAACTTCTAAAAAAATTAAATGTTGAGATTCGTGCTAAGTGCCCAGGAATGGCAAAGAAAAAAATTCTGTTTCATCAAGACAACGCTCCCTCGCATACTAGCACAATTGCGATGTCTAAAATCCACGGGTTGCATTTACAATTAGTACCGCATGCGCCTTATTCACAGGATCGAGCCCCTTCCGACTTCCACTTCCACGGCACTAGGTGGAAAGAAATTTTCGTCTAACGACGAGCTTATCATCTTCGTAAATGAGTATTTTGCAAGCCTTCCGGAATCGCATTTTAGAGATGGCATAAGGGCATTGGAGCACCGTTGGAATAAATGTATTGCTCTTTTAGGAGAATATATTGAAAAATAAAAATTATTTTGCATCTAAAAAATTCGTTTTTTTCCATTCTCACTACTTGTCAAACTACCCCTTATAGTAATTTCATTTATTCTTTAATTTAGAAAGTTTAATTAATATACACGCGACACAAAAGTATATATAAGTATTCTGTTGATTTTTCATTCTAGTTATATTTTAGATTACACAGTTTGTACAAACTCTTCGTCTTAGTAATGTTATAATTAAAATAATATATATGCCTATGAAGTCAAGAAACTGCGTATATAGAAAAGAAATATAAATATAAATAGATTTGTATATACTTTTAAGGCAGGACAGTAAACAATCCATAAATTAATGACGAGTTTATGTATTTTTAACTCTTTATACCTTCAACGTCTAGGTGACGATGAAAGTAAGACAATGTGGTCGACAATTTCCAAAAGAAAAAGATAAAAGATTTAACAAGTATAAGTGCGCAGAAAAAATATAATCGAATCAAAGTTGAATTTGTATTTTCATATTCGGTTAGTAAACTTTTTATAGTATCTAATCAAGACAATGTAGAAAAAAATATTATTATTTCAAATGCTACTTCGTAAATATTGCAGTTTCTATTAGTTATTGAGTCATGTCAACATTTTTCACAAAAATTTTATAAAAAAAACTATCTATGTGTATGCAGAAATACTGGAAAATATTCTGCTTAAAAACTTTTTCAAAATTCATAATTAGTGTGTGTTCAATATCAGGTTAAAGCTTTAAAAGCTTTATGTTTCCATAAAATGCTAATTTTAGTGAGTAAAATCTGTGTTAATCAAAATAAATATATTTGCTCGAATATCTGACGATATATTGGAGTTGGTAAAGATTCCAAAGGTGTCTATAATCTGCCTTGCATTCTGATAAATATGATGGATAGTTTTGAAAAGTTATTTTGCTATATATAGGCTGGACTTTTGCATTACTGCAGTTTCTATGGGAAACAGGATTATTATCAATATGTTTTTCCTTTTTCTGTGGATAAAATAATAGATTATAGAGCATGTCTTAGAGTCTGGTATTTGTTTAACCATTAATGTAATTAATTGGTCTAGATAATCTATTATTGTTTACTCTTTTATCTACTCTTCGTAGATTCGATTTGAATCTTCTTTAACTGAGGTCGTTAAAATGTCATGGATAATAAAGGTTTTGGGCCATTTTCAAGTAATTCAATCCTTGAAATTTTCAAATCAAGTTAGAAATTCAGCTTGCGCCGATGGTTTAAAAATATTTTCTACAGTTTCATCTAGACTTTGTTGTTAAAACTTACAGCATCGTCTTGACATAAAATAATGCTTAATGTCAGAAAACGCAGAGTAGTTACCTGTTTCGAGTTTAATACTTCTCAAAACGTTTCACTACAAGATTCTTATTTTATTTATTTTTGGGTTCCAAACTTGAACATGTCGCCATTATTTGATTTATGTTTACGTCGGATACTTGAGAGGCTCCAGAAGAGATTTTTGGAATATTCGCATATGAATCTATGGCGAGTGCCATCCTCGTGGTGATAACTGGGTTAGTTTGCTTCACGATTTTACTTTTAATCGGTTTTAATCCGGTGTCAGTTGATTATTGTCAAATATTTTGATAAAAGTTGTCAATAACACAATTGACTCACTTGATATGCAACTCGATCTAATAACACTTTCTGTTTCCTTAAGTTAGAACGAATATTTTATGTAAAGCTCTCTTATTTTACATAAGTAGAAATGCTGGTGCTTTATTTGGGAATTCATTCCAAATACTTTAATGTTAATAATTAGTTTATATGCGAACCTAATTTTGGGTATCTGTTGGAAAAACATTATTCAAGTTGAACCCAACAAATTGTCATCCGTATTTTCTGTGGAACAATTGAGAATTTTAGACCCTGTCTTGTACTCGTTTAACCATTGATGACATTAATTGGTTTAGAGAATGTCCTTTACTGTTTATTATTTATCTTTTTTAAGTTTACCTATAGCATAAAGATGTCGTACTGTAGCGAGATTAACACATAATTTGTCTATTTTATCTAAATTTGTTTTGAATCTTTTTCAATGGGTTCGTTAAACCATCGTGGGCGATCAACGTTTTGGACCTGCTCCGAATTTCATTGTCAAGTGATTCTTCCTCAGAGAAGTTATCAAGTTAACGTTGTACAGATTTTTAGGATAGTAGCTCTACAATAAATTCTATTTATCTTAAAATAGGTGGCGTTACACATATATCGATCTAATATTTATATTAAAAACTTTTTGAGAAAATTGTACATGGGGATTTGGTATAAAGATTTGCTTAGATTAAAAATAATAAAGATAAAATGTTTAAATTGTCATATTTACTGGAAAATAAAAAAACCAAGTCTTCTTTTAAGTGCACCATATTAAAAATAAAGGTTATAACATAGATATATTTTACGGAGAAGATAAAAGTATTAAAGCAAATTCTTTTTCAACCCAATAAGTTCAGAAACTCAATCTTTCAATTTATTTTTGTAAAGTATTTAAAATTTATTATTAATTTTTTATAAATGCATTTAAATATGCAGTACTGAAAGGGGTAAGAGTAATATTTTTCTATAATATTTTATAACCACTTAGTACTGTATAAATCGCTTCTTTACTGTCCCAATCATACCTGTCCACATACGTAGAATTTCGTGGTTATTTAATATTTAGTCAGCGATACTAGTCGAGTGGTGAAACAGTTGCATCACGTAGATTGTTATGAAAATAAATTATAAATATGAAACAACAACATACGATTGAAATATCATTAACAATAGTTCGTAATAATATACTGTATTAACTTTACTTACGTGTTTCCAAAATAGCGGTGTAATTTTGTCCATCACTGAATTGAGTCAATATTAACACCAAAAAAATCGTAACCGCGCTTTGATACATTTTAAGAAGTCGGAAATCTATTTATTAATTAACAAATGCTACTAATTAAATAACGAATTTATTAAAACTTAGATTTAGTAAATGCCAATTCGAAAACTAAAAAAAATTTACCGATGAGCAGAATTTGAACTAACATTAAGCCGGGAGAAAGTGTCTACCTTTAGTTTTATACACGGGGTGTAATAGGTGGGACACATTAATTGAAAATAATAAGACGCGATGGTAGGGATTATTACACACGTTTTGCGAATGCTCGCGCTGATTTTAAATGCCTCCTGTTTTGTTCTCCGTAAAGATCCCGGGGTCTCGATAAATATGTATCTATTACTTATTCAAAACGGACCGCGATTAGAATAATATCATTGTTGTCACATTATTACTCTTCATTTTAATGGTAAAGGACGATAGATTTACAACTGTTGTGTGACATCGTTGGCGGTAATTAAAACAAAATTGGCGAATCATTATAGCTTATATAGCTTCCGCGGTTTGTCGCGTTTCGACTTGTTATTGTTCTATTTATTGCCGTTTGTTTGATGCGAATAATAAAATTAAATACTGTAGAAGTTGGCGTATCAATAAATGATTGTTTTGAAAATAGGTAATTAATATTTTTCGGTAGGTAGTAAATGTTTTTTCCTCGTGACAAAAATATGTCCTTAATTATTTCTGATAGCATTCACACACGCATATGTACATATATATATATATATATATATATATATATATATATATATATATATATAGCGCATCTATTTAAACAGCAAAAAAGGTAGTTCATCTATAAGTGAGCATCTGTTAAATAAATTTAAGTATTTTAGGGCTAATTAAGTAATTTTACCAAGAGCATAAAGCGAAGTCCAGTAATATATATATATACAAGATCGCGCAATTAAATTACAATCATCTCTAGTTTTTAGATATATATATAATAAAAATTGTATATTAAATAAAGAAAATATCTAATTATTTATATATATATATATATATATATATAGTAGTATAAGGTATCTGCTTTTGGGTTTCCGGGCTGGAACCGCGTCACTAGTATATCTGCCGACGTTTCGTCTCCATTTGTATGGAATATCTTCAGGGCTGAACTACTGCACTGAAACTCAGTTTCAAGTTGCTTTCCATAACCACAGATTTTCTTGCACCAGTATGTTCGTCGTCATTTATGTCCGTGTGACTGTCTTTAAATCGTTTATACAACTCATGATTGTTTTTAAATCGTTTATACCATTCATACACACTCGTACGTGATAAACACGTATCACCATATACTTGCTTCATCAAATTAAACGCTTCAGTAAACGATTTACTGAGTTTAAAACAGAATTTGATATTTGCTCTTTGTTTAAAATTCATTTTTCGACCAATGTTAAATACATACTGTTACTTTATGCACAATTTCTCTACTTCTAATGGAGCAAACATCATGATATTTTAATATAACATTGGTGATCTACCTTATCGACGTATATTTTTTTAATAGATGGCACCACTAAGAATTACTATTTTAAAAATGTTCGGTTTTCTCTGCGACAGACTGTGTATATATACAAGGGTAGCCATTTATATTTCGGGCGTAGCAAACAAAAAAGAGTTTTGTATTATCGAAAATAGTTTCATTGCTTTTTAAAATATTCTCCTTGAAAACCAATGCAATTTTGCGTTCCTTTAAACCAATCTGAAAGGCATTGCTGCCACTGTGAAGCCAGTATCTTCAAAAAATGAGTTTTGAATGTCCCAACTGCCTTTTCCGGCATAGAAAACAGTTGACCACGAAGTTTATTCTTCACGTGTGGGAACAAAAAAAAAATCACAGAGTGCTAAATCAGGGCTGTACGGCGGATGGCTAGTCAATTCAATGTTTTGCCCGGTCAAATATTCAATTGTTTGAACCGACCTGTGCGAGCTCGCATTGTCATGGTGGAGAATAATCTGTCGTTTACGGTTTGTTTTCCTCATTTCTTCAAAAACTTTTGGCAAACAAATAGTTGTGTACCATTTGGAATTGTTCTACAACTCTCTAAAGGCATGGTTGCAACATGACCGGTTATGTCGAAAAAAGGGGACCATTTGTTTTGATGTGCTTCGCGCGCGAACAACTTTTGTTGGTTTGGCTCATCTTGGAATACCCACACAATCGACCGCTGTTTACTATCGGGCTCATATGTATAGATCCAAGAGCCATCATCTGTAACGACTTTATAAATGTTCTTTGAAGCACCGTCATTGAATTTTTTGTGCATTTCTTGGCGCCAATCTACGCGAGTCTTTTTTTGAGCGGTTGTCAAATTATGTGGTACTTAACGTGAACATAGCTTCCTAACGGCTAAATGTTAATGCAGGATGTTAAGTACGCTGGTGTTACTAATGCCTAGAGATGCCTTAATTTTACGATATGTCACATCACGTTCTTGCGTTATTAATTCAAACACTGCATTAATGTTTTCGGACACAACAACTTTTGTTGCATTTATGTGTTTTGAAAATCGCGAAAATATCATCTACATACCTAAAGCAAATTCATGGAAAATATGTAACCTTATGTTTTAATTCAATTTCAAAATTACTCATGAATAAGTCCGCTATAAATGGAGAAAGAAAATTGCCCATTGCAGTTCCGTGTTTTTGTTCATAGACCTTACCTTCCAATTCAAAACGGTTGTGGGACATGCGAAGGTTTGCCTACATTTTCTCTGATTTAATCTTATTTCTGAGAAGAAATTCTTCTAAATATTTTAAAGTTTCTGTAATCGGTACCGAAGGAAACAATGACGTTACGTCGAATGATACTAAAATTTCCCCATCTTCTAATTTATAATCTTTAATTCTTTGAATAAAATCTATTGAATTAGTAACTGGTAGGCTTTCAAGTTTTTCGGGAAAATTTTTGTATTCATTCACTAACCACTTTGAAATCAAGTAAGTTGATCCCTGAGACTGTTGGTCTCATTGAGTTGCTTAGTTTACGTATTTTAGGCAAACAGTATAGTCTCGGGATCAACGGGTTACTTACACTTAATCTGTAATTCTTATTCGGAGCTATTAACTTTGGACAACTTTTTAACGCGTTTTTTGTGTTTCTAATCATTTTTGGTAATGGAGTTTTCGTACATACAACATATGGCCCTTCTGAGATTAAGTTTCTCACTCTTTGTAAATAATCGCTTTTGTCCAAAATTACTAACTTGTTCCCTTTATCTGCTTTTAAATAAAAGCAGTCTTTCGACTTGAGACTTTTAATTGAGAATCAGGAAGACTGCGTATAAAGAAAAAGAAAGAAATATATATAAATAGATTTGTATATACTTTTAAGGCTGGACAGTAAACAATTCATATATTGACGACGAGCTTATGTATTCTTAGCACTACATAACGTCAACAGTCAGTCTAAGTGACGATGGGAGTAAGGAATTTTGTGGTCGATAATTTCCAAAGGAAAGAGATAAGGAAAACATTAATAAGTATAGGTTCACAGGAAAAATATAATCGAATCGAAGTTGAATTGGTAATTTGAATATTACAATTTCTATTACTAACTGAGTCATGTTTGCGAATTAAGATATTTTTCATAAATATTTTATAAACGAGAGCTTGAAAACTTTTTCAAAATGATAACTAGTGTGTATTGAATATCAGGTTAAAGCTTTAAAAGTTTTAAGCTTGAATAAAATGCTATGTTTAATGAGTAAAACCTGTGTTCATCAAAATAAATACATTTGCTTGAACATCTAACAACTTATAAGAGTTAGTAAAGGTTTCGAATATGTTTTCAAGAAGAATGTCTCCGACTATAGAAAGCGGACGAATCGTAGCAAATTAGCTGAATTGTTAAAGGTGAATTATTCTACAGTCAATGTATTACTAGGTAATTCCGATAGGTCTAACACATCTTTTCTGCAACCAAATGCAGATGATGTTTTATCTCTCACAGCAGAGTTCAAATTGGACAAACATCAATATTTATTAGTCAAAAACTTTATTAGTTCTCACATTTCCACTGACATTTCAGTTCTTATTATAAAAAGGGCTTTGAACTTATTGAACATAGTTGGGGAAAGTGTATAGAGCTGAAAGGAGATTATGTTGAAAAATAAATATATTTCTTTCCAAAATTTTTGTGTTTTCTTTGTTGGGTCGAGTACTTCTGGGACCACCCTCGTAATATAGTGTGAAATTTAGACCAAGTATTTTATTCACTCCTTAGTTAATAATTTGTAAATCAAGCGATGACAAAGAAAGATATTAAAAATTTGAAAATTAACCAATTTTAATATTCACTAAAAAAGTTAACGTTGGAATGATGTACACAAAATGTGTACGACATAATAGTTTTGCGGACAATCATACCATTAACAGCGAAAATAACACGTAACAAACCATTCGTTTATATATTTATTTTAACATTTTTTTTAAATCCTCATATGTTCGTTTATTGTAAACAACTCTGATGTCCTATTATGTGGGGTGCTTTTTAAGTTTTGTATAGTGGAACTTAAAGGACGCCACTAATCAAATGTCAGTACTAAAAATTAACATCCATCTTAAGTTAACCTAAATCCAAAGTTTCAGTGTGACACCTGTAGTGTTAGTTGAAAAATTGAACTAGACCGAGAGCATTTTCGCGGAATAATGTTTTACAATTTTTGAAGACAATTATCTCCAAAAGAATGCCTCGCTGAATTGGTTTCTGTTGTCAGCAATGAAGTACCATATCAGTACTGATAGAGAGCGTTGCTTTATTTTTTGTATAACGTATGTGAGTGCTGTACTTTACCGTTTGTCGCGTGATACTAGGTACATTGACGTAACTTCAGAAGCAAGTAGTGCGTGATTTTTATTAAAGCTATTAGTTGTGGGTTAATTTTAAATGGAGTGCAGAAACGAACATTTTCGACATATTTTACTATTTTATTTCCGTAAAGGAAAGAAAGCTGCTGCGGCTCACAAAAAGATATGTGAAGTTTATGGTGCTAATTGCTTAACAGAGCGCACGTGTTAGAATTGGTATAAAAAAATTCCGTTCTGGAGATTTTTCCCTCGTGAGCAACGTTCTGGTCGGCCTACTGAAGTTGATGATGACCAAATCAAAGTCATAATTGAAGAGGATCGTCATATAACTGTTCGAGAGGTTGCGGAGAGGCTACGTGTATCGCACACAACAATTGAAAAACATTTAAAATGTTTTGGGCTAGTTAAGAAGCTTGATATTTGGGTACCTCACGAATTGAAAGAAATTCATTTAACACAAAGAATCAATTTTTGCGATATGCACCTTAGACTAAATGAAACCGACACTTTCTTAAAAAGAATCATCACTGGTGATGAAAAATGGGTCCTGTACAGTAACATAGTTCGAAAACGATCATGCAGCAAACACGATAAACCAGTTCAAACCACATCGAAAGCTGAATTGCATCCAAAAAAATCATGCTGTCAGTTTGGTGGGATTACAAAGGTGTTGTGTTTTTTGAGCTGCTTCCAAGGAACCAAACGATCAATTCTGATGTTTACTGTCAACAATTAATAAAACTGGTTGAAGCAATCAAAGAAAAACGGCCAGAATTGTCAAATCGGAAAGGTGTAGTTTTCCACCAAGATAATGCAATTCCTCACACATCTTTGGCAACTCGTGGGAGACTATTGGAATTTGGCTGGGAAGTGATGCCACATCCCCCATACAGCCCTGATCTAGCATCATCTGATTACCATTTATTTCGAAGTTTGCAGAATTCTTTGAATAGTAAAACTTTCACAAATGACGATGACCTTCACTCGCACCTGGTTCAGTTTTTTGCTGATAAGGACCAGAAATTTTATGAGCGCGGAATCATGCAGCTGAAAGAAAGATGGAAAAAGGTCATTGAACAAAATGGAAAATATTTAATTGATTAAAAACTATTCTTTGTTTAAAAAAAAAGTTTTTATTTTATACTACAAAACCGAAAGTACTTAGTTGCCAACCCAGTAGAATGATCAAATGAACTGAGTTTAGGAACAGACGTATCAAATGCAGAGTCCATTAAGCATAAACATTAGTGCTCGTCAAGGAAGCGCCAATCAATATGAATTTTAAAAAAATTGATTTGGAGGACATATGATACCAAAAGAAACAATGCAACACCTTACGACATATTGCAAGCTTGGCGAAAGGTTCATTTCAAGAAAGACAACTGATAGTCGACCTATAAGAGGTTGTGATTTATCTCTTTTAGATTACTTTTTGTGAGGTTATTTGAAATCTATAGTATTTGCAAATAAAGGCAGTTATAAAGCAATAGAAAATTGGGTTCGTCGTATTCGCTCGTGTGCACGAAGTACTATACAAAATAGTACTGGTAGTAAAAGCCTGGTTGTATCTGAAATATTTTCTATATATTTTATTTTATTGTAAAATTATATTGATCGTATTGCAAAAACGTTTATTTATTTCTAAATAATTGAAATTATCTTTTTATTGCTTCCTGGTTAATTCTTTTTGTCAGTGAAACTTTTACAAAATCTGTCGCAGAGAAAACTGAACTTCTTTAAAGTAGTAATTTTTAGTGGCGCCATCTATTAAAAAAAATATGCATTGGTAAGAGAGACCTTTCAGCAATGTAATGTAAAACTATTATGACATTTGCATTTTAGAAGCAGAGAAATTGCGCATGAAGTAACAGTGTGTATTTGGCTTTAGTTGAAAAATAAGAGCAAATATCAAGTTCTGCTTTAAACTCGGTAAATCATTTACTAAAACGTTTAATTTAATGAAACAAATGTACGTGTTTTTCACGTACGAGTGTGGATGAGTGGTATAAACGATTTAAAGACAATCATAGGTGGTATAAATGATTTAAAGACAGTCATACGGACATAAATGACGACGAACATCCTGGTGCAAAAAAAAACCTGTGGTTACAGAAAGTAAAATCGAACTTATACGTGAGGTTATCAGTAATGAGTCGGAATCCTCATTATGATATATGGGAATGGAATTAAATATATCCAAAGATTCAAATCATCGCATTTTGACACAGCATTTGGAACTGAGAAACATTTGTGCAAGGTTTGTACCACACTAGCTAACTGAATACAACATTGTACAGACTTAATTAAAGCGAAGAAAGACCGAAAAAAGGATTTGTATCTATTAGTCAAACAATGCTGTATATTATCTAGGTGTTATGGAGCGTCTTTTGGCGCGTATTCGTCTTTTGCGCCCTCGATATCATGAAAATGGTAGCTAGCGTTACATGATAATGCACATCTCTTCACTCGACGCTTATCGTTGATTTTCTAACTACAAATGGCATTTTAACTATCAACCATTCACCTTGTTTACCGGAATTGGACCCCTGTGATTCTTGTCTATTCTGTAAACTACACTTACCGATTAAAGGGCAGCGTTATGCCGACGTTTAAGCCATTGAAAAGACGCCGACAGCGATCTTGAAAGACATATCTAACGACGAACTTAAAAATGCATTTAACATGTTAATTGATCGTGCAAAACGTTGTATTGAAGGCGGAGGCGACTACTTTGAATAAAATAAATGAAATTTACTAAAATAAGCTTTTGTTTTTATTTTAGAAGAGTTCGGTTTTCTCTGCAACAGACTATGTAAGTATTTTACTTTTGGCCTCTCAAGTGTTCTTGGTTATTCTGTCTCTTCCTATTAAAGCTATATCGTATGAATATTTGAAATTACTGTTATAGACAAATATTTACTCCTACAGACCATACTAGTGGCCAAAAAGAAAGGCCGCCGAGGCAGAGGAATGAAGAAAGAAACTGAGGAAAGGAATAATTGCGATTATATTTGGTACAGGCGTCAGAGCGATCTAAACACAGTTATAAGAACAAGCAGTTCCTTTGTTCTTAAGTTAAAATACAATTTACCTTAAAGTTGCCATCGTCTACAGGTGATTTGTAATTAAAAGTACATTTTTGAATGTTATCATCTCCAATTTTGCACTTGGCGTTTATGTTGATCATCGGTTTATCACAATTTGTAAAATTCTTAAAAATTCCTCTTGCGCCGTAACAACCCTGAGAAAAACAAGAAGTGCTTAGCTATACAAATACAAGCTGATTTTCATACATACACCTATCGAAATCCATATCAAAATTATTGTAAGAATCGGTGGCATTTTATTACGAGTATAGGCAACTAACTGATCTCGATGTCTCTATTATTGGCAGGAACAAGTTCATCAACATCTGAAAGCTTTATTATGAAGTTAGATAAAATCATTTAATCGTTTTATACGTTCATGTAACGTAATAATAGTTACATTTATAAATACAAGTACATTAATCAAAAACCCATTAATTTTCAATTTTATACGCAACAAATATATTAATTAAGTCGCAGAGGAAAAAGAACATTATTTGGATAAGAAAAAAATCAAACGAAATGCAAAGAACTTAATTTTATTGCTTTTAATATTTAAATTTCTCAAATACCTCTTTGATTTTTGTAACGAGCAGGGGACTGTTGATGCTCCGTTATAGATCATACGGGATTAGTGTATATTGGACAGCTTATTATACTGGTGGTCAGAAATTCACGGATATTTGTCAGGTAGGGTGACTCTGTGATTAATTCCGAATAGACAATACGAGGGTAGTTTGACAAGTAGTGGAAATGAAAAAGAAAAACGAATTTTTTAAATACAAAATAATTTTTATTTTTCAATATATTCTCCTAAAAGAGCAATACATTTATTCCAACGGTGCTCCAATGCTCTTAAGCCACCGCTATAATGCGATTTCGGAAGGCTTGCAAAATACTCATTTACGAAGATGATAAGCTCGTCGTTAGACGAAAATTTCTTTCCACCTAGTGCCGTTTTCAATTTTAGAAAAAGGTGGAAGTCGGAAGGGGCTAGTTCCGGCGAATAAGGCGCATGCGGTACTAATTGGAAATGCAACTTGTGGATTTTGGGCATCGCAACTGTGTTGATATGCGAGGGAGCGTTGTCTTGGTGAAACAGAATCTCTTTCTTTGTCATTACTGGCCGTTTAGCACGAATCTCAACATTTAATTTTTGTAGAAGTTCTGTATAATATTGTCCGTTTATTGTGGCACCTTTCTGAAGGTGATCAATGAGCAAAATGCCCTTTGAATCCCAAAAAATTGATGCCATCACCTTGTTTGCCGATAAAGTGGTTTTCGCTTTCTTTGGAGATGCAGAACCACGTTCTAACTATTGTTTCGACTGTTGTTTAGTTTCGGGTGTACTGTAGTGTATCCAAGTTTCATCGCAAGTAACAAATCGCCTACAAAGATCAACCGGATTCCGCTTATAAAGGTCCAAACACTCATTGGAAATGCGCAAACGAGTGAACTTTTGATCAGTAGTAAGCAATCGCGGCACCCATCTTCCCGAAAGCTTGGAAATGCCCAATTCTTTCGTTAAAATGTGGTGTACGCGTTCTGTTGAAATGTTTATCATGTCTGTTATCTCTCTCACTTTGAGTCGTCGATCTTGCGTAACAATATTATGGGTTTTTACAATCATTTCCTTAGAAAGCGCGCTTCATCAACTACCACATTTAAATTCATTTACCCATCTACTTATTGTGACGGATGATGGAGCAGATTCACCTAATGTTTCCCGTATCTCATCTTTCATTTCGGTAGCTTTCATACCCTTAATTACGAAGTATTTAATCACCGCACGATACTCTGCTTTTTCCATTTTAACAAAACGACCTGTTGCTTCTTTTTCAGTCAGCTGTCAAAAATAAACTGATCAACTGATTTATCTAAATATCGGAATGTAAACATATAAATAGGCAACCTAAATTACAGTGCATTTGTTTTACCAATTAGAGCGCCACCTATGTGTGCTTCTCACTACTTGTCAAACTATCCTCGTATAATCAGATATTGCTGAAGCCTTAGACGATAATGGTTAGATTTATACGGGCCTCGATACCGTTGATCACGTTTTACTGGGTTTAGACAATCTCTAATCGAGTTACTTATGAGATAGGGAAAATTAATGGACGTTTTTTTTAGATGCGGAGAACTTTAAATTTAAATAAAACAATAAAACACAGAAAAATGTTTTTAATGTCCATGAAATTGGCTTTATTTAGAAGAAAATTTTATGGCAATATTGTTTGAATATGATTTCGGGTATGCGTAATTAGGAGATCAAATTTGCACACACTCTTCGCAGTGAATCAGGCTGTATTTCGGCAATAACGCGTCTAATGTTGACTTCCAAGTGCCCAATTGTTTCAAGTTTATCGGCGTAGACATGCGACTTCACATAACCCCAGAGCAAATAATCTAATAGTGTCAAATCGCACGAACAAGGTGGCCAGTCAAATGTTTCTTCAAGTAAGTTAATTGTATCAAGCGCTATGTGGCATGTGGCGCTATCTTGCTTAAACCACATGTCTGCAACATTTATGTTTTGCAATTCAGACACGAAAAAGGTAGTGATCATGTCTCTGTGCCGCTCACCGTTGACTGTAACGTTCTGACAATAGTTGTTTTTGAAGACATATGACACCATCAATCGCTTGTTGCATGCGCACTCTAACGGAATGAGTATTATCGTTTAGAGTTAACGTATTGCGGATCCATACTTTCTCGAATTATGAGCACCATAAAATGCTTCTCGAATTGAACTATGTATTTGAAAATAAATTTGAAGAATTTGCAAATATTGCTCCGAGGCGAATCTATTCATGAATTGCCAAACCAAACTAACTACAAAACAACAGAGAACTGTCAAATCGGCTGTCACAGAAAAGAGTAGTGCCAATTTAAAGTTCTTCGTCTCGAAAAAAAACGCTTTATATTACTTACGATGAATACAAATCTAGACTCTCTTTCTACATTTGGAGTCTCCTTTAATATATTTCTTAATGATGTAATAACATCTCGTCAGTGTAATGACATTAAAGTATACTGTAACATTAAGCATGCAGCTAACGTGAAGTTTCTACAAAACAATTTAAATATTATTCATAACTGGTATATTTCTAACTAAAGGAGTTCAATTGTTTAAACTCTCTTCATTAAATAGACAAGGATATTATCGGAGAAAAGAAATTCTACAAAGGCCTTTGGGGTACCATTAACATTAACACAATTAAAGCCCTTCGTTTCGCGCATATTGTCAGCAAATTTGATATTCGACGTACTGCCTGTTCAAAATTATCGCACCACTCAGTTTTTCGAACTTATTTTTATTACTATTTAAATTATTGAACAAATTATTAGAGTAATATAACAAATCATAGGTGGCTTATGTCATGATAAGTAAATTTTGACAGCTTAGTACCAAAAAGTTGAAAGGCAGTTGATTATTCTTGTTGTGAGCATTTGTTGAGATTATTGTCTGAAGTTCAGATTCCACTTCAACGGCGTTGGTTTTTGATTTTCTTAAGTGGTCATTTTCAAGATTAAAGAAAATTTAAATTAATACCATTAAAGTTGAAAATCATGAATCGACCACGCTATTTAACCAACGATGAGTGTGTAAGAGCGTCAACTTTGTTAGAAGTAGGAGAAACTATGCGTTATGTAGCCGATCTGGTAGGTGTTCATCTTTCAACGATTAGTCGAATGGCAAAAAGATTTAGAGAAACTGGATCGCACTCTAGAAAATATGGACAGGGTAGAAAGAAAGTCACCAGTGCCAGGGATGAGCGTTTTCTCCGACAGCAGGTTTTGAGAAACAGAAAACTCACTAGTGCAGAGCTTAGTAACGAATTGCAAACAATCAGAAATGTTAGGATATCCGCCGTAACCGTCAGGAGAAGATTACATGAAGCAGGATTGGCTAGTAGCAAGGCTGCAATTACACCACTGCTCACCGCAGCACACAGAATAGCACGATTAAGGTTTGCTAGAAATCATGCAAATTGGACTGTCGACGAGTGGAAGAAAGTTTTGTTTGCCGATGAAACCAGGGTAAGCTTGAAATCTCCAGATGGTCGGGAAAGAGTGTGGCGAAGACCTGGAGAAAGGTTTGCTGCCTGCACTATCTCTCCAAGGGAACCGTTTGGCGGCGGATCTAAAATGTTCTGGGGAGGGATTAGCTTTGACGCCCGTACAGAGTTAGTTCCCATTCATCCAAGATCAATGAACGCTGAGTTCTATCTGGAAAACATTATTCAAGACCACGTCATGCCTTTTGCGCCCTTTATAGGGAACCATTTCATTTTTATGCAAGATAATGCTCGACCACATATTGCAAGACCGGTTTTAGATTACTTAAATGAGATCAATATTCAAGTGATGGACTGGCCACCGCGAAGCCCAGACATGAATCCGATCGAGCATCTTTGGGATACTCTGAAAAAGTCAGTAAGGCGTCATTTACCAGCACCAAGAAATCTCCAAGAACTGGAACGCGTTGTTCTTTTAGAATGGGATAATATTCCTCAAGAAACCATTCAAAATTTGATAACAAGTTTACCACGACGGGTGCAGGCAGTTATCAGAGCTAGAGGTGGTGTCACGCATTATTAAGTTTTTCAGATCTTGAGTTTCTGTATGTTTACAGTGTTGAATAAATTTTTGTTTCTTTTTAAATTTTTCTTTCTTTTTTAATTTTTGTACAAAAAAGGTAAATTTTATTTTTTTTCTTAAATTAAAGGCAAATGCATCATACAGAATTGTTTTCTAATGATCTCATTTTATGTTAGCATAAACCAATACTGAATACTAAATTGAAATAATAAAAATAAATTAAAAAAACTGAGTGGTGCGATAATTTTGAACAGGAGTTTATATAAAATTGAACGCATCCAGAGAATATTTTTGAAATATTAGACTTACAAGTTGGACGGGGTCTATTCTGGTAGAAATATGGACAATACAGATTTAATCCTGAGGCTCAGTGGCGAAATGCTAATTGTGCAGAGGCGGAAGGAGAGTGTATTACTGGTAGCGAATTTAGTAGATAACAAAATTGATTCTCCAATATTGCTATCTCAACTAAATTTAATAGTGTCACGGATTGTTGTCCGTTACCATTCAAGTTAAGAACTAACATATTGTGCAAAGATCCATTGTTTCACGCATCAGAAAATGCCGATTTATAATAATAATAATAATGACCTTTATTTTCAACAGGAAAATGCAAAATTATAAAACTGAGTTTGGACATGTGTGCAATAGATATAATAAAAATAAATGCTAAATCAAAGTAATAATAATAATAATAATAATATCTTTATTGTCCAACAGACAAGCCATTTAAAGGACAAATCAAACAATATGTACAGTGTGCAAGTATTAAATGAAACTAACTTAAATATATATAAAAAATTAAAATATACAATATTATTAATAAATGAAACCTAAAAACTTAAGAATATATTTATAGGCAAAAAAAATAACTTATATGAAACCAAAGTTGTACCACACTCTTAAACCACCGAAAGTATTACCTATGAAAAGGATCTGGGAATAACCTATTCGCATTCCTGCAAATATGGGTAAGCGGAGTTTTCAATAGAACATTAGTTCTATGGAAGAGCGAAGGAATCAAAAGACCGAGTGGAATGAGAAGGAACCAATAGACAAACCTGAGACAGTACAGAAGGGGTATCCACACCATCATTAAACAAGTTAACAAGAAACTTCGCACTGGTAGCATCCCTACGACAAGACAAAGATTGGAAGCTGTGTCTAACCAATAACGCCTCATAATCAACTCCCCTCGGTGGGTATGTACCATCAAGCCGGTAAGATAAGTACTTTCTGGATTCTCTCCAGAAACAAACTTTGATAAATATAGCACGGATACCATACCACCGAGGCATACTCAAGCTTAGTCCGGACAAAAGCATAGTATAAAACCTTGAGAGCCGTAATGTTATTAAAATGTCTGCAGGAACGCACAAGGAGACCCAAAGCACGTGACGCCGAAGCACATATAGTAGTGATGTGATCTGTAAATTCCAATCTGGAGTCAAACAGGACCCCAAGATCCACAATTCTCGACTTCCTCAGAATGACAGTGTGATCAATGGTGTACTGACTAAGAAGGGGATTATTGCTTTTAGTAAAAGTGACCACAGCACACTTATCAACATTAATAATAATATCATTCTGCACACACCAATCACTAATTGTATTAAGATTATGCTGCAGTATCCGGCAATCGTTATAGGATGTTATCCTAGAAAAAATTTTTAAATCGTCAGCATATGCCAAGGAATTATATGTAAGTGATTTGAACAGATCGCTAATGAAAATATTAAACAATAAGGGTCCCAAAGTGGATCCCTGTGGAACTCCAGAAGAAGCAGTATATACATCTGACGAAAATCCATTATACGAAACATAGCAACTTCTGTTATGTAGATATGAAGAGATCAAATCAATTACATAATGGCAAAATCCAAAGCTGGATAATTTAGAAACTAATACTGAGTGGTTAATTGTGTCGAAAGCCTTAGCAAAATCAGTATAAACGACATCCACTTGCTGTCTAATGCATAGTAATGCATAAAAGTAAAGCAACTGAAATAAAAATCATTACAAATATATGTACAGTATGCATGCTAGGCAAACAAATTAACAAATTCATTGGCACATCTGGTCAAAACGTAGATCGGCGTTCTCCTTAGAGCATTAGTCCGCGCCCTTAACGTCACAAAGGACACATTCATTATTTTTGTATAATATAGTGTGAAATTTAGAATTTTATTAATTCCTTAGTTATTAATTTGTAAATCAAGCAATGAAAATGAAGGCAATTAAAAACAGGAAAGCTAACCGATTTTAATATTCACTAAGAAAGTTAAGAGTGGAATATATAATGATGTACACAAGTAATGGACGACATAATAACTTTGCGGACAATCATAATATAAAGAACGAAAATGAACACGTAACAAACCATTTCTTTATATATTTATTTTACTATTTTTTTACATCCTCATAAGTTCGTTTACTGTAAACAACTCTGACGTTCTATTATGTGGAATGTCTTTTTAAGTTTTGCGTAGTGGGTCATAGAGGACGCCACTGATCAAATGTCAGTACTAAAAATTAACCTCCATCTTAAGTTAACCTAAATCCAAAATTGAACTAAACTGAGAACATTTTCGCGGAATAATGTTTTACAATTTTCGAAGACAATTATCTCAACAAGTATACCTCGCCGAATTGGTTTCTGTTGTCGTCAATGGAGTACCACATCAGTCAACAAATTTTCCTTGGTATCGCAAGATCATCATCGAAGATCGACATGTGACATATCGCCAGATCGAAGCATTATTGGGAATTTCAAAAACCTTACATCAAAAGATCTTGCATAAAGAATTGTGTGTAAAAAAATTAGTTTCCAGTTGGATACCGCATCTGTTGAACAACAGAAGAACAGAAAACAGCTACGGTTCAACGAAGGACGCTCTAAAAGTGTGTAGTGTCAGTGGTGATGAATCTTGAATTTACTCATACGAGCCAGAAAGTGAACGCCAGTTGTCTGTTTGGGTGCGAAGAAAAGTCATCCGTTCTCGAAGTGTCTTAAAAAAGATGGTCGCGACATTTGTCTCGAAAGCAGGTTATGTAGCAACAATTCCTTTACGAAATCAAAGAACTTACTGCTGATTGATATACAACCACTTGCTTGCCGCAAGTCATTACTAACCTTCGAAAAACCAATCACGAACGACTAATCATCCTTCACCATGATAATGTAAATCCGCCCATAGTAGGCAAGACATTTGAATTTTTAGCGCCCCGAAGCGTCGAGTTGTTGGACTATTTTCTGCAAGGTCCAGACTTAAGTCCCAATGATTTCTTTACCTTTCTGAAAATCTAGAACGGACTGCATGGTTAAAGGTTCCAGTCATCAGAAGGAGCAGTCGATGCCTTCAAAAACGCAATTTTGACGGTACCAACAAACGAATGGAACAACTGCTTCCAGAGCTTGTTTGAGCACATGTAAAAGTATATCAATACTTCGAAAAACAATAAAGTCTTAAAAGCTATCTACTGTTTTATTCTCATTTTATATGCAAAATTTAAAAGACAGCTCACGTAAGAAACAATAATTTATACTGCCACGTCCTAGATTGAATCGAGTTGTTTCAATCCGTATCTTTGTGAACCAATTGGGTTTGGTGGACGTGCATATGTGGATCGTAGGACTATGAACGTGTTAACTTTGATAAAAATGAAGACACTATTTCAAAGCGGCATAATTTATTTGATTACATATACGTGATATATAGATTACCAGCAATTATTTATTACACGTACCCAATATCTACAACAACACAAATTCCTAATTTCCCTGTACCTTTCTCGTATGACTTTGCTGTCAGTTTCAAAGGAACTCTAGGCAATCCTACAGAATATATACTCTCTATGTCAATCGGTAAGTCTTTTACATATATTGTTCCCTGAAAAACAAATTGTATCTAATTGTTGTAACTGCATAACACATTATTTAGTTACTTACTTTAGGAAATGGACACTTTTTTGGTTTGTTCGCAACTTCCAAACCATGGTACAACATATCCTTGAGATAAGTTTCCAATGTTACGCAAACACCCTTATCTTGCTTTATTGTCATTATTTTACGCCATCTTTCACCTCTCTGCATTTCAATCGTTACTAACAACTGGAAAGAAAGTTTAGCTTGAGATGCATTTATTGCAGTACGTCTGAGTGGATGAATACAAAGTTTGCTGGTAACCAATAACGAATTTCATTTGAATCTAACTAACCAAATCCTATCATATATTCTTAATAGAATAAGTTTTGTTCATATTGGCATAGTGAGATCTATTTTGTTATTTTAGTTTTTTAATTTTTTTTTAATTTCAATTATACGAGGTGCGATTCAAAATTAAAGGCCGGTTGTATACAAAAAGTAACTGACAATACTGACTAGTTCGCGCGTACATAATAGCGTTAACTGTTCTGTTGGGAATGCCATTTTCATATTTTTCCCGGCCTTGGCAATAATTTATTGTCCAATAGATCAAGCTCAGTTGCAGGGCAATAAAAAGAATTTAAAATACACACAAATTAATTAGACTCTATATAAAATAAATTTAACCCAAAAATATATGTTTATCAACTAAAAATAATAAAAAAAAAACAATAAAAACAAAAATACTTTAGTACAACTTTAATGTCGATCTCCAGTGAATACAGAGAGTAAGGCGTCCGATGAACAAGTATTGCTTTCTTCGATCCGACAAAGATTATGCCATTCCAATAAAGAAATATGTGGGATGTATTTTAAGTTTTGCATAGTGAGACACAGAGGGCGCGAATAATAAGTTAACCTCCATTTTTAGTTAATCTGCATCAAAAGTTTCAGTGCGATCGTGTAGTGTCGAAGCTACAACGAACTGTCAAAATTGACCAATTAGTTCAAAAATGGAATTAAATCGAGAATATTTTTTATAATCTTCGAAGACAATTATCTCAACAAGAATGCCTTTGAGTTGCTTTCTGTTTTTGGCAATGAAGCACCATATCAGTCAACAATTGCTCCTTGGTATGGAGAAATCAAACGTGGACGGATTAGTCTCGGCGACGATCTTGCTCTTGCATCGTCGCTAAGACTAATTCACCAAAAATGGCAGTCAATCAGGGAAACGTCGCTACTGTGCGCATGATCAGTAATGAAGATAGACATGTGACATATTTCCAAATTGAAGCATTATTGGGGATTTGAAAGACCTCAGTTTAAAAAGTTTTGCATAAAAAGTTCTGTTAAAAAAATTACTTTCCCGTTGGATACCGCATCTGTTGGAGAACAAAAGAAAAGAATTTAATTGGTGTCAAAAAACTTTAGATCGGTTCAACGCCGGAAACTCTAAAAACGTGTACAACATTGCCATTGGTGGTGAATCTTTACTCATGCGAGCCAGAAAATAAACACGAGTCGTCTGTTTGGATGTTCCAAGGGGAAGAAAAGCCGACAAAAGTCGTCCGTTCTCTCGAAAGTAGGTCATGTAGCAACAGTTTCTTTACAAGATCAAAGAACCGGTACTGCCGATTGGTATACAACCATTTGTTTGCCGTTAATCACCGCTGAGCTTCGAGAAACCATCTCGAACAACGAATTATCCTCCAACAAGGCAATGCAAGTTCGCACATAGCATTCAAGACAATTGCATTTTTAATGCAACAAAACGTCGAATTGTTGGACCGTCCTCGGCACAGTCCGGACCTTAGTCCCAATAATTTCTTTACCTTTCCGAAAATCAATAACCAACTGCGTTGTCAAGGGTTCCAGTCGTCAGAAGGACTACTCGATGCCTTCAAAAACGCAATTTGGAACAACTGCTTCCAGAGTTGGTTCGAGCGCATACAAAAGTGCATTAATATTCGTGAAGAATATTTCGAGAAACAATGAAATCTTTAAAAGCTATCTAATGTTTTATTCCAGTTTTACATGCAAAACTTAAAAGACAACCCACGTAAATATTTCATATAATCTTATTTTTGTATACTAATTAGTTTAAATACTTTTCCTTAATCGTAAATCAAAAGCTTTTAACCCCATATTAGCTTTAATTACTGTAACTCCTGCATGTCAGGATATCAGGATATAATTTATACACCTTGTCAAGAAATGACTTAATTAATACGACCTTTTCTCTTTATTTTTAGCTTTCGTTTCGTGAAATATTTATTTGCAATTAAAAATATAAAACCACATTAAAAACAAAATTAACGCAGGTATCGTGCACATGCATTTACAAGTTTATTTACATATGTTAAAAGGAATCATTCTATTATTAATAACACCCCGTCAACTACATATGTTTCACAGATTCACTGATCATCAGGCAGACTTGTGTTATTAATGAGCGTTTATCATATCATTTCGATAGAGAGAAATAATGAATAATCATTGCCTCCTTCTTTCGTCCAATACAAAAATGTATTGACCGACAAAGCGAGAACGCGTCTATCTCACATATCGGTAACTAAGTTTCCAGTGTGTAATAGACAGACACTTGCGTCACGGCTTTTTGCCAATTAAATTAATAAATTAAATTCTATTATTAATAACACCCTGTCAACTACATATGTTTCACAGAATCACTAATCATCACTTGTGATATTAATAATCGTTCATTAATATCACATAGCGTTTGTCATATCATTTCGACGATACGAGCAGTAATTCTGTGAAACATATGCAGTAGACAGGGTGTTATTAATAATAGAATGATTCCTTTTAACATTCTTTAATTGGAAAAAGCCGTGACGCAAGTGTCTGTCTATTACACACTGGAACTTAGTTACCGATATGTGAGATAGACGCGTTCTCGCTTTGTCGGTCAATACATTTTTGTTTTGGACGAAAGAGGAAGTCAATTATTTATTCATTTTCTACATATATTTGATGATGGGTAAATGTATTGACGTATTTAAACTTGAACGTAGTTCTTATCGCCTTCAATGCGCAGAGCTGGTGTACTATATTATGTTACTGATCCACTGGTTTATGATGGGTCGGGTAAATTTAAATTTTACGCAAATGAAATAGAATATCCGGAAACTTTGGCAAAATGAAAAACTATAGACATACTTATACAAAATTGCTGATTGCCTTTGAATAGAATATGGTAGATGGTAGATCTTTCAACAACGTGATGTCAAAATATCATGACATTTGCATGATTAGAAGCAGAGAAATTGCGAGTAAACTAACAGTGTGTATTCGGCGTTGGTCGAAAAATGAATTTTGAACAAAGAGCAAATATCAAATTCTGCTTTAAAGTCGGTAAATCGTTTACTGAAACGTTTAATTTGATGAAGCAAGTGTATGGTGATGCGTGTTTATGACGGATAAGTGTGTATGAGTGGTATAAATGACGAAGAATATCCTAGTGCAAAAAAATTTGTGGTTATGGAAAGTAACATCGAACTCGTGCGTGAATTTATCAGAAATCAGCCGAAATCTTCATTGCGATACGTGAGAATGGAATTAAATATTTCCAAAGATTCAATTCATCGCATTTTGACACAGCATTTGGGATTCAGAAAGATTTGTGCAAGGTTTATACCACACAAGCTAACCGAATTCAACTTTGTACAGACTTGATTAAAGACTCAAAAAAGGACGAAAACTTCAGGTTATTGTAACTGGCGATAAGACGTGGTGTTTTCAATATAATCCAGAGACCAAGCGCCAAAGCCTTCAATGGAAGCATCCAAGCGAAAGAAGACTAAAAAAAAGAGTTTGTACCAACTAGTCAAACAATCAATGCTGTATATTATCCTGGTGTTATGTAGCGTCTTTCGGTGCGTATTCGTCGTGTACGCCTTCAAAATCATCTCATCTTTCGACGCTTGTGACTGATTTTCTAACTACAAATGGCATTTTAACCATCAACCATTCACCGTGTTCACCGGATTTGGTCCCCTGTGATTTTGTCTATTCTCCAAACTAACTACATTTACCGATGAAACGGCAGCGTTATGTCGACGTTGAAGCCATTGAAAAGGCGTCGACAGCGATCTTGAAGGACATCTGAGGATGAACTTGAAAATGCATTTGATATGTTAATTGATCGCGCAAAACGTTGTATTGAAGGCGAAGGCGACTACTTTGAATAAAATAAATGAAATTTACCAAAATAAGCTTTTGCTTTTATTTTAGAAGAGTTCGGTTTTCTCTGCAACAGACTATGTAAGTATTTTACACTTGGCCTCTCAAGTGTTCTTGGTTATTCTGTCTCTTCCTATTAAAGCTATATCGTATGAATATTTGAAATTACTGTTATAGACAAATATCTACTCCTACAGACCATACTAGTGCCCAAAAGGAAAGGACGCCGAGGTAGAGGAATGAAAAAAGAAACTGAGGAAAGGAATAATTGCGATTATATTTGGTACAGGCGTCAGAGCGATCCAAACACAGTTATAAGAACAAGCAGTTCCTTTGTTTTAAGTTAAAATACAATTTACCTTAAAGTTGCCATCTTCTACAGGTGATTTGTAATTAAAAGTACATTTTTGAATGTTATCGTCTCCAATTTTACACTTAGTGCTTACGTCAATCATCGGTTTATCGCAATTTGTGAAATTCTTTAAAATTGCTCTTGTGCCGTAACAACCCTGAGAAAAACAAGAACTTATCTATACAAATACAAGCTGATTTTCATAAATACCTCTATCGAAACCCATATCAAAAGTATTGTAAGAATCGGTGGCATTTTATTACGAGTATAGGCAACTAACTGAACTCGATGGTTTTAATATTGGCAGGAAAAATGTTGATCAAAATCTGAAAGCTTTATTATGAAGTTAGATAAAATCATTTAATCGTTTTGTGCTTCCCCCCAACGTAATAACAGTTACATTTATAAATACTTTTACATTAATCAAAAAATCATTAATTTTCAATTTTATAGGCAACAAACATATTAATTAAGCCGTAGAGGAAAAAATATATTATTTGGATAAGAAAAAATCAAACGAAATGTAGAGAACTTAATTTTACTGTTTTTGATATTTAAATTTCTCAAATATTTCTTTGATTTTTGTAACGAGCAAGGGACTATTAATGCTCCGTTATTCATTATACGGGATTAGTGTATGTTGGATAGGTTATTATACAGAGTGGTCAGAAATTCAGATATTTGATAGGTAGGGTGACTCTGTGATTAATTCTAAATCGACAAACCTAATACAAAAATGCTGTATTATCATGAATTAAGCTCTGCGATTACTTAAAAGAAGTGTAGATTGGCAATATGGTATAAAAACCATTAATACATTACGAGTGATCTCATAAGTACCCGGCCTGATCTAGGGATGGCGGTAGTTTTTTGAAAAATATCACTGTATTAGAATCTATAAAGCATATGTTTCAAGTTTGAAGATGCACGTTGTTTAGTATTTGTTTGGAAGCCATCAATAGTGAACGTTTTCAGTGACTCAATGTACTGGTTATCACTAAAAATGTGGCAAGATAGACGAGTAGGCAATTACTCATCGTAATATAAAATAAATAAAAGAAAACAAATAAATTAAAAAAAATTAAATAACTATATACGTATATTGAATATGTACGAGGAAATATACGCAGAATAACTTAAATCGGTCTGACCTGGTTATCGTTCCTGCCCCACCGGTACATTGATGTCGGCAAAGCCCAATACACAGAAAGAAAGAAAGGACGAAGGAACACAAAAAGAGCACAATTCCATCAAAACAAGGATTTCAAAAGGCGCTACTGAAACACATACCTTAAGTTGGTCGCTTTTTCTCTAGATATTATAATATTTACATCGTATCCAAAACCTCTACACAAACTTCGGATGATATCTATACCGTGAATATATTTTATAATGCAACATGCACATACATACATGACGTAATAATGAAATGACAGCAATGTATTTTAGCGTGTATTTTACACATAGGATGTGAAATACAGTAGTTGAACAAAATTTAAAAACTAATTTGACAAATTTTCAGAAATGTCACCATTGACGCCCAGACAGTAACCTAAGCGATTGTAGAATTCATTTATTGTATTTTGTATCTGTTCTGGAGTTATTTCTCTTGCAGCAACTCGTATTCTATTTTTTAATTGGTCAATATTGTTTAGAGGTTCTCGATGAAAAACTTTATTTCTGATACATGACCAAAGACAGAAATCGTTTGGAGACAGGTCTGGTGACGTTGCGGACCATTCTACTTCTCCTCCACGGCCTATCCAACGGTTTGGAAATCTTTGGTTGAAAAATGTTCTAACCGTATGAGAATTATGTGCCGGCGCGCCATCATGCTGGTACCAAATCTCACCATCAATATTTAAAGCGTGAAGGGCTGGCATAACTCTGTACTCAAGCAATTCTAAATATTTTTCTCCTGTAAGAGTACCCTCAATAAAAAACGGTCCTACAATATGGTGTCCAATCAACCCAGTCCAAACATTGACTTTCGGTGGCCGCTGAGTCCTTGTGATATGATATCTATGCAAATTTTGTCTACTCCAGTAGCGGCAGTTCTGTGAATTTACTTCACCATTTACATAAAATGTTGCTTCATCTGTAAAGCAAATTCTGCGTAGTAAAGTATCATCATTATGAAGCTTATACAACATGATTTCACAAAAGTTACTTCTTCTTTCTGCATCATTCGCAATTAGTTCCTGATGGTTTTGAAAATGATACGACTTAAAATGTTCTCGTTTTAGTAGTTTATGCGCGGAAGATTTGCGTACATTTGTAGTTTGTGCTAAAGCTCTTGTGGAGAGCATATTATTATTTTCGATTGTTTGTAGAATTTCATCTCTTTTGGCGTCAGTAATAACATATCTTGGCCTATTCTTTTTTTTATGATTAGGAACGATGCATCCATTATTTTTATACTTCTGTACTAACCTACTTATTGTAGTTGGACTCGGTCTTGGACGGTCAGGATATGTAATTTGAAACAAATCTGCTACTCTCCTCAAACTCATATTCGAGTTATACCAGTTCACTAATAACAGTTTTTCTTCTACACTATACATACCTCAAAAATAGAGTAACTTATTTTGACATCCTATGTTGCAAAATAAAATACACGCTAAAATACATTGCTGTCATTTCATTATTACGTTACTTTAGCAACTATTGTATGTATGTGCATGTTGCATTATAAAATATATTCACGGTATATTATTCGTATGATATTTTCATATTATTCAGATGATATTTGTAGTCCTTATTTTGAGCAGACAGTCTGTAAAAATCCAGCCCAAATATTTGTTCCTTTCTCAAAAAAGTCTAGCCATTAAAACTATTTTGGTGTATTTGAATAATCGAGTAAATGATTAAAAGAAAGTATAAATAATAATCTGGTGGCTTTAGAATAAAATCTACAGGCTGAAAATTATTTTGCCAACCAAACGACGCTCCTGACTGCCAATTCAAAACTTCGACAGGCATAGTGACAAATTTCCAAAAAGTATGATAAGGTAATCTAGCCAACTGAACTGGGGCACAAATTGAATATCGCACGGGACGCTGCATAGATGTAGTACTTGGATGCTTCCATTTAGCTAGATTTTTACTATTCATAGCCTATATGCCAACGCTACAAAAATAATAATCGTCTAGATGATTTTTTGGTTCTCGCCAAATAGTTAGGATTCCAAATTTAAAGGCACCCCTTTTGCCGTTTTTCATAATCTTAAATATTCAACACATGGTTTACAAACACAATTATGAGCCTAGAGCTTGTCGTTTTCATCCAGAAGTATCCAGGAATACAGGAATAATATTTGAACGCATACTATGCACGTATACTGCCAAAATGTTTTGGGTTACTTAAGCAGCACCTTTTTAAACTCCTTATGGCGTTAATAGTCTTAACACCGTGTGTCACTCTTTAAAATATGTACCTTATCAACGAATAAACAACATAATGGAAAAAATAGTGAAGTAACTGTACGAGAAAGAAAATTTTAACGGTACATTTGGAAATAGTTTTACTAGCTATGAAATTCGCGATGACAGACAAAAAGTAAAATTTTATAAAATGGTTGAAATGATTAAACTTTGATGGAAAAATTTGTACCCTTTGTGAACAAAATTTAACAGTAAGTCACTGCTCCATATAAACAAATACATTTGGCTCTTCGACAGGGAACGTTTATAAGGTTCATTCCAAACAACTTGTCGGGCATTATGCATTGTTGTCAGTTCATAAGAGGATTAAGAAAAATACCAATCTTTCGGCCTAACATATACCATAACCTGTTCTACGCTATAATAGGCGTAACCGTTTAATTGCAGGAGCTATTAGAATTTTCGCAAAAATAAGTTTTTTTCAGGCATACGAGGGTAGTTTGACAAATAGTGAGAATGGAAAAGAAAAACGAATTTTTTAAATACAAAATAATTTTTATTTTTCAATATATTTTACTAAAAGAGCAATACATTTATTCCAACGGTGCTCCAATGCCCTTATGCCATCTCTAAAATGCGATTCCGGAAGGCTTGCAAAATACCCATCTACGAAGATGATAAGCTCGTCGTTAGACGAAAATTTATTTCAACCTAGTGCCGTTTTCAATTTTGGAAAAACGTGGAAGTCGGAAGGCGCTAGATACGGCGAATAGGGTGCATGCGGTACTAATTGGAAATGTAACTCGTGGAGTTTGGACATCGCAACTGTGCTGGTATGCGAGGGAGCGTTGTCTTGGTGAAACAGAATCTTTTTCTTTGCCATTACTGGCCGTTTAGCACGAATCTCAACATTTAATTTTTGTAGAAGTTCTGCATAATATTGTCCGTTTATTGTGGCACATTTCTGAAGGTAATCAATTAGCAAAATGCCCTTTGAATCCCAAAAAATTGATGCCATCACCTGATTTGCCGATAAAGTGGTTTTTGCTTTCTTTGGAGGTGCAGAACCACGTTTTAACCATTGTTTCGACTGTTGTTTAATTTCGGGTGTACTGTAGTGTATAGAAGTTTCATCGCAAGTAACAAATCGCCTACAAAAATCAATCGGATTCCGCTTATAAAGGTCCAAACACTCATCGGAAATGCGCAAACGAGTGATCTTTTGATCAGTCGTAAGCAATCGCGGCACCCATCTTGCCGAAAGCTTGGAAAGGTCAAATTCTTTCGTTAAAATGTGGTGTACGCGTTCTGTTGAAATATTTAGCATGTCTGCTATCTCTCCCACTTTGAGTCGTCGATCTTGAGCAATAATATTATGGATTTTTATAATCATTTCATTAGAAGTCACGGTTTTGGGTGCTCCAGAGCGGGCTTCATCAACACAGCTTGTCCTACCACGTTTAACTTCATTTACTCATCTACTTATTGTGGCGGGTGATGGAGCAGATTCACCTAATGTTTCCCGTAACTCATCTTTTATTTCGGTAGCTTTCATACTCTTAATTACGAAGTATTTAATCACCGCACGATACTCTGCTTCTTCCATTTTAACAAAACGATGTGTTGCTTCTTTTTCAATCAGCTGTCAAAAATAAACTAACCGATTTATCTAAATAACGGAACGTAAACATATAAATAGGCAACCTAAATTACAGTGCATTTTTTTTACCAATTAGAGCGCCACCTATGTGTCATTCTCACTACTCGTCAAACTATCCTCGTATTTCGGGAAGTAACTGTTGGAACGGATTCCGGTGTTTACGAGTTGATTCCTAGCATGGGTACGCGTCCGCAGGTGTTAAATGGTCGCCGAAAGATCCTCTGTTACCGAAATACTGCGGCGGATCCAAATCGTAGGTCAAAATTCATCACCGTTTTCGAGAATTGGAAAAATTTTCGAACTAGGAACTATTCAAGGGTAGTAGATTGTACGCAGATTGTTAGCGTGGCTTTAGGTAGCAAGGATCAAATCAAAATCAATGCTTTTCTTTTGACTTTTTCAATGCTGCATGCTGGACAGTTTGAAAGAAGTCCCGAAATAAAAATCAGAGATTGACGCATAAGAAAGAAAAAATACTTATTTAAAATATCTTTATTTTTAATTTTGTATAACAAATTGGATGTAACATACGTCAAGCATTAACTGATTTACATTCTTATGACACAACTTATTTCTAAAATACTTTTAATTCATATATTCTAGTTGTTTAGTGAGATCTCGTCTTCATTACCTTCTTGTGGCAGCCATAATTCTGTGGGAAGTTTAGAGAACAAATTATTTGCTATTTCCAGAAAAATCTCGGACAAACTCTCTCCAATAGCATCCCCAAGTTCTTGTACTATTTCTAAACCGTGATCGTTCAAAAATTTGTTAACCGTCGCTCCTGTAGAATACGAACAAAATACTAGTTATTATTCATCAGACGATTTCTAAAATTAAAAACTGAGATCATCGAATTTGATGTAATAATAGTAAAAGAATTCATGTCGTTGTAATGCCCTAATATTAAGTATTATTAAACATTTCAAATGTTTGTGTGTGCAGTGTAACATGCTACACAAAGAAATAAAAATGAAACTAAACGAATGGTAAAAAATGGTTTTAAATAGCAATTCTATTTATCAAAATTATCGCTACAAGTTAGTACTAAAAAACGACAATTGGCTAATATTTTTTTAGATAGAAATGGCAAAACGACAGAATAGTTTGAACAAGAAGAATTGTGTCACATCTTGAACCGGTCATCCACAATTGACCGACAGAGCCTTGAGGGGTGACGTTTACTCCCCGGTTGTTTAATAAAGTTGCTCACATACTGGCGGCCAGAAAAGTAATGCATATTATCTCCAATTTTACAGCAGTATCGATTTATGGTGGCAGCACACAATTCCGAAAGCTTTTAAATTTCGTCGAATGTTTTTGTAGTCATTTGTGGATGTGTTATTCTTCGGGATATTTAGCCGCGTTTGGATTATTTCGTTCTGAAAAGGACATCTTTCGCCCTGACGTTTCAGTGGTATCTTTTTTATTTGTCTCTTGATATTTTATACTTTTTTCAAGAGTGCTTCCTTAAAATTATTACCGCTGCGAGAAGATTCCCAAGTGAAAGAGATCACCTGAAACGTCAAGACGAAAGATGTCCTTCTCAGGACGAAATCGTCCAAACGCGACGAAATATCCCGAAGAACAAAGCTTCATATTATCTCATATATTATATATTTTTGTATATAAATGTAGGTCATCTTGCGTTATTAACGAACGATTCTCTGTAGATTTATCGTACAGTTTCCAAACAGAAAAATTATGAAAAACCAATATTCTTCCGTTCAGACATACGAATATGCGAACCAAAAATAAGGGTATGTCATTTTGCTAAAATAGGTAACTAACTCATCATTGCGTAAATAGATGAACACTTTAACTTGTCAAATTGTCATTCGGTGAACGTTAGAAGAGTTATACACAAGTTTACCTGACGAGTTGCGAATTCCTCGAAACGCATTGTAAACAGGCTGTTTTTAACATTTGAATAACTCTTCTAACGTTCGCCTAATGGCAATTTGCTAAGTTAAGGTGTTCGTCTATTTACAGAATAGTAACTTAGTTACCTGTTTTAGTAGATGACACATCTTTGTTCTTTTGTTTGTACATTCGTATGTTTGAACGGAAGGGGGATGTATTGTTTTTTCATAATTTTTCTATACTATATTTAGTTATTTATTATCAATATATGTTATATAATTACATCTGTGTTTTATTTTAATTTAATTACTCTCTAATTTGTACCCGAAGGATAGCTTACTAGTCATTGTCGGAAGGTTATGTTGGATAAACCCATATCTATTTAGCAAGTTCTACCTAGCACGCTATATGCAATATTTATTGATTTCTGGCAAGCGTATGAGAACATAGAATATAAAGAAATAAGCGGAAATATAGAGGAATTGGGAACCGCTACTAAAATAATAAAATTGATAAAAATGGCTTTGCAAACAACGTATAACAAAATAGTATAGAATGAGAGGATTACGCGTTGCCCATCAGATTAAAAGTACGAAATGATTTATAGAGGTGATTACCTACGTTTCTTACTCCTACGGCATAACAATATTAACAAAATCGAAAAAGGAATTACATAAAATTGGAACATGAGGGAAAGAAATATAGACTAAGGACAAATTAGTAAAGAAAAATATAAGGTGATGGAAGGTAAAGGACAGGAAGCTGAAGAACGATTCATAGCACAAACACAAGGAGGGACTTACACATTCGAAGAAGAATAAACATTTACTATTTTGGGGTGCGTATAGTAAAAAGGAGGCACGGACAGGGAATGAGATCCAAAATGAAATCAGATATATGGAATACTAACGACACTAGTTAGAACACAATATGCATCAAGTATGACATTAGAATATAAAGGGTGTTTCAAATTTCGCGGTTTTTCTACAAAGAATGAATAAAACACATAATTTGCATTCACTTTCAATAACTTTTTATTGGTAATTGAAGTATCAGTTATGACCTGGTACGTAGACTTCCGTGGTCGTGGTCCATGCTATCTGCTTCTGGGCTGCCGGGCTGGAACCGCGTCACTTGTATATCTGCCGACGTTTCGTACCCATTTGTATGGGACATCTTCAGGGCTCAACTACAGCACTGAAACTGCACTGAAGCTTCGGTTATCATCTGACGATATCGATCACCATTGACAGTTACAACTACACCAGCAGCATTTTCAAAGAAGTAAGGTCCAATTACATCACCTGATCATAATGCACACCAAACAGTAACTCGTTTAGGATGCATAGGTTTCTCATGAATAATTCGTGGATTTCCCTCACCCCAGATACGGCAATTTTGTTTATTAACATAGCCACCAAGTTCAAAATGTGCGTCATCGGAAAATATTATTTTTTGAGAAAAATCAGCTGATTGTTCATTGATGAAATTGACAAATGAACGACGTTTTAAAAGATCTAATGGCTTTAGTTCCTGTGTTATTTGAACCTTGTATGCCTTCAGAGCTAAACTTTTGTGTAAAATAAGCCATGTTGTTGATCCACTAAGTCCAAGTTGTTGTGAACGTTATCTAATGGACAATTCATGATCTTCAGCAACACGTTCACGAACCGAACCAATATTTTGTTGTGAATGACCACTACGACTGTATTTTTCACTTTTTGGATCTTGCACGGAACCGGTCTCTTGAAGTTTTTTAATAATTCAACCAATAGTGCTTTCAGATGGACGATTATGTAAACCATAAAATTCACGTAATTTTCTAAAAACTTGTTTCACAGAACGCCGATTTTCATAAAATAATTCAACAATTTGAATGACAATTGAATGTCATACATTACACTTTTTAAATGCCCACATACACAGATAAATTCAGTGCGACATCTATATTTTATTTATTCTTAAAAAAAACGAGCAACTTGAACCACCCTTTTGAATTGTTATGAAACGAACAATGATATCTGCTAGCGAAGCTTAGGCGGAAACTATTATGGAAAGATGGAAAGAAAATGCTGAAGATTATATATGGTGAATAAATGCACCAGAAGGCTGAATGTGAAGAATGAATTGGGAGATGTAAAAATTTAGAATAAACAAGTTGTGTAAAAGCCCAAGGATTACAGTGGTTAGGATAAGTAAAGAGGCTGACCAGAGTTAGAATAGCAAAGATATTTCTGTCCAAGAGATGAATAGAGGAAAGGCAAAGGGAAAGACCAAAAACAAGATAGCACGAGAACGTCAAGCAGACCCCAAGAGTGTACAAGTCCTAGACAGTAGACCGGGAGGCGAAGCTGACGAATAGGAAAGAAATGAAAGACTTTACCGAACATTTCGTAGGTTCTTCCTTTGTTTTTCTTTTAAGTGTATTTTTCTTATATGCGTTGTTATGCTTCAGGCCTTCAGGGCCATGAGGCATTTAAATAAATAAATTGCATCACCTACCTAATAACTTATTTCCATTAAATAGATTCGATAAATGGACTCTTATAGACTTCAAGGAAAATTTGGTCTTCATAGCATCTATATTTAAAATCTCTTTGCCTTCTTTGTAAATAAAACTTATATTCGTCGTAATTTCCGTATTAACATCTCCAAGGGACATCCTGCAATCGCCATTACCGACCAAAGGCAAAATTAGAATTTTTCCTTGCAAATTGTATTTACTTTTGATGTCCAAACCCGGAAAGTATATGCCAAAATCCAACTTTTTCTTTTTAAAGTCGATGCTGGAAAAAATTTGGAATACAGAATTGCTAAAACACAAAAAATCTTTACCTGGCGTGAATGGGCGTTGAATTCGAGGGCCCAGCCACGGTAATATTCGTAAAACTACCAGTTAGTGTAACGGGTCCCGCTTCTTTGCTTATGATTAATCTATCTAGATATAAGGGTTCGAAGTGTTCAACATTTATTTCAGGAATTCCTAAAAGAACGATTTTTGTCTTATTAGTATTTGTTCGCTAAGATGGGATGCGCCTTTGTTACTAATTAATTCGTTAGCTCACCCGGTGCTAGTTGAGGAAATATATTTTCTAATACAGTCCTTACACATTCATTTAAGTCTGGATCATTTCTTCGACAAGATGTCAACCAGAAAGCTGAAATAAAATATATTGTTAAAATCAGATTGAGTATAACGTGTGTCCCAACAAATTGAAAACCAGGCTCACTGACATGTTTAGATTGGGACAAATAATTTGTAAATGTGTTGGAAATGGCTTAAAAAGTAAGGACGATTAAGAAATCTAGACTTCTTCTTCAGAAGAGGTTTGACGTAAAAGATTTCAGCGAAGGTGGGTGACGTTTATGCGAAGTTACTTTACATTCCTCTTATGATAATGATAAAGGGCTCACCGAATATTCTACGATCGTTGGATTGGGCGTAACGGCTCGTGACGATGGCCTGTCCCGTTACCTAATTTAATTCTTGTTGATTTTTTCGTGCGGGGTTATATCAAAGACCAAATGCACTCTACTTCAGTTCAAACAGCAGGAGAACTGGAACAAAGAGTAAGAGCAGCATTCTGCCAACAAAATAATCAATTTGCCCATAAACCACATCAAACCGTGGTTTTTTTAGATGTAATGGCAGCTCTTGAACTTCTTTGGATTGCACTAAACTCAAAATACGTCAATTGTCCTTATTGACTTAGCCACTAAGCCAGAAATGGGCCTCGTCGCTGAGCAAAGTTTTGGTCGAAAACAGTAGAGCTTCTTCAAGCTTTTTATGAGCCCAAAGACTGAAACGGTGAGGATTCCAAAGGTCGGCCGCTTTCAATTCTTGAACTAGTTGAATTTTGTACGCTTTTAAACCAAGATTCTCACGTAAAATACGCCAAGTTGTGGCATACGACAAGCCAAACTGTTGAGATCTACACCGAATTGATTCTTCGTAACTATCGCTTACACTCTCAGCTACCATCGCTATATTTTCTTCACTCCGTGCTGAATGTGGTCTGTTTGGTCGTGTATTATCCAATAATGAAAATTGCGTTTCAAACTTTTCGATGCTATAGCCAATTGTGCGTGCGGTGGGCCGATTACGTAGACCATACGTTGCTCTACACGCACGGAACACATTTCTTGTGAAATGCTGATTTTCGTAATACAGTTGAATAATTTGTGGACGCTGTGCCGGGTCGAGTCTTTCCATAATAAAATGTCACACAATACTTAACTAAATCAGCCTGAAGTTTGACACAACTCAGACTTTATCTGTCAAAAAATCGCTGTTTTAAAAATGTACATCATAATGGATCATCCATTATATATGTATGTACAAAATTTATTTTTAAAACGAATAAAACTACTAAACCGTGATGATGAACATGTTGAAGATATAAACAAGTATTATTTCACACAATTTTCAGAAAAAGGAATAAGGTACTACTCGAAATAATCTAACGAATTGTTTCAATTCAAATATTACTTAGCATGGGGTCATACTAATTAGTGAAGTAATTAAAGTAATTAAGTAACTGTAAATTAAATTGTTAATAATTATAATTCGGAAAAGGAAAAACTATATTAGGTTGTAGCAGAGGTAGTCAACTTTCATTCTTAATGTGTTAACTACTGTCAACATTTTCGTCCCATTTTAAGAGCCTTTTGTAATGGGTGATTTTTAAGTTGCATGAGAACTATCGATATCGATAACTATAATTTGACAGCTGATAATGTTAAATCGTGTTAACATTTCTGTTCAGTAAGGTTTGGCAAGTCATCATGAATCGTTTAACGTCAGAATAACGTTTCCAAATTGTGTAAATTTACTAAGAAAAAAATAAATCTGTTCGCGAAGTTCATGGAGCACTTCGTCCATTTTACGGTCAACATAAACGGCCTAGTGAGCAAGCAATTGGTGCAGTTATTGATCGTTTTCGCACTAATTTTACTCTTCTCGATTCAAAACAATCAACAACACAAAGAAATGTGCGTACCGAAGATAATATTGCTGCTGCAGCGCGAAGTATTGAAGAAGACGCCGAAATGTCGATTGTCGGCCTTTGTACTTCGACTTCTTGGAAAATTTTGCGCAAGGACCTTGGCTTACGTGCCTATAAAATGCAGCTTGTGCAAAAATTGAAGCCAAACGGCCATCATTTGCGTCGCATTTTTGCTGATTGGGCTCATTTGAAACTGGCCGAAGATGAGTATTTTTATCAAAGAATTGTGTTTAGTGATGAAGCTCGTTTCTGGTTAAATGGCTACGTCAATAGGCAAAATTTCCGTATTTGGAGCGAAGACAGTCCTCAAGCCGTTAACGAATCACCATTATGTCCATTAAAATTGACTGTTTGGTGCAGCGTACACGCTGGCGTCATCGTCGGTTCTTATTTCCTTTCGAAATGAGAAGGAGCTACGGTGGATGGTGAGCACTATCGACCCATGCTTGCTGAATTTTTGTTTCCAAAAATTAATCAGCTAAACATCGACGACATTAGGTTCCAACAAGACTGCACAACTTGCCATACAGCGCACTTAACAAACGATTTATTTCAAAATCAATTTGGTGACAACTTTATTTCCAAAAGTGGTCCTGTTCACTGGCCCTCTCGTTCGTGCGATTTAACGCCTCTGGATTACTTTTTATCGAGCTATGTTAAGCTATTGGTTTATGCCGACAAACTAGCAACTCTTGAAGCATTGGAAGCCAATATTCAAGCCACCACTGACGCTATGCGACCAGATTTATTGGAAAAAATAGTCAAAAATGGTCTGATCGAATGGACCATGTAATTCGCAGCCGCGGCGGACATATGCCGGAAATCATATTTAAAAAATAAATGCCATGACATTATCTACCAGATTATAATAAATTCCAACAATATTTCTGCCTCAAGCACTTAAAAAACATTCTATATATCGTTAATGAATTTTTTAAAATATTGTAAATACATAAATTGAAAGCCCATAAAACTATTACAATACATACTTATATACTTACGTCTATGTTTTAAAAGAGGTGCATCCATTATGGTGTAAGAATTGATCTGTTCAATACACAACCATATAACAATAACACACAAAATATAACAGTCTCTTCGCATTTTCCTTGAAATACGGGGATGTTTATTACAAAAAGTATTTTCTATTCAACAGTTATACAAATAGGAAATGATCGATAACTAATCCGACTTAAATGGCTCCGTCTAGCCGTTTAAATCATATTTAACATCATGCGGAATTTCGTTTATCTTCTAGTAATGAAGAGAAAGTGTAACTGCATTTCACTTGTCAGGATTTGGTAATTTCTTCAGTCTTACGTTACGAATACGTAATGTTTCTATTGAGTTATGCAATGTTTACTTGTTAAAAGTGGACCCTCTTAATAACTGGCGTAAATACAATTATGCTGAAGAACTGTGTACTACTTTACCATGTGCCAGGGTATTGTATGCTCAAACATATGTAAATAACGTATCTTATGAGGCGAATTCTGTCGAAGAAAGTTGCACCGTGGCTTTAGTATTTAGTATTTCGCTGACTTAAAGAGTTAAAGATGTTTTTGTGAAAATATTATTAGATTATTAATTGTGGTCCATTCTTCATTCGGAATATCAGTTTTAAAAATGTAAAAGAGTTTAGATAAGATCGAAGATAAAATCTGAAATTATATTTCAATAATATAAGGTGGAAAAGAAATGATTTTTGTTGTATCGCACATCTTTATCTCATTATTTATATTATTTAATCTGAGAATTTAACTAATAATTGAAATTATAAAAAATGCAAGACAGTGAGACAATATACGAAGAACAACTACTTCTTTTGCTATTTCTAGCGCTATCTAGAACAAAATTGATCAAATTCACTTCGTTGCAGAAATAAAAAGCATCGACCAGTGCGCTAAGTTTCACCTAACGACTAGAAGTAAATCGCGCTGTCAGTAGATGGAGAAAATATCTGCTAATTTATTGGCAATTTAAAAAAGAATGTCTTATAAGTAAGACTGCACAAACGGGTGCTTACGCAGTAGCGTACGGCTCAGTTACTATTAATATTAAAAATAATAAATGTAATTACTTACTATTTTAGTTTTTCTTGTGTTGTTGACGTACAGTGACGCAATAATTCGCTGCAGTAGTGTGTCATTAGTATACCTTCCAGTGCTGACTCAGTCGTGCTCCCACGGCGAGGTGAAAATATGACGTTCGCATCATATTCGGCCTCTTGGTTTTCAGTTAAACTCATGTCTATACCCAGTATAGTTCGAAGATCGGGATTCTTATTTATAACCGTACACAATTTATCGGTTGTTAATCTTCCTATACTATATGTAATGACATCTTGATGTTCTCTAATTTGGAAGTAATATCTAAAACAAATGTATAATTTTCGGAAATTTGCTCTATTTGAGTATAATTTTCGATATCTGAAACCAGCAGCTGACTTACTGAAGTTACTTGAGCATATTGCAGATTTAAATTTAAGATACAGGGTTTAATAATGTGTAAAAATTTCTCATAATATAAAACAGCTTTAAATCACGTTCCCCATCTCGTCAATACCGATTGTACTGGCTGAGGAATGTCCGCATAGCTCACATTTTGAAGATCTAATAAAAACTTTTTTGGTACAAACTATAAATTGGTCTAATTTTGGATAACTGTTTTTAATAAATTCAGGTACTAGATGTCATATCACTATGACGAGGTGAAAATATGTTGGTGTATTTGGAAAAGGAGCGTTCTACTAACTATAACTTTATAAAGGGTTTTCCGATAAGGACTTGACAGCTTTTTTTCAAAATAAAAAGCAGACCATTTAAGATATTTTAAAAACTTTATTATCGGGTTGAAGTATAATCAAAACATTTATGACTGGTCCATTTCTTGAGATAACACGCTCATCAAACTTACTCTTCAATAAATCGACTGTAACCTGTGCTGTGTGGCTTGTGGCACCGTCCTGCTGAAACCACATGTTGTCCAAGTCCATATCTTCCAATTCAGGCCAAAAATAATCGGTAATCATGGCGCGATAACGATTACCATTCATAGTAACGTGACGATCATTATCGTCGACGAAAAAATATGGCTCTATCACGCCGCCGGCATGCAAACCGCACCAAACAGTTATTTTTTGTGGATGAAGTGGTGTTTCATGAAGCACATGTGGATTTTCACCCGACCAATAACGCATATTTTGCTTATTGACGAACCCATTGAGCCAAAAATGAGCTTCGTCACTGAAAATGATTTTGCGATGAAACTGATCATCTTGGCGCATGTTTTCCAGAGCCCAATCGGAGAATGTACGTCGTTTCAAATGGTCTATCGGCTTCAATTCTTGAGTCAGCTTGATCTTGTATGGGTGTAAACCAAGATCCTTACGCAAAATTCGCCATAAAGTGGTCTGGGTGATGCCCAACTCTTGAGAACGCCGTGGAATTGACTGATTTGGATCATTTGCTACGGACGTTGCAACGTCAACGATATTTCCGACACTTCGACCAACCCGTTCTCTCATTGGCACGGCAACATCACACAACGAATATGTAGACTCAAATTTTTGCACTAAACTTATCTACTAGGGCGAGAATTACGACCGAAAATCTGAGTTAACGCTCTTAAAGTAGCGGTCACCGACTCCGAATTTCTGTAGTAAATTTTTATAATTTGCAGACGTTGTTCGTTCGTGTACTTTACCATGATGAAAATGTTAAGTTTACTGAATAAATTGACAGGGGCAGTTCGATGATTAGTGAAAGGGTGCGTTCACAAATAGAATTAAAAGTTGTCAAGTCCCTATTGGAAAACCCCTTACTTTAACTATAAAATATCAACTCTTTCTTTACTGAGCTATCTGCGATTCTTGGCAATCCTATCAAGTTAACCAGGCATTGTCAAGTTATATTTGATGACACGCATTATTCGATTGGATTATTGAAATGTCATTTCCTACAATAATTTCACCAAATTATAAAGTTAAAAGTAATATCGATTTGTGCTTTGTGTTTTCGCAGTAGGGTACGGTTCAGTTACCATTAATGTTAAAAATAATAATTGTAATTACTTACTATTTTAGTTTTCTTTTTGTGTTGTTGATGTAGAGTGACTTAAAAATTCGCTGTAGTATTGTGTCATTAGTACGCCTTCCAGTGCTGAGTCAGTTATACTCCTACGGCTAGGTGAAATATGTTGGTGTATTTGGAAAAGGAGAGTTCTACTTCTAATAATATGTTCGCGTATTCAAAAAGGACATTCGCATCATATTCGCACTCTTGGTTGTCAGTTAAACTCTTGTCTATATGCACTGTAGTTTGAAAATCGGGATTCTTATTTATAATCGCACACAATTTATTGGCTGTTAATCTTGCTATACTATCTGTTAGTTTAGGTAATACACTTTATTCAGCGCTTCATGTAATGACAGTTTGTTGTTCTGTAATTTGGAAATAGTATCTAAAAGAAATTATATGAAGTAATTGAGGATAAAGTTGTTTTAGTAACGTTCTAGCTTTAACCATATTCGAATCCCCATCTGTAACCAACATTACAAGTTGGGATGTTGATATATTGACCTTCCCAAAGGTATGTCTTATAGTTTCTACTATCCTTTCCGCGTTTGTCTTCTGTAATATTCAACTACGTTAAAGAAGAGCCAAGGAAATCTCACCACTTTTTAAAGTGCACACTAATACATTTAAAATACTATTCTTTCTTGAATCCGTTGTTTCATCTATCGTGAGCCATATTTGTTGATCTTTTAACTCTGCTTTTATTTCATCCGTGATCGTGTTTTTCATCCGAGAAAAATTATACTGTACTTGACCCCTTGTTAGCAATCTTCATTCCGGGACGTATTTTCCCCAAAAGTTTCGAAATTCTTCATTGTCTACAATATTTTGTGGAATGTTGCACACACACTTAACATAAAAATAAAGTCGTATAGAAATTTATAATATGGTACATCATATTGCGCATTTAACCGGTGTACATGTATTTTACACACAAAAATACTGTACGGTAAAATGTTGATATTGCAAACAATACATTTAATAATAGTGCCACTGTATTCTAATATCGAAAATCGGTTAATAAATCTATTAACATTTGTCAAACATAATAAAGAACGCCATCATCAATCTAATAAGGCATTCATAGACATATCCATAGATAAGAAATAACTATAGATGGGCAACTCTTTCAGTATGTTTCAACTCTGATTACAGCGCCATCATGGTCTGGTGTAATGAACAAGTTATTGAAATGATAACCAGCGCCATCTATGTTATCCCTTACAACTATAGTACACTATATATTAATTTATTTTCAAATCAAAAATTAATTTGCTTACTATTTTACATACATTAATTTATATTATATAGAAGTACAACATAAATTAAGCATGTAACATAGTATTCAAATTAATTTGTGCATTTATATAAAATAGTAAAACATTCTTTGGTATATCACATTAACAAAATAAAATCAGGTAGGTATTTTCAAAAATATTTGCTCTTTTGACAATATCTTTTTCAAGCCAATATATATATATATATATATATATATATATATATATATATATATATGTATATTATAATAATATCAGCAGATTATATTTTTGACATTTATTTGTCTTCCCGAACTTTGATTTACATAAAATTTGTATTTTTTATTTCAACACATTGTTGAAAAAGCCATTATCAAATACATTTCAAATATTACTGACACAGTCTTATTTGGTATCTGTGGTAAAGAAGAAGATCATGTATTTATAAAAATGTAAAGAATATATTTAATATTATACAAAAAATATTTCATGGCAAATACAATAATAGCGCACTGATGTATCTGTAATACAAAAAAATATTTAAGTAAATATCATTGACATCTTCATGTTCTTCACGTTCCTTTACAAATTTTATATAATGATATGAACTTATAACAAATTATTCAAACAAATCAATTATACCTAAAGTATATAAATTTTAAACAAGTAATCTTGAGATTACAATTATTATTATAGGACAAATCTTAATGTTTATATTTTAATAATAATTAATGTAGATATTTTAAGAAGTAAGCTGTTTTAATCCAACTATTTTCTTTTGTTTATTTTTATTTCTGAGATATTTAGCATATGCAATTTTTCTAATACCACTTAATTTATTAGGTGCATTACACTGACCTTTTAAAATACTATTAGTTTGTTTGATCCATGTGTGAATAAAAAAATTTATTGTGAAGTTCAAAAAGAATGGTTTTAAATTATGTTTTTCACAATGAAAAATTTCTAATGAGGATGTACCTGGTAAGGGACCGTCGAAAGAATTTCCTCTAATATCGACCTCTGTATAACCTACAATATATAAAAGGCTTGACAAATGTCAACAAAAAACTATTAAACATCAAATATGCATACTGAGTGATTGCATTGATGATGAACTAACTAATGTGGTTGTTTCTGCAGTAGCTTCAGTAAAACCTAAAATAAAGATATTATTTTTTAAATTTTTTCAAATATTGAGCTGTAAAACATACTTGGTAAATGTAATGATGGAAGGCTTCCGGCTTTTAATCCTGTCAAGGTTTTGCATGGCTCTGGAATATGGCAATCTTCAGCAAAATGAGCATCACAAATTCTGTAACTTGCGCTTACTTTGGCTGGATGCAAACCCCATAATTTTGGATTGTTTATCCTCCGCAGCCATTCATTGTACATCTATTATATAAGGAATACTTAAATCACATAAACATTTTTCAACAATTTGAAGTATACTTACCTCTTCATCTTTATATGATATACGATGAAACTTAATTTTATTGCTGTAATTACTGCAGCCAGGAACGCAACACTTAAACCCCATTTTTGATATTTCTGAGTTTAACTCAAAAAATCAAAGCACGTGCAACAAAATTGATGCGGCGTTAGTACTGAAAAGTACTGTTTTATAACAACAACGAACAAGCTTTAAAGGTAAGAAAAAAAGACAAAAATAACAAACACCAACAACAATTGACAATAACCAATAAATAACCCAAATAACATGCAAATGACGTATGAAGTTTAACCCAGCTTAACCGATTCAACAGGAAATAAGAACGAAAATACTGTTGCCATTTCAAGGGTTCTATAATATTCGTCCAAGCAGTGCCCTCCTAATCTGATGTAATAAACTATAATTTTGTTTGACCTTGAGGATTAAACTTACTCGGGCCTGGACATATCATACGCATATGAATCTCGACTTCGGGTATATCCGACCGCTTTCGCCGCGAATGAATGCGCACTCGCTTCTGCAAGTTTAGTAGTAAAGAAGAGAAATTGAGTTGTGAATTATAAGCGAGAATTTGATAATAGGGTACATAAAATAAAATAAATTGTAAATAATAATTTATAAAAAGTGGTGAAACACTCCAAAGACTTCAACTTAATGCAAATCTACTAAATTCTGACCTTGTTTTTCGAGTTTTCGTTCGCAGTTCTTTTTTTATGTTTTACTTTTGGTTTAGAAAATATGGAACAAATTTATTCAACCGTTGAGGCGAAAAATTTGATTTTTGGTCTTTGCTTCCCCGACATATTTAAAATGTAGTTTTTTCGGAATACTTGTTAGAGGAACAATGATGAATGAATGAATATTGTATTTCCTTTTGTCACGCTACAAAGAGGTAATGATAACAAAATACAGCAAGACCATCATATCCTTAGAAAAATCTGCGCACACTTTCGGTATTACTCGTACTCAGTCGCCAGTGTGTCGCTCGCTTCGGTGATTGGGTACATTCCCAACAGAAAGGCGCGGTTTTATTTTGTACTACGCGACACCAAGAATAAGAATTTAGAAAATTTTTATTTATTAATATATGTTATACTGGTCCAAATGGAATGTAAATTATTAATTAATGAGGCTGCTAAGTGTTATTTAATAGTGTTCTATTGAGGATGTACTATGAAAGTAAATCTTAATATGATTAGGTAGATAATGTAATTACAAAATTTTTTAATAATACCCAGTAATTAGAAGCAAATAGCTTTATTTCAAAATGATTACATAATTACATAATAAATTACATAATAAAACACATTCACAAAGCAATGATTACTAAGTTATTCTGAATCATCGCTGAAACCAAAATCACTGTCAGATGTATCAGCACCCACGTTTATAATTAGTGACTCCGTAAGAACATCCATAAAAACTTCATTTTGTTTATATTCATCTTCGACTCTCTTCACGTGAGTGCAAAGTTTGTTCCAGTCATTTACTGTAATGCTTTTAAAATTTTCTTCCGCTAGCCTTTTAGCGTCCTCTAATTTAAATGTGACATTTTGTGATGCCACAAAATTTTTCACAGTCGCCCAAATCATTTCGATTGGATTTAGTTCAGGGTGATACGGAGGCAATCGTAAAGTTGTATGACCGTGTGCCTCCAAAATTGCGTCTATTTTATATCGTAAGTGTTGTTGTTTATTATATTTTATTAACATATATAACTGGGCTTTCGTCATATCAGATGTACAGGCAATACCTTTTTCGGTCAACCAGTGTAACATTTTTTGCTTGTTTGCATTAGAATTAGGCGCTGGATTTATCTGAACATTGTGGTATGGAGCATTGTCAATAACTAGTACTGAATTTTTTGGTAAATTTGGTATTAGTTTTTCAACGAGCCATTTTTGGTAATTTTCGAAATTCATTTCGTGCTGGTAATCACCGGATTTTGTTCCGGATTTAAAAAGTAACAAAGCGTTTTCTACAAATCCATGGTTCTCACCTCCAGCGTGCAACATAATTAAACGCTGGCCCTTGGAGATTGTCGAAAATAACCCATTTCTTGACTTGTCTGTCCAACTTTTCGATTTTGTATGGCCGCTATGAATATAGGATTCATCCATATAAATAGTTGGACGATTTTGCCGTCGATATACATCTATTTTTCGTAAAAAATTTGTACGAATGTTTCTGATATCTGGTTTTTCTTGTAATATCTTGCGATTGTTTTGTGTAGCACAGAATCTAAAACCAAGCTTCTTTATAATTTTTCTTAAGGATTCTCGGCCGCCCGGAAAATTTATATCTTCTTTAAGTTTTTGTAGTAAATTTTTAATAGTAATCCGCTGATTATTTGTCTTGTGGAAATTATAAATAATATGTTTTATTTGGTATAGGTCAATGTCGTCTATTGAATCCATTACTAAACATTTCCTCGATCTTTTCTTTTTTGGCGATTTGAAAACTGGTAGTTGTTCTGTGTTCTCTTTCTCATTTCGTTCTGGTTCTGCTTGATATTCGTTCCCCTCTTTTAAAATATTATAGACAGAAGCTCTTGAAACACCAGTTGCTCTTGCTACGTATTCCTTTAATTCGCTTTTTGTACGATTTCTTATGTCTGTTTCGTTATCTGAAATTGTCTTTAAAAACTTAAAAACATTAAACACGACTTCACGGGTTTGTGAATGCAGTCCTTTTCCACCTCCTAAGTTGGACATTATTAATTATAATAAATAAAACAAATAATAACCAATTATAATGCAAGACCTCAATTACTCACTTTGACTAACCGTAACTTAACAACTTAACCACGCAACGATCATAAGCACACTGAGGACACAAACAGCTTACCGATGACTCGGAGTGTACCACCCGGCACGCCTACGATGCGCAGTAGATTTTTGTCCAAGGATATGATGGTCGTGCTGTAAGTATATTGAGTCATTAGGTCCAATATGGTGTTTTTTATCAGGTTGATACATATAAAATGTCCGATTTTGTAAGGAATAAAAAAAGTCTAAATTTAAAAAAATATAAATATTTATTCTGCAAAATAGTCTCAAAATTCCCTTTGAAAAGAAATCTAGGTTTTGACGGCTCACATATTGCTCAAACACTGCTATTACAGACTCCCGGTCAGGGAAGTCCCTATTTTTTAAGTGATTGTCTAAACTTCGGAAAAAATGAAAATCAGTTGGCGAAAGGTCAGGTGAATAAGGTGGGTGAGGGAGAATTTCGTAACCAAATTCCGAAAGTTTTTGGAATGTCTGTCGTGCAATATGTCTTGCATTATCATGAAGAAGTATGGGTCCATGCCTATTGACTAGTGAGGGCTGTAAGCGGCTCAATTTTCCATGCATAGTTTCCAGTTCGGCACAATAGGACGCTGCCGTGATGGTTTCAACAGGTTGCAAAAATGAATAGTGAATAATACCTTTACTGGTCCACCATACGGTCACCAAAATCTTTCGCGGGTGAAGTGATGCGCGTGCATGCTGTCTTGGTACTTCACCTCGATCTAACCATTGTCCTGACCGTCTCCGATTATCATAAAGTATCCACTTTTTGTCACACGTTACCACTCGATGAAGAAACGGTTCAACTTTCTGTCGATTAGCCAAAGAGGTAGCCACCTCTAATCGACGGAGCTTATTGGCTTCCGTTAATTGGTGCGGCACCCATCGATCGAGTTTCTTCACTTTGCCAATCGAAGAAAGGTGACGACTAATGGTGGCCATGGACACTTGAAATGTTTCTGCAAGGCTACGCACTGTTGTCGACGGATTACTTACAACTTCTACACGCAGCTCGTCGTCATTAACGGTACTACACGCATATCCGCGCGGCTCATTTTCCAAATCAAAATTTCCCTCGCTGAATTTTTTAAACCATCGCCGTAATGTGCGTTCATTACACGTGGTTTCACTGAACGTCTGAATAATTTCTCGCGTTGCTGCAGCTGCATTTAATCCCTTTTTAAATTGAAAGAGGTGAATTGCCCGAATATCTCTTGCCGACAGCATTTCCATAAGCGAGACAAGGACAGGTGTATTAATCTTTCCAAGAAATAGAACAGGTACACACTTCAAAATAAATACCCTTTTCTACAAATACATTTGATATTACATTTGTAACAACCTGATACTTCTTCACCACATTTGAAATACAGTCTTTTGAACACATTCAGAGTCACTTACTCTTGTACAGAAACTTTTAAGTTTCTTTACAAACTTCTTGTGAAATTGCACTTTTTTGCACACACAACTAAATCCGGAACATTGCGTTTGCGTTATAAAAGTGGTAGCCATATATCGTTCTAGGGAACTGCAATTTCGTAACTTCAAATGGTAAAAAACTTTTATTACATCTACTTTTGTTTGACTGACTGCAATGTCGTAATAACAGTTTCTATATAACTTTTCAGTCCCATCACCAGAATTTTAAAGGAAAAGATTTTGATTTGAAGTAAACTTAGCACAACTTGTACCAACACTTGCTCTTTAGGTTTTCGCATATAATTTTGAAAAACTGACTTCTGATATTCCTGTTTCTGTTGTAATAATAACGGTGTATCAGAATTCAGAAGACTGCGTCCTGAAACAAAGCTGTTACAATTGCTAGAATTACACAATTTTTGTTCCAACTGAAGCAACCTGGAAGGCTACTATATTGGCGTTGGTTTGTATTGGAATCTTCACAGAACTTTAAAAAACAATTACTTCTGATATGTCTGTTCCTTCTGTAATGCTTAAATTTCGACCGAAGTTCATCACAATGATGATCTTGCAAAATTTTTGAAAAGAAAGATGACAACTTGGAGCAAAGCCACATAATTATTTTAGCAAACTGCTCATCAGCATATATTTTGTTCGAGCTTTAACATTCTGAAATAATATACCGGTGTTGGTTTGTTTTCCTTCGCGTAGAATTTAGAAACAGTTGCTTTCATTTTTCGTGAGCTTATCAGTTCATGCAAGTCTTC